>JAGXOD010001374.1:0-10602 GCA_020368025.1 Brachyhypopomus occidentalis
TTCTCTTTTCTTTATCTAACCATTTCTCTTTTTCTTCTTGATCTTTGTGGTTCTTTGTTTCTTTCTCTTCTTTGGTCTGTTGATAGTTTTCTATCATACCAACTTGTGCTCCAGCATTAGGACTGTGTTGTGTGACAGGTACTGGGTCATGTTTGTCTGCGTCTTCTCTCGCTGTTTCTTTAGTACCTTTATCTGCTGCTGTAGAAGACAATAAATCCTATATACATACTGTATATACACATATATATCGGCTCAATGAGGATATTGTGATAAATGTAGCATTTATGTCAAAACAAATTCTCAATTTGAAAACTTAAATAAAACTTGCTTTTATATATATTTGCTCCTATCTTTCAAACCTTTGGGACTGCATTGTGTAATAGTAAATGTAGCTAATTAGCTAGGTAATTAAGCCTTAAAGGTAGTAAACTTAGTTATCATTTAAATAGCTAGCTAGCTACTTTCAAAGAGCTTTACTCATTCAGCCCTGTTCAATCGTTTTGAGACATACTGTATCATTTAGCTTACCTGTGATAATATCACTTGGCAGTGGCTGCTTATATCGCAGGTAAGCTAAATGCTCTTTAAATATAGCTAGCTAGGTATTTAGACAGAAACTGACGCTTAAAATCTCTGATAAAAGTCCCATTTAACACAACTTACTTTCTAGCTAAATAACTAGCTATCTACATTTAAAGAGCTTAAGTTCCGTTCAACATAATGAGATATTGTAACACAACTCTGGTTTCTGGCTAAAAAGAGTCCCTTCTTAAAATCATTCATCCAGAAACACTTCTTCCATTGTGTTGTGACTGGATTTGCAGAGTTTCTGAATTTGCTGCGCAATGGGCTTTCTGGGCCACCGTAGTCCAGAATGTATGAATTATATCTTATAGTAAACTCCACCTTCTCCACCTACAAGAGCTAACAGAACTGATGGAGTATGTCTGATATCACCTTCTTCTCCACCTACAAGAGCGAACAGAACTGATGGAGCATATCTGATAGTAATCTATTTATTTTATATTGTGATGAATGTAAAATTAAGAATCAGTTAATTGAAACTGATAATTCTTTTTTCGGTGTGAATTAATACACTAGCCTACTGTCATTTAAAGTTTTACAAAGGTTTTGCTACTTTCAAACCTTTCACCTTCGTAAGGCACCAGCACTGTTGAAGTATACCTGATAAACACACCTTTTCTACCTACAAGAGGTACCAGCACTGATGGATTGTATCTGATTCGATTTCATATCATTGAAATTAATTTGATTTGAAAGTCAAGAAAGTGTTCACTCATCTTTAAATGAAAGGTGAAAGTCATAAGCATTATAATTACTAGAATATAATTATTATAGATATAATTATAACAAACTAGGATCCAAACACAAAGTGTTTAATATGTAGGAATTTAATAACAAGTGCCAGTACAGAGGAGCAGATCCAGACAGGACTGAACCAAGACAGACACAGTTCCAAAGAACCAGAGAACAAAGATTCAAAAACAGCAGTCAGAGTCGACACAGACAAAACGAGAATCAAACACACCGGACAACTAGGAAGAATCACTCAGTATGATCAGCCATGACAGAATCATTACTTCACACTGAGGAAGTGGGGTTAGAGGGGTTCAGCCAATAGGAAGTGGGGAGAGAGGGGTTCAGCCAATAGGAAGTGACATGTGCAGGACATTAATATTCAGGAGATGATGAACGAGGTGGGTGTGGTTTGATTGATCAGGTGTGTTTGGTTGTTCCAGGAGTGTTTTGTAGATGTGACCACTCACCACAGCAACTTGATATGCAGCCCATTATTTCTGCATTGAAAAATGAGAAAGACCCTGTTATCTCCATATTATTATTCCATGTATTGTTCTATATTCAAATGACACTAATCCCTTAAAAACAGGGTGAGAACTCAGCCATACCAAATAGTAGGGAAATGTAAAGAAACAGTAAAAAATGTAAAATCAGACTCTGAGATGAGAGAAGTAGGTATATTAGCCACTACATGTGCTCCTAGACCTGTGATCATGTGACCAGCAAAACCAGGGTTTCTGACATTAACCCTTTACTGACTGGATAGACTGCTGCATTACACATGTACGGTATATTAAGACACATCAGAGAAAGACCATCTGGGTTTTTTAGAGCGGGTTCTACAGCACCAGGAAGGTCTTAAATGAGGATTCAGTGAATTGACAAAGCAACAGTGAACATGTCTTTTAGAAATGAGGAAAATCACAGAATCAAAATCACTCAAAACCACATCAGCACACTAAAAAGGGGGGAGAGACCTACTGGAAATCTATTTCCACATCACACTCTCCCACTGAAACTCCACTGGACCACCCATATACACAGGCTGCTTTAACTCACCTAAGATCATGGTTTATTATGGAATCATATAATAATGTAATAATGTAATTCATATAAAAATGTAATAAATTAATCATGTAATAATGATATTCTGATATTCCATATATCCATTTACATCATATACATTACATTACAGAGTCCAGCACATCTCTCTGAAACAGTCCCAGTAGCCCACACCAAAGGTACATATGATCAACCTGTGATTGACACTAACTGTAGCCATTAGATAAAACTGAGTTTAGGATCTTTTAGGCTGTTATGCTGTGTTTGCAGAGATTAACACATTTCAGTCTGAAGTATCTACTCACCTCCGTTTGTCTTCTTGTCATGAGACAGCAGGTTAATGTGCTTCCTCTTTCTGTTTGTGTTATATATGGCACAGACAACAGCAGTGGAATAGTCCAGTTAACACTGTACGTCAATATGCAGGACAACACACATTCACAAACATTTCTGTGTCAAATTAATCAGAGGGACATTTATTTTACATCATTTATTTCATATCAGACCATTTTAATGCATTTCACAGCTTTATTCTCAGCTTCATATTTTCTGCACTGCAGCAGGTCCTGATCCCCATACAACTGTTCCAATCCCCCCTCTGGCCACCAGAGGTCCTCCTCAAGACTGGTCACCATGGCTACCTGCACTGCACTCACCTGTCCACTATTCAAACCTCAGATTCTCCATATAGAGGATTTCTGTAAAGCTGCGTTGTGTCAACACACATTTACTCAATTGAAAAGAGCATGAAAATAGGTGTCATAAATCAAGCTAGGAGCTCAGGCAACATATATGCAAACACACGTGATATACAAACCACTGAACACGAACACAATATGAATGTTTGACTAAATGATAAAACCTCATATCAGTGTAAAGGGTTGTTAATGATTACCAGACACATGATGACATGCTTTCAGTTCCACTTTCTGATTGCATAACATGAATCTTTGCATAAATTGATTGTGCAGGCATATCACGGCATCCAACATTGCGACATCCAGATAGATGCTAGATTTTACGATCATGAATGAACATAGTTTTATGTATGTACATAGTTTGGACTAGTATGTATCAGTTTATATGATTACATACAGGTTTATGAATGTACTTATATCAGTATATATGATTATATATGAATCTACCTTTATGTATGTTTACAATTTAATTTATTATGCATGCAATAAAGTAAGAATAACTACACATGGGAACCTCTAGCACTACAGACGTGGTGCTTTGTGGCGGAAATGGGAATTATTGCCATTTACATTTGTAAATTCATATCACAACAAGTTAATGTTGTGAATAAATATATTTTTAAAACATGAACAAATATTTCACCATTAATGCATATCATTATCAGTAATGGAACTGATAATGTGAACCTTATGAGTTTACGGATAAAAAATTTTATATCAATAACAACCACCTTGTCAAATAGTTCTCGGCACAACTGTTTGTACTCACACTACAGCTCAAACACCACAAGGGAATGAATTACGAAACCTTCTATATATTGATGTGTACATGATCCACTCTCCCAGTGTACAGTCCACCTCTGTATATGAGGAACTTTGATCTAAGATAGCTGAGCTTATCTCCTCTTCTTTACCACCTTCCCACTGCTGGATAAAGTGTCAGTCTCCTCCACACCCTTCACCTCTGCCTTTACATTCACTCTTTAACACCACTAGCCAGTGTAATCAATGTTACTGTCATATTGGTCCTCCTTTGGAAAGTGAGGAGCTCTAATATCTGCACACACCTTCACCATGGTCTAAAGATTACTGATAGCATTTGAAAATGCTGTGAGATGTGAGATGGTATGTGGACTTGTACAGATCTCCACTGGGTTTGTATTTCAGTGAACTAAGAAACTAACAAGAGTCTGTAAGCATAAAATATGTGGCCCTTGAAGTGGGAACAAACCCAAGCATGAAAATCCATAGTGACAAGTGTAACAAAAGAAGTCCAAACACTGTTCTTGCTTTTCCCCATTTTATTAAACACTTCCAACAGAAAATCACAAAAACCTCAGAACTGAGGAACAACAACAAGGTATCAATATGGAGCACAAGGTTCCCCTTTACAGACCTGAGAAATCCAGACCAGAGAAACCCAGACCAACAAAGCCCTACAGGCTTAAACTGGAGAGAAGGAGACACCTGAGACAGGGAGACCCCACAGTAGGAGTAAGAGCTGTTACCATGGTAGCAGCCAGGCCTTGTGCTTTAACTCTGAACCCCAACACAGAGCACATGGCTATGGGAGAGCCTGAGTTAAGTCACAGCAGGTCCAGGATCAGTCATGTCCAGGACACATTTCCTTTAGCTTCCAATCTAACACTAACACTCTAACACTCTTTCAATTTCATTTCAATAAAGGCTCCTTTATGCTCCTATTCTCTCTTTCGTTTTTTTTGTCTTCTCTCCTGATGTTCCCCTGGTCGTGTTTGCGTTTTTACGCTATTCGTCTTGTTGTTCTGTCTTAGCTTCTGCCCCAGCATGGTGCAGCTTGTTCGTGCTGTCACTGGACACTCTTCCTCCTGACTCCAGCATGGCTTCTTCATCCTGCGTTTTAACTCCACCACTAGGTGGCGCTGCTTCATTTCTGGTCTGTTCTTCTCTCTCTTCTTTGGTCCACTCCTGCTCGTTGTCCTTCACACCTTCTGCACCTCCTCCTGGACTTTCCTGATGTTGAGTTTTCTCTTCCTGTGTAAAGTGCATTTTAATCAGTTGATGGCATGACATATAAAGCAACTTGCCACACGAAGGAAAGAGGAAATGTTTGTTTTCTGTCATACCGTTCTAACGTAGTCCACCACTCTGCTCACAGCCTCAGTGTTCCTTGGGCACTGCAGCAGACCCTGATCCTCATGGAACAGACAGTCCACTGTGGTCGTGTTCTCCCTGGTTACACATCTGCTGCTGTCTGGTACAGTGTAGTCTGGGTCAAATGTGTGATGGAGCACCACTACAACAGCAGGCTTGGAGACTGTGGAGAGAGAGCAAGACTTGATCTTGTGAGCAGGACTTTATCTTGTCAAACATGATGGAGCAGTGTGTGCCCAATATCTTATGTGTTCACCATGAAGAGCCTCAGTTACCTGCTTCAGTAATGAGCTTCAGTGCTGCTTCAATATCAGTTCCAGCTAATGACACAATGGGGCAAAACAGCAGAATGACATCACACTCCTCCACTGTAGACACCTCCTGCAGGTCTGGTATTTGTTCATGGAACATTTGCAGAAAGTGTTCATGAGCACCAAGTGTTTTCCCACTTATGATAGAGGCGTATTTGACCCTCTGGTGGGGACGGGGGCTCCATGTCCCTCTGGAGCCTAAAAACAAATAAGAGAATCTGCTGTTGGCTTCACTTTAGCTGCATTGTGTTAGCATAACAGTACATACTGCACATAAACCTTTATCCTGTATTGGATATATACTCTATTATATTCTATTGTATTAAATTCTATATAATTTTATATATGTATATAGGACAGGGAACATAATTATTTTCATTGTAGAAAAAGGAGTTAAAGGGCAAACGTCCCTACCCCTTAGGTCACGTGGTAAGGACATCCACGTGACTTTGTGCCACCACGCCCTCTTGTTAACCTTGTTAGCCTGCTACATGATTCACCTGCCCCACAACATTAATGTATGTATTTAAACCCTTGTGTGTTTCTGTCTAAGTCGGTCACTCACTTCATCTGTACTGTGTATCATACAGCTCGTGCTCTGTTCTGCCGTGTCGTTTTGCTGTGTGTAACGGTGTCTCGTGTTCGGTTTGTTGTTCATTGTTCGTCTTTTAATTTCGGTTTCAAAGTCAAACGTGTTGTATTCACGGCTCACGTCTGCATCCCCCCCTCGTCCTCGACGCTCCCCAGCGTCACAGAAACGTTCCAGTATTACAATAACATCACTTACCTTCACTGCTCTGTAGGACACCTTGGCTTATCTGTGTGTGAAAAAAATAAATGCTCTCTAATTCAAGGAATACAGAGAATAAATTTTGTGCTCTATATAAGTGTCAAGACAGACAAGACTGAATTAGCTATGAACTCAAATATTTTTAACATAGTCTGAACAAAATCTGTGACACAGAATCAAGCTTTATTACAGGTTACTGTACCTTTGTCATTTTTCCAGGATTTGGTCCCCTGTTCTTCTGCCATGAAGATGAATGTGATTAAAACACAAAATCACATTGTTTACAGCATGTACAGTTCTAGAGGATTTTCATAACCTGGTACTTGATTCATCTGTTCATGTTCCCAGACAAAAATGATGAGTAACTATAACAGGAATCATAGGAAGACATCACTGTTGAAGTGGTGATACCTGATCCTCAATCCATGCTGAAACTCTGCTGAAAGCCTCTTCATTCTTCACACAGTCTAGAAGTCCCTGATCCTCATAGAACAGACAGTCCACTGTGGTCGTGTTCTCCCTGGTTACACATCTGCTGCTGTCTGGTACAATGTAGTCTGGGTCAAATGTGTGATGGAGCACCACTAGAACAGCAGGCTTGGAGTCTGTGGACAGAGAAACGTTTTATTTTGTTTGAACCAAATTTGTTATGTATGTGCAATATTTAGAGTTACGGACTAATAAGTGTCTTACCTGCTGTTTCAGGGAGCATTTTCAGTGCTGCTTCAATATCAGTTCCATCCCATGACACAATGGGGCAGAACAGCAGAATGACATCACACTGCTCCACTGTAAACACCTCCTGCAGGTCTGGGATTTGTTTGTGGAGCATTTTGATGAATCCTTCATGGCTTTGTGAAGTGTTTCCAGTTATAATGGTGGAGTATTTAACTGTTAGGAAAGAGAGAGATATTTCAAAGATTAATCTGGAAATGATTAATCTGTAAAATGAATACAGATAAAATATTGAATTTCTAACTTTAACATTTAACTAGATTACTTTTCTTACCCTTAGAAATGGTGTTTTGGAGATTTCTTCCTTTTTCATTTAACTCATTCTCTCGTGCTTTATGGTGCCCTCTCTTTTTTCTAACTCATTCTCTTTTTCTGTTATCTTGTTCTCAATTCCAGTTAGCTCTCTCTGTCTTTCATCTAACTCATTCTCTCTTTCCTTTAGCTTTCTCTCTCTTTTGTCTAAATCATTCCCTCTTTCTGTCATGTTACTCTCTATTTCAGTTATCTGTCCCTCTCTTTCATCTAAATCATTATCTCTTTCTGTTATCTTGTTCTCTGTTCCAGTAATCTGTCTCTCTCTTTCATCTAAATCATTCTCTCTTTCTGTTATCTTGTTCTCTGTTCCAGTAATCTGTCTCTCTCTTTCATCTAAATCATTCTCTCTTTCTGTTATCTTATTCTCTATTCCAGTTATCTGTCTCTCTCTTTCATCTAAATCATTCTCTCTTTCTCTTATCTTGTTCTCTATTCCAGTTATCTGTCTCTCTCTTTCATCTAAATCATTCTCTCTTTCTGTTATCTTATTCTCTATTCCAGTAATCTGTCTCTCTCTTTCATCTAAATCATTCTCTCTTTCTGTTATCTTATTCTCTATTCCAGTTATCTGTCTCTCTCTTTCATCTAAATCATTCTCTCTTTCTCTTATCTTGTTCTCTATTCCAGTTATCTGTCTCTCTCTTTCATCTAAATCATTCTCTCTTTCTGTTATCTTGTTCTCTATTCCAGTTATCTGTCTCTCTCTTTCATCTAAATCATTCTCTCTTTCCTTTATCTCCTCTTTATCAGGTAGCTCATCCTTTTTTTCATCTAGTAGTTTCTCTTTTTCTTTTTGATCTTGTTGGTTCTTTGTTTCTTTCTCTTCTTCAGTTTCTTGTTCCACCACATCCACCTGTTTGTGTTGGTCATTTTCTATCATACCAGCTTGTGCTCCATCATTAGGACTGTGTTGTGTGGTGGCTACTGGGTCACGTGTGTCTGCATCTCCTCTCACTGTTTCTTCAGCACCACAGTTTGGGCTCTGATCTGCTGTGATCCTGCTGTTTCCACATATTTGTTCTCGTTCTCCAGGAGTTCCACCCTGGTCTTCTTTACCTGCTGCTGTAGAAGACAATACATCCTATATACTGTATATTCACACATGTAATACATACACACACACTATAATCCCTCATAACTGTACACTACACGCTAATGGTATAAACACAGATCAAGGACCTGAAGCTTCTCTGCGCTGAACTAGACTACTGACGAAGAGAAACAAGCCTCCAGGACGTGGTGTCAAGGACCACTGTTAGAACTTTGAAAGGTTTGGAGAACCTAACCAACAACACACCTGCTGAATATTCATAAAGGATATTTTGAATATGTTGGTCTATCAGCTCAAGGAGGATAGTGTGTGTCATGCAGCCTAGCAATATGGACTCCACTACCCAGAATTCCACTACCCAACTCCAGAGATCCTCCTCCCCTCATTATTAAACTTCATCTGTTCCCCATTACCGCTCACACATTTATACCACCAGCACTGGATCTATGGCTCTTTTGTAGTTTTGCCCCATGGTGTTTTTGACCTTGCCTGCCTGTTTACCCTTTTGGATGTGCCCTTCAGATTTGGTTGCCTGGATTGTGGTTTTGACTCTGGACTGTGTTTTTGATCTTGCTCCTGGATTACGCTTTTTGATACATGCGGCTCTCTCTGTTTTTGTCCTTCCCACCCATAAACACACCTTATTAATAAACTTCTGCCTGTTTCTGTAAACGTCTGCCCTGCCTGTCATGTCGCTCCCGTCACAGTGTGAAAGATTTAGCATTTATGTCAAAACAAATCCTCCATCAGTTAAAACTTGCTTCTACAGATATTTGCTTCTATCTTTCAAACCTTTGTGACTGCATTGTGTAAGTCCTGAAGGGCCAAACAAGAGGGCTCAAGAACTGATGGAGTCTAGCTGATAGTAAACTCCACCTTCTTCTCCACATTCAGGAGCTAACAGAACTGATGGAGTCTAGCTTTATTTAAAACCTTCTGAAGAATGGAATTAACAGAACTGATGGAGTCTAGCTGATAGTAAACTCCACCTTCTTCTCCACATTCAGGAGCTAACAGAACTGATGGAGTCTAGCTGATAGTAAACTCCACCTTTTTCTTTACTTTCAAATCTTTGACCTTCATAAGGTACCAACACTATTGAAGTAGATCTTATATTAAACACCTGATCTCTACCTACAAGAGGTAACAGCACTGCTGGATTATAACTGATTTGATAGCCATGAAAGTGTTCATTCATCTGAAAGTCATTAGCATTATAATTAACAGACTACAATATACTTATTATAGTTCTAATTATAACTAACTAGGATCCACACACACAGTGTTAAAGAATTAAATGGCAATTGACTTCGTATCGTAGCACTCGTGCTGTTCTGCCGTGTTGTTTTGCTGTGTGTAACAGTGTCTTGTGTTCGGTTTGTTGTTCATTATTCGTCTTTTACTTTCAGTTTCAAAGTCAAACGTGTTGTGTTCACGGTTCACGTCTGCATCCCCCCTCGTCCTCGACGCTCCCCAGTGTCACAGAAATGTTCCAGTATTACAATAACATCACTGACCTTCACTGCTCTGTAGGACACCTTGGCTTATCTGTGTGTGAAAAAAATAAATGCTCTCTCATTCAAGGAATACACAGAATAAATTTAGAGCTCTATATAAGTGTCAAGACAGACAAGACTGAATTAGCTATGAACTCAAATATTTTTAACATAGTCTCATCAAAATCTGTGACACAGAATCAAGCTTTATTACAGGTTACTGTACCTTTGTCATTTTTCCAGGATTTGGTCCCCTGTTCTTCTGCCATGGAGATGAATGTGATTAAAACACAAAATCACATTATGTACATCATGTACAGTTCTAGAAGATTTTTATAACCTGGTATAGACCAAAATGATGAGTAACTACAACAGGAATCATAGGAAGACGTCACTGTTGAAGTGATGATACCTGATCTTCAATCCATGCCGAAACTCTGATAAAAGCCTCTTTATTCTTCACACAATCTAGAAGTCCCTGATCCTCATGGAACAGACAGTCCACTGTGGTCGTGTTCTCCCTGGTTACAGATCTGCTGCTGTCTGGTACAGTGCAGTCTGGGTCAAATGTGTGATGGAGCACCACTACAACAGCAGGCTTGGAGACTGTGGACAGAGGGTAATATTTGATCTTGTGAGCAAGACTTGTCAAACATGATGGAGCCCAATATCTTATGTGTTCACCATGAAG
>JAGXOD010001375.1:0-16334 GCA_020368025.1 Brachyhypopomus occidentalis
ATGATCATGTTAAGTGGCAGACCGACTTAAGTCTCCTCCGTCCAGCTCCCCACACCCGTACACGTCATCGTACACGTACACGGAGACGGTCGCGCCTGAGGAGGACGAGGAGGTTGTGGCGCTCGCGATGGGCAACTGTTGGAAGGCGTTCTGGACAAGTGTTGAGATTTGTGTGTGCAGAAGCAGGTGAACCGTGTGTCCAGTTTGGGTATGAAGACTACAAAATACAAAATACAAAATGCGCGATAAGACGTGTTTTTATTGTGCACAATATTTACATTAGTGCCTTTATTCTAGTTCAACAGTAATACATTTAACGTTACATTATACGTTTTGTCAGTCTGACTTTTGTCTAGCGTTTTTTTTAGGTGTGGGTTGTGCTATTACCATTTTATTAAGCAAGCTAAACTATTTAAAATAATATTAGCTTTACACGTATAGATATACATCTCTTAATTATTACATTTGGTGCATTTAAATGTTATGTAAATGATGTGGTTTACAGTGTATTATTATCTTTAATATCTTTTGTGCAGCTGGTCTTTAATAGAGTTTTACTCATGAATGTGCTTAAATAATTCAGGCTTGATCTAATGAGTCTGAGAGCAGGTCTGTGTTCTGTAGAAGATGTGTTAGGGAATCATCTATACCTTACAGATCTGGTCTACATTGGATTTGTTATCTGGGTAGTCATGATCTACAGTAGGAGTTTATCATCTAGACCTTAGTCATGATCTACCGTAGGAGTTTATAGGAATTTACTGATCAAAATGGCTGTAGGTCTCCCTTACATACCTCCAGCCCACTGACAGCCCAAGATCACATTTGTTAACACACAGAGGATTACCACAGACTCACTGATAATACCAGTGTATATGAGAGAGGATTAACACAGACTCACTGATAATACCAGTGTATATGAGAGAGGATTAATACAGACTTACTGATAATACCAGTGTATATGTGCCTCTGTCTCAGTGCAGAGTGGACCTTGGTTCTGGTGTGTAGTGTGTAGTGTGTGAAGGTCTCTGTCTCTCAGCTGCTGGCTCTGCTTTGGATCCTTCAACTGTGCAGATATTAGCGACGTGTAATGATTGACTGACAGTAGGCAGACAATTGCAGGAGAGAGCCATGTTTATTCATAATTAGAATGGAGTCTTCCTCTGTCGCCCCCTTGGTTACGTAGGGTTGATGCTGAGGGCCTAAACCCCAGGAGACATGGCACAGGAAGTAACAGGAAAAACCTTTGGAGGGAGCTCAACCTCTGTGTTTCTCAGCGACAGCCCAGAATCCTGGCTGATCTGGAGAAGATCTGTGTGGAGGAATGGGCCAAAATACCTGCTGCAATGTGTGCAAAGCTGGTGAAAAACTACAGGAAACGATTGACCTCTGTAATTGCAAACAAATTACTGTACCAAATATTAACTTTGATTTCCACAAGTGTTCAAATACTGTGCAGCAGTAACACACAAAAAATATTTTAAAAATCATTCATTGTGATTTCCGGATTTTTTTTTAGATTATGTTTCTCACAGTGGACATGCTCCTAAGATGAAAATTTCAGACCCATGATTTCTAAGTGGGAGAACTTGCAAAGTCGCTGTCACGGTGGGTAGGCCGGAAGGCCACCAGAGGGCGCGTGACCCTACTCACAGACACGCATGTCACACGCCCCCTTTCCATCAGTCACTGCCCCGGTCCCAATCACCGGACTACTAACACCTGACTCCACTTTGTGCAACCCTTTTAGTTCCCACAGGTCGGTCGGTTGAAGTCATCGTCTCATTTCCTTCTTGAGTTTTGCCTTTTTACTGCTGCTGTTTTTGTTCTCGCCTCTTTATAATGGATAATAAAGAGTTTGACGTACAACCATGACGTACAACCATGACGTACAACCATGTACATGATGTACAGCCTCCGGTCAACCTCTAAGACCCCGTTACAGTCGCAGGGTGTTCAAATACTTATTTTCCTCGCTGTATAGATATCTAACGGGCATAATAATATGAGACATGATAATATGAGACAACAAACACTGAGAACATGAACAAAGAGCTCAACATAAAGACAAACATGATCTGACTCAGAAATAAGTATCATGGCTTTTAGTTCCCTTTGGTGGGAGACTGACATTGTTTAAATGGAAAGACTCTGCTCCACCTACACACTGGCAGTGGTTTGCTGAAATTGCCAACCATCTTAAATAGGAGATCAGATAAACTATCCGGGGATCAACTGAGAAACTCTAACATTTAGCGGCCCTTTCTAACGCATATTGAGGATATGGGCGCTAACAGCAGGTTGATGTAATTAGTATATGTAATTCTTGTTATTTTGTTATATTTTGACTCAAATCTGTATATTTGTGTCTGGTATGGGGGAGGGATACTGTTTATATGTTTTTTTTGTATAATTGCATAAAAATGAATAAATATACTTTAACTATAAAACAGACCACTTTCGGTCTACTTTCTTTTTGTCATGCTTATATGCATAGCACACTGAGCCAAATTTTTGCATTCACTAAATGTCTGGATTCTTTCCTGTCAGCATTAAATAAGCTGTTTGTTTTGTGTGATTGTTAAAGCACCTGTTTCTGACTACTGTCACTGTACAGCATAAGGCCACAATGTCTTTGGTAGGCTACTCTCAGTGAGCATTCACCTGGGCATATCAAACAGTGTTCTCCAGTTACGCTCTGCAGTGCCGTTCTGGTGTGGTGAATATGGCGCTGACGTTTCATGTCTTATGCCATTTTTGTTCAGAAGAGTTTGGTATTCATTTGACATAAACTCAGTACCATTGTCAGATCTGATACACCTAATCTTCCCGTAGGAGGCAGTGTCTGCAAAGAACTTCTGAGTGGCATACACTGTGTCACTTTTGACAATCTTTCTTAAATCATTTATATATACCATCCATCAATAATCAAAAAGGATATGACAATTTACACAAGATTCTGCTTTTCAGTTACTCTTATTAATGTTTATGGCTACAGATAGAGCTGCAGTCTTTATCTTCTAAATTTCCTCTTGACGATGAGATGGTCAATTTCTTTGTCATCCCATGATCTGAGAAGGAAACCAGGAAATAACTTGAAAATTACATTTCCCAAAGTCACCTAATAACAAAAAGTTCACAGTGATAACACTGTACTGAAGATATCCCAGAGCTCTACTGACCTGATGAGAAGGTGTATCCAACAGGGATGAAATTTGGGGCTTTACTCTAGAGACATTAAAAAAGTTACAATAAGGAGGGGAAGCTTTATTTATCACTATTGCTGCATTGCTATCAAGCCAAGTCTCCATTAGGAAAAGAAAATAAAAGACTCATTTGTGAGTGAATGGACGTTTAGTAAGGAGACTTTGAAGACCTGATGTGATTGATCAACATAGCTTGCATTGCTATTGCATTTCACTGGAATCAGATTTTGTTTGTTACAATGTCTTGTACAATGTCTACCAATTTTCATTACTAGAAATTGTTTTGAATATGAAGCAAAATAGTATGGATCTATTATTTACCATGTACCTTTTCTAAAAGCATGAAAAAAGTATTGTCCAAACAGTCTGGGGTCAGCTATGGGATAGCTGTGGCCTAAGGGGTTAGAGAAGCAGCTTTGTAACTGGAGGGTTGTTAGTTTGCTTCCCTGAACAGCCAGAATAAGACATGACTGAAGTGCAAAAGAAACCCAGCTGCTTCCTCAGTTCCTAAGTGCCCCCCCCCCCCCCACTCAGCTGTGTGTGTGTGTGTGTGTTGTGTGGATGGGTTAAGGGCAGAAGACCATAGGTCAATTTCTTATGTGTGCTAGGTCCTGTTACATGTTTTGGAGCATAATTCATTACCTGTGTTTTCCTCTTTCTGAAAATGACATTGTGTTAACAAAACAATGATGTAGACCACAGACGAGATATTGTCATCCGTGGCCTCATATCATATCTTGGTGAAAATGGAGAAGATCTGCTCAAAGATTATCAGGCAAGTTTTAATATAATTATTTGTATTAATCTTTGAAGATGTACTGCTTTTTATGATATGTATTGTACTTTTCACATGGTTTGACCTGGGGGACACCATGTTGGTTTGGATATCTTTTTCACTTAGTAAATGAATTCATTAAAAACTTACAAATAATTTCAAACTGTCTGATAATCTGAAACATCTAAGTGTAACATGTGCAAAAAAATAAATCTGTAAGAGGGCTAAGCACTGTGTGTGTATGTGTGTGTCACACACAGTGCTGTGAGAAAGTTGACCTATACAAGAAATCCTTGCCTGGAGGCAAAGCCATTTTCTTTGACAAGCCCTAAAGCTTCCCAGCGCTTTCTGTTTGTCAGTTGCACATTTCAGCCACAACTCTGACAAATTTCTCATTTTAGGTGAAAAGACTAGTGCCACATCTTTAATGAAATGTCTCTAATTAATCTGATACTGATGAATATTTAAATTATCATAGGTGCAAAACACTGATTTGTATACATGCTTAACACTCTTTACTTTTTTTCCTGCAATTTGCTTTGTGTGCATAAAAACAAGGAACAACAGATTTTGTATAATGTAGTGGAGTACAATGTTAGACGATTGACTTGGAAATGTAGTGGAATTGAAGTAAAATGTTAGGAATAGGAATACTTGAGTACAAATTACATGTACTTGGTTACTGTCCACCACTGCATGGGATATTATGCTGATATGCTCCTTTCATGACAGTAAACTTCTCTATCCGAAATTGTTTTACTGAACTAAAAAGCATGTTTTCTGAGGCACAGTCCTGCTGTTCATTGTGTCAGACATTTTGAGAAAGCAGGTGAAAGCATGTTTCATAGAAATCTGCCAATAAGAAAAAAAAAATGTTATGTTCACATATTACTAAATATTACTCCATTTTACTTTGTCATTTTAACAATTTACTACAAATTACTTAAATTTAGTCTTTTATAAAAAAATTTAGGCCTATCTTCTGCTGTGCTAAAATGACTTTCTTAGATTGCATACTGAGCAAGTCTGGATTCAAGGATCAGTCTTCAAAACCTTTGTAAATTTGACTGTTCAAAGAAAAGTTTGATTATTTGATCGCTGCAGCATTCATCGTCAGATACCTTTTATTTTTATTATATTTATATAGTGCTTTTGAATGCATGAATAAACATTCCATGTTCACATTAAAAGAGGAATCTAAATGAGCGTTTATATTATTCTTTTTTTGATTTATCAAAAATCAAATTATTGATTTGAAAAATGGTAAGCAATATTGTATGCAGAAATTAAGTAAAGTTTACTAAAAGAAAGAATTGATTGAGTTAAACCTAAATTAAGTAAAGTTTACTAAAAGAGGATTGATTGAGTGAAAAATATAAATTATGTAAAGTTTACTACAGCACATGCACCGCTAATACTACAAATCCCATAATGCCCTGCTATTGTTTTGGCGCATCAATCAGGACAGTACCCAGAAACTCCCTCTCCTCTGTGACAGTAGGCATAGTGACTTCACACTACAACTGTCACTGTGCCCTTCCCAAAAATGGTGAAAAGAAAGGCAGAAAACAGAAGCTTTCTGGACAAGTGGGAGGCAGAATATCTGTTTACATATGTAAAAGACAGGCCTGTTTGTCTTGTTTGTGGGGTCAACGTGGCTACGATGAATTTTTTATTTGAAATTTGATTTTGCATGTCTCCACTATTAAGTTATATATAATGTATGGTAATAAGCGTTGCTTGTCCCATATTCAATGTTAAAGTAAAATTTGTTTTGATCCATATTAAAAGGTTCATTTGTTCAATGTTGGCCCGCAACTTTGCTCAGGTTTTAAATTTTGGCCCACTGTGTTTTTGAGTTTGACACCCCTGGTGTAGGGCCTCCTTTTGTGGCCAATACAGCGTCAATTAGTCTTGGGAATGACATGTACAAGTCCTGTACAGTGGTCAGAGGGATTTTAAGTCATTCTTCTTGCAGGATAGTGGCCAGGTCACTATGTAATGCTGGTGGAGGAAAACGTTTCCTGACTCGCTCCTCCAAAACACCCTAAAGTGGCTCAATGATATTTAGATCTGGTGACTGTGCAGGCCATGGGAGATGTTCAACTTCACTTACATGTTTATCAAACCAATCTTTCACCAGTCTTGCTGTGTGTATTGGTGCATTGTCATCCTGATACACGGCACCGCCTTCAGGATACAATGTTTGAACCATTGGATGCACATGATCCTCCAGAATGGTTCGGTAGTCCTTGGCAGTGACGCACCCATCTAGCACAAGTATTGGGCCAAGGGAATGCCATGATATGGCAGCCCAAACCATCACTGACCCACCCCCATGCTTCACTCTGGGCATGAAACAGTCTGCGTGGTACGCTTCTTTGGGGCTTCTCCACACCGTAACTCTCCCGGATGTGGAGAAAACAGTTGAGGTGGACTCATCAGAGAACAATACATGTTTCACATTGTCCACAGCCCAAGATTTGCGCATCTCCTTGCACCATTGAAACCGACGTTTGGCATTGGCACGAGTGACCAAAGGTTTGGCTATAGCAGCCGCTGCCGTGTATATTGACCCTGTGGAGCTCCCGACAGACAGTTTTGGTGGAAACAGGAGAGTTGAGGTGCACATTTAATTCTGCTGTGATTTGGGCAGCCGTGGTTTTATGTTTTTTGGATACAATCCGGGTTAGCACCCGAACATCCCTTTCAGACAGCTTCCTCTTGTGTCCACAGTTAATCCTGTTGGATGTGGTTTGTCCTTCTTGGTAGTATGCTGACATTACCCTGGATACTGTGGCTCTTGATGCATCACAACGACTTGCTATCTTGGTCACAGATACGCCAGCAAGACCTGCACCAACAATTTGTCCTCTTTTGAGCTCTGGTATACAACCCATAACGTTGTGTGCATTGCAATATTTTGAGTAAAACTGCTCTTACCCTGCTAATTGAACCTTCACACTCTGCTCTCTCTGGTGCAATGTATATACATATATACACAGTGTATATATATATATATATATATGTATGTATGTATGCATGTATATATACTGTATGTAATGTAATGTCCGACTGATATTCTTAAAACATGTTAAATTGAAGTGCACATAGTGAACTTACTTCAATGCCAGGTTTGGTGATGTTTAAAGTTTATTATGATTAATGTATTTCACAGCATAAGAATTTATATTGTATTTTTAAACTGTTTACAAAGTGCATTACATAAAGATAATGTTCAAGTTTAAAAATGAAGAAACAAATAGAAAATAAAGACCAATAAAACAAGCGTAGTACAATTCAATGGAATAAATGATTAAAACTAAAAAGATTAAACAGTATGATCAAACCACCTTGCAAATTTTAGTGTGCTGTTGTAGACTTTAATATTTGGAGTAGATAAAATATGGAGAACATAATGGAGATAATAAAAAATGGAGAACATAAAATAAACTTGTGCTTCTAGGTATTAGTATGGGCGTAATGGGCGCGGCGCTCAGCCAAATCAATAATGCTACTTTTCAGCCATGGCAGCTGCTTGTGGCCCAAAAATTTACTCATCACAAAAACACAGTATAGCACCTGGTGGGAGAATGACGCAATATTGTTATGACGTCACAGTGACGGCGTACCCAAGTCTATATAAAGGCCCGTTCAGACTCACGCATTACCGGATACCGCAAGAAGATTTAAGGATTTTTGCGATTTAACTAATCAACAGGATTATGCACAGCAAGGAAGCCATGGATCGGACACGTTCACCTAATGGTAACTTGCAATTTCTTCAGTATCAGTTTACAGGAAGTTAATGTTAATGGATAGAAAGCATAAGCAGAAGTTCTCCAGACGGACTTAACCTACTTGTCTGGCGAGCGTGGATGACCTAACTTACCATAGCCAACGTTAGCTAGCTAGCTGAGCATTGATGCTAATGGGTTTTTACCACTAAATATTACATTAACATGGCACTCGAAGTAAAACGAACACATAAACAGCTGAATATAAGACGGCTGTATTGTTTTTGATCCCATAGTTTAAGGAATAGAGAGCTGTTGTTGATGTATTGTAGCTAGCTAATGGGCATCCTGTCCCCGCTCGTCATCAAGCCCCGTTTTTAATGTAGCTAACTCGCTAGTGTGTTTTCCTTCAGTTATCTTGGTGTCTGGTAGCTATAACTATGTTGCTAGCGTATATTGCCTGCGGATCTGTTGTTGGTCGTGTCATTTTCGATAAAAGCGAAGGAGCTAGCTAACGTGAACCTAAAGTGCCCCATTAATTAACGGAGAGGCACGCGGGAAAGCGGCGTCCTGAGACGCGTGTTGCACGTGTGTTGGAGAGGAGCGCATGGCCGCCAGCGCGTGTGGGTTTTAAACGAGCACTAAAGGACCGACGGTTACTGTCGATTTGTTTCATCCGCCTTCCTTCTGCACTGACGTTTTATAGATGACTTTCTACATGTTCAGCATAACCATTTTGAAGGTTAAAAATGCACAACAATGCAGTTCAAACGTTTTCCAAAAGTAACTTGGTTAACCTGATGGTTCCTCCAGCAGGCATTTTAATGTAGTGTCTGAATCTCTGGGCCCAGTAAACTGCATAGCAAATGCAAATTAATTTAAAAATAATTCTGCATTGACTGAACAATTGAAAAAACATGTGAAATAGTAACAAATAATATTCAGTAGCATTTCTATTTCCATTTAATGATTTCTTTATATTCTGTTTGAAATGTGAAATGTTTTTTTTTTCCTTGTGTAATTCAGATGTCAACCGTTGGCTAATGTTAAAATAAACCTAATGTTACTTAAAGGTTACATAAATATTGTGTGTTCTATTCATGTTAGCTGAGGGCAAGGTGGAGGCGTCCCGCTCCTCTGCAAAGCGAGGGAGAGAAGAAGCACCTCTGAGGCAGCGCAGGCAGAGAAAAAGGGATGCTCCTCAAGACGTAGCACTCCACCCCATGGAGACGCGGGCAAGGAAGAGGAAGAGAGAGGCGGATAGTGAGGAGAGGAAGAGAGTGACTCCTCCTGCCCGACGAACAAACCTTGGGCGTGGAGGTCTGTCTAGAGTCACGTCCTCAACACTACCAGCATTTAACATCATCTGAATCTTTTGTCTGAATTTTGTGATGTACAAACATGTAACTTGGGTTTTGTTGACGTGTTTGTTTCACGTAGTGAGCTTCACTTCACGCTACACTGTGGGAGATCTCCTGGGGACAGGAGGCTTCGGATCAGTGTATGCAGGAGTCCGCAAGGCGGATGGAAAACAGGTGAACATCAGCACACAACATGGGAACATTAAGAGCACTGCGCAGCATCATTGTGTTCTGTTCTGAGAATCTGATCAAATCTGTGGTGCTTTACACATTATTAAGGTGGTTTCAAGAATGACTGTGGAACCCAATTTCCATTTTAGGTTGTGATTAGAACTTTGAAAGGAGCAGTGAGTTTTCCTTAGAGCCTTTGTTATTCACATGGCAATCAGGTGGTCAAATCTAATGTGCCTTGACCTTTTTATTGTAAGGTTTCAATTTTTGAACACCGAGATCCTGATTATATGTTCTGATGAGCTTGACACAAGCTGTGGATGAATATCAGACTCCATCTACAGGCCCTTAGATATGTTAAATGTGCTGACTGTTTTGTGTAAAGAATTTCACTTGCTGTGTTTTTTTTTATGTGACCAGGTCGCCATTAAATACGTGTTGAAGCATCACGCAGAGCAATTCATCACTGTTGTAAGTCCAAACTCTTTACTTGTGTAATATTGCAACAATGCCTGGAACTTTAGATTGGTAAAACTGCAAAGACAGTGTAAACGCAAAGCTGTTAATTTTCCATTCAGTGTCTTCCCCCAACACAAATGTGTAACAGTTCACTATTCATATTCAGGTTTCCTTACCTAATATTTGTAATGTGTTTTAGAGGTGGAATACTCATCTAATGATTGGTACTAATCCAAGTCCCTTTCATGTTAATCTTCCTGCTAACCATAATTCCACTATAAAACTTCAAACCCATACTAACCATGTCTTCCTTAATATTAGCCCAGTGAAACTCGCAGGCTCCCCCTAGAGGTGGCTTTAATGGAGATTGTGTGCAAGGCACCTCGTTGTGAGCATATTGTGGAGCTCCTTGAATGGTTTGAGTGCCGTGACTGCTTCATCTTGATTCTGGAGCGGCCCATCCCCTGTGTGGATCTCCTCAACTTCTGCGACTCACACAAAGGCCAGCTGTCTGAGCCACTGGCGCGAGTGATCATGCTGCAGGTGGTTCAGGCTGTCCTTCACTGCCGTGACCGTGGAGTTCTGCACAGAGATGTCAAGGAAGAGAACGTTCTGGTGAACACAGACACCCTTGACGTCAAGTTGATCGACTTTGGTTGTGGCGATCTTCTTAAGACCGGCCCCTACAGGCTCTTTGCAGGTTATTCACCATAGGGATGAAATGTGCACCTCAAGTTACAAACTAGTATCAAATGAGAGACTATTATTATAAACTATTATGTTGTTACTGATCATTGTCTTTCTATCTCAGGCACCGAGCTATACTGCCCTCCTGAATGGCTGGTTGATGGAAAGTATGAGGGTCGCCCAGCCACCATCTGGAGTCTGGGTGTGCTGCTTTACAGTATTATCTGTGGAGATGTGCCCTTTGAGAACGAGAGCGACATTGTTGAGGCACACCTGCGCTTCAAGTGTAGACAATCCAGAGGTGAGAACACAGAAGCAACTTCAAGATAACCAGAAAGTCTAAATGGCAAAATGATCATTTATGTAATTGTTTCATCTGGTAATGTAATACACAACCACAGATTGATAAAATGGACTAATGTAGGATGCAGAATTGTCAATACTCTGACATTTTTGCAACCGTATTAAAAAGAAAAAAGACTGATCAAGTCTTTTTATAATTGTGATTAGTGATGAGGGTTCAGTTCTGTCATTTAAAAATGTTGAATAAGTCATTAGAACAGATCAGATAGTGAATCTGCAAACAAGTTTCAGATGGTAACTTTGATTTTCTTTCTCAACTAATCGCATCACTACACACACAGCCTGCCGCCATCTGATTAAATGGTGTCTGCAAAAGGAGCCTGAAAATCGGCCTGTGCTTGAGGACATTCTTGCACATCATTGGTTTTTAGAAGGACTTCAGAACTGAGTCAGGTTAGACAGGGAGTGTAGAGTAGATGTAAATAGAACTGGGCACGCGACTAGATGACAGTCACCAGTGCAAAATCATGTCGTCTGGACCACTGATATATTAAGTAATATGCAAGGTGCAACGTAATATCAGATGAGCTTATTAAGTTGTTGCTTATGGACCAGAAAAGTCTGGATCAGACATAGTGTACTATATAACAATTGAGTGCTATAAGTGGTATATGATTATATGTAGTACAGTTGACTATCAATAGAAAATGGAATTTAGGAAACAGTGATTGTTCTATCTGTACTATTCCTCTATTCTGAGTACGAAATTTATTTTGTTTATATTTTGTAGATTCCCATGCAGTCTTGAGGGCAGCAGATGGAGTCCACTGGACCACATCAGAAGGATGAGCAGCTTGAGTGTTTGGGTCAGTGAAGATCCTGCCTTCCACAAATACAAAATAAACTTTGAGTTTGTGCAGTTTGTGGTCCATGGTTTGAATGTTATTTTAGAATGTATCCTCTCTTCTTGGATATGGTGGCATTCAGGTGATCTACTAGAAACTGAACTGAGTTAGTTAATACATAATGTAATATAACTGACACTCTGATATTCTTAAAATATGTTAAATTGAAGTGCACATAGTGAACTTACTTCAATGCCAAGTTGGGTGATGTTTTAAGTTTATTATGATTAATGTATTTCACAGCATAAGAATTTGTATTGCATTTTTGAAACTGTTTACAAAGTGCATTACATAAAGATAATGTTCAAATTTAAAAATGAAGTAAGAAACAAATAGAAAATAAAGACCAATAAAACAAGAGTAGTACAATTCAATGGAATAAATGATTAAAACTAAAAAGATTAAACAGTATGGGACACCTTACCAAATTTAGTGTGCTGTTGTGGACTTTAATATTTGGAGTTGAACATAAAAATATAATTGCATTTCCTGAAGGAAATACGAGAGGGCTTGAAAAGGTGTGTCCTGTTCTGACTAAGGTTATGGCTAATGCCCCTAAGTGAGGAAGCATAATGTCAATGCCCTGTCTGGGACCAACGTTTGAGTCTAGTGTGTATTAAGCTGTGTATGAAGGTGAAAAGTGGGTTGAAAACTTAAGGAGCTAAGGACTTTTTAAAATGTGTTTGTCTCATCTTCCTTCATAATATTTGATGGTTCTCAGGACACCACCTCTACAGGGCAAAACTTGGCGCATGTTTTATATGTTGTTAATAATAATACTAAGTGCATGTAGTAAACATAATAATAATAATAAATAATAATAACAATTTATTATTATCATTATTTAAAAATACAAATGTATGCAAAACATCGGCACATTTTAGTGCACAGTTATTGTTTATTTACTGGATTTAACATCTAGGGTCTGATGGTCTGAGCAGGAGTTCTCCTTAACTAGGGTTTAATCTCAAATGGTTCCCTACTCCCTATATGGTGCATTGCATAGGTCATGAAAATTTGTTTTCTACACCTAAACAGTGCAGTGTGTAAGACAGGGAGTCAGTTATGGCTGAATATAAATCATGAACTGAAATAATTACTGATTCCTCATAGCTGAAGAGTACTGAACTCACCGTTGTGGGGAACATACTGCCAGATGCAGCTAAAGGAAAAATATAAGAACGTTATATTTTGCACAGGCATAATACAACATAAATTCGTCTCCTATAACAAAGTAAGCAGCTTTTGGCATGTCTAAGAAATCTATAATATAATAAAAACTAATATTATAATTAAGAATAATTTATAATATTCCGCTCCTATCGTGCGACATGGAGAGGATCTACATCCAATCTAACCCTAACCACTCCTATCAGGCAACATGGAGAGGATCTACATCCAATCTAACCCTAATCCAATACATCCAATCTAACCCTAACCGCTCCTATCAGGTAACATCTAGAGGATTTCAACCTTCAAGTTCAAACCTTGTACGTGTATGATTTATGAACTCCTAGAATTTGAAGGTGTTTCATATGCCATGGATATAAAAACAGCCTGTTTATTTGATCGTGTGTTTTATCACCCGTTCCAGCGGTGCCCCCCACTTCATTTGAGCCTCTCACATGGACGACAGTGAACTGGTGATGCTGCTGAGCAGGTGGAATCAGAACTGACAGGTAAGATTGATTTTTATCAATATTGTATTATGTGGCTCATTACTTTTTATTTTATTCCAATAGTTATCTGAATGTCTAGGTTGGTTTGGGCTATGTGTGTATGTATCTGAAATGCTATTAGAAATTATATTGTTTTAAGTTGTGAAGTTACCTGAAATGTTTTTTTGTCAATCACTACTTTTAAGTTTTCAGAAATGACTTACAAATGTGATTCATGTTTTTTTCCCTTTTCTTTTGCTTTCATCTGTTCAGTGGAGAGCAGAATTTGCCTAATAAAGTTACTGTTGGTCTGGACATTTATGCTTCTTGTTTTTATTTTTTCTTTCAGGAGAGCTCATAGGGGTGGAATACTTGTATGAGCAGACCAGCAGTGCTACGGAAGACTATAAATTAGCCATTTATAGTCTCTTGAAACATGGCTCTTGAAACCGAGGATGTCACCGTGGCAGAAGATGAAGGTTTTTTTAATATTGAGATTTATTTGTGTACAGCCATGTTCTTCTGGGGTCTGGGGTGGGTTCTGGGTTGGGGATGTTCACAACGACGTTCCCCCTGACCTGATGCTCCTCAATCAGCCTACAACAAACACACACATTGCTCTCTGTACTAGCTAGGTAATGGCCCTCTCTGCACAGTCACCATAACATTCACTGTTTTACACTTCTATATAAAACTCTTCTTGGATACCCACTCCTTTCTTTAAGTCAGCTACTGGAGACAGTCTCTGGACAAGTATGAGTTCTTTACAAAGTGCTCTGCACTTACAAGGCAGCCATTGTAAAAAAAAAATTAGTTCTTAAATGTCTTGCATGGTTAAAATTTAAATAAATAATTCAAAAAATGACATGCATATATTCAAGCACTTTCCAGGTCCATTTTTAATATTTTCCAGCATCTTACTGCTGTAGTGATTTACATCTTTATGCAAATGCACACATCCTCAAAATGATGAATTCACTTTTTATCACATTAAAAGAGATGGTACCAGGTTTGGTAATAGCAGAAGAATGTATTAAACTACCATTAAATAAAATATATGCTAGCTTGGTAGATAAGATAGTGTGAAAAATTACAATAATCAATATATGTGCTGTGTTAAATGTCATACAGCAGGGAAAGGGGTTAACTGCAATATTGTAGTACACAGTTGCAGGGCAAAAGTGTTTTGAAACGTGTAGCATAGTTCCCTGAGAACTCAGCTTGCTTAGCTTAACTCACCATATACACCATACCATACTTCATACACAGCTTAATACACACTAGACTCAAACGTTGGTCCCAGACAGGGCATTGACATTATGCTTCCTCACTTAGGGGCATTAGCCATAACCTTAGTCAGAACAGGACACGCCTTTTCAAGCCCTCTCGTATTTCCTTCAGGAAATGCAAATATAGTTTTATGTTCAACTCAAGTCCACAACAGCACACTAAATTTGGTAAGGTGTCTCATACTGTTTAATCTTTTTAGTTTTAATCATTTATTCCATTGAATTGTACTACTCTTGTTTTATTGGTCTTTATTTTCTATTTGTTTCTTACTTCATTTTTAAATTTGAACATTATCTTTATGTAATGCACTTTGTAAACAGTTTCAAAAATGCAATACAAATTCTTATGCTGTGAAATACATTAATCATAATAAACTTAAAACATCACCCAACTTGGCATTGAAGTAAGTTCACTATGTGCACTTCAATTTAACATATTTTAAGAATATCAGAGTGTCAGTTATATTACATTATGTATTACCTAACTCAGTTCAGTTTCTAGTAGATCACCTGAAGAGTGTGCCACCATATCCAAGAAGAGAGGATACATTCTAAAATAACATTCAAACCATGGACCACAAAAACTGCACAAACTCAAAGTTTATTTTGTATTTGTGGAAGGCAGGATCTTCACTGACCCAAACACTCAAGCTGCTCATCCTTCTGATGTGGTCCAGAGGCTTGCTGGGGTTATGTGGTCCTGTGGACTCAAAAGGGACAAATCTATGGACTCAATTTGCCCTTTCTGGATCAGAAGTGCAGTTTTGAACATGAGCACATATGACAACATCTCCTCTCTCCTCTGATGTCATAATGCAGTCAACCATTCAGACTACTGCAAGCTAGGCTAGCTCCTGAGAGTCAGGTGAGTCACTGACAGCTTTTCTATTGAGGTCAAAATCTCAATCGACTGACTCAGCCTGCAAGGCATCATTAGGGGAGCTAGTGTGTTTGGAACACCTATAGTCCTTCCATCTGCTGCCCTCAAGACTGCATGGGAATCTACAAAATATAAACAAAATAAATTTTGTACTCAGAATAAATAGAGGAATAGTACAGATAGAACAATCACTGTTTCCTAAATTCCATTTTCTATTGATAGTCAACTATACTACATATAATCATATACCACTTATAGCACTCAATTGTTATATAGTACACTATGTCTGATCCAGACTTTTCTGGTCCATAAGCAACAACTTAATAAGCTCATCTGATATTACGTTGCACCTTGCATATTACTTAATATATCAGTGGTCCAGACGACATGATTTTGCACTGGTGACTGTCATCTAGTCGCGTGCCCAGTTCTATTTACATCTACTCTACACTCCCTGTCTAACCTGACTCAGTTCTGAAGTCCTTCTAAAAACCAATGATGTGCAAGAATGTCCTCAAGCACAGGCCGATTTTCAGGCTCCTTTTGCAGACACCATTTAATCAGATGGCGGCAGGCTGTGTGTGTAGTGATGCGATTAGTTGAGAAAGAAAATCAAAGTTACCATCTGAAACTTCTGTTTGCAGATTCACTATCTGATCTGTTCTAATGAATTATTCAACATTTTTAAATGACAGAACTGAACCCTCAGCACTCATTAAAATTATAAAAAGACTTGATCAGTCTTTTTTCTTTTTAAGACGGTTGAAAAAAATGTCAGAGTATTGACAATTCTGCATCCTACATTAGTCCATTTTATCAATCTGTGGTTGTGTATTACATTACCAGATGAAACAATTACATAAATCATCATTTTGCCATTTAGACTTTCTGGTTATCTTGAAG
>JAGXOD010001376.1:1200000-1737500 GCA_020368025.1 Brachyhypopomus occidentalis
TTTTAAAATTATTTATTATATATATAAAAAAAAATCAAATAAGACAATATCAAGTCTTGACTGTCAAGTACTGATCTTCCTCTCCCAAGTACTGTGATCAGAACTTACAACACCAACCCAACAAACACAATCAAGAGTCCCAGACTCTGGAAAGCAAATGCAAACTGCTCCCCGCATATAAACCTGCTGAGCAGAGTCACGGCCACCTGGGGCTGTGAACATGTTTGGGGGGGGGGGGTCTCCCCATCTGGCTTAACTTGGCTGTCTGAAAAGGATGTCTGAGACATCCTGCATTGTTTAGTCACCCACCACTGACCTGCTGAGAGCGGTTACCCTTCAGACCTCCCTTTCCCCAACTCAGCTTACTGCAGGACATTCTTCAGGACATTAGTAGGTTTTAAAACATCTCTATGACATCTGGCTAAAGGTTTCCATGGTATTAATAGTGTTAAATGGTAAACAGTGATGAAGGCTGAGATGGACACTGGAGTCTCACAGGTGGGGTGCAGTCACTGGTTTAACAACATGGCTTCATGTGCGGAGGAAAGGCCCAACATTCCTAATAACAAATGTAATTGAACAGTCACCCTTTATTACTATGCCAACGGGGCACACCCATGTGGTCATGAGATGTATTAACATCCTGGACACAGCTTGCTCTTAAATCCCTAACATGTAAACTGAGGCCAAATTTGGTATTTATTATTAAGTTATTACCCTAAATATTCTAATTAACGACACATTTGCTCTGTGAGTGAGTTTAGGACACACAGCAGTTCCCAGCTGGGCCCACACTGCCTGGTGGTGGTTAGATAATCAGTGGACACCTGTAATTCCTACATGACTTCCAAGCCAAACCAAAAGCACCAACAGCCAACACGACGAAACAGCTTCCGAAGTACCCACAGAAGGGGCGGGGTTTATCTGGAATGGAAACGCCCTCTCCAGAAAGGCGGGAAAACCCGCGGAGAGACAGCGAGGGTGCGATGGCAAAGGTCGACGCCCATGAGACTGACATCATCTAACGAAAACGGAGAATGATCCACGGCCAAGTACTGCAACTGCATACAAATCAATACACTAAAAAATGTGTGCAATACACACACACACACACACACACACATACACAAAAGACAACAGAAGATACGTTGTTCATTTCCACTGTGACGAGAGGAGCCTCGAAGATCGGCTCTGACTCTCTGAGGGTTCTAGTGCAGCTTCCACAGTGTAGCAGCAATGATGGTGCACTAGACCTGCAGCAGAGGCTCTCCAGTCCATTCCACACGGACCCTCATCTGGCCCACATTTTCCTCCCAGCCCGACTCCCCTGACTGGGCAAGGCCCTACGGTCCCGGGTGGCCTGGCTGTGGGGTTGAGTGGAACACATGGACAGGGCTGGGGTTCTCCGGAACTCGACTGCAAACCTCAGACATTCAGGACAGGACTCTGAAAACCAACGGCTCTGCCAGTATGTTAGGCCAGCATTTTGATGATCTCTCTCTTTCTCTCTCTCTGTGTATGTGTGTTAGAGGACGATCCACGTGCCTCTGTCACTGTCAGCAAGTACTTGTAGAGAAGTCCCTACAACAAAAAGGACACAATTATTGAACGGGATGCAAACACAGAATGCCGTATTGTGTGTGTGTGTGAGTGAACCTATGAGTGAGTGTGTGATAGTGAGCGTGTGTGAGTGAGTGAGCGTGTGTATACCTCTATGGAGGGCTTCATTGGTCATTCGGTTGATGTAACGAGAGCTGCTCTCAGGGACCAGCCACCTCATGACTGTATTTACACATGACTTCCTGTATGAACTCCACACACTCCCACTGAGAGAGAGACACACGGGGACATTCAACCTCCGTGAATGCAACATCACACTGTACATATGTGTGTGTGTTTGTGTGTGGTCACATTCCCTGAGCATCAAGCAGCGTATCCAGGACCACTAATGAACGGCCACGTGAAATTAAAACATTTTCATGAATGGAAATTATAGTAAAGAATTCTCTGATCGTCATATCAAAATCCATCCACTGCATTTGTGTGTGTGTTATACACTGACGATACAGAGGCAGGAACTGTAAACCGTTTCCCAGCAGCTCCATGACCCTGTTTGCTGCTGGAGACCCTGTGCAGGTTGCTGGGCTCAGAGTCTCGGAATCACACCTGAGCTGTCTCAGAAAGGCTGCTTACCTTGTTTGACCTTTGAACTCTGTGAGGTCACCAACACCAACAGTGCAACAGGCCCCCGTGTTCAGATCCCAGCTGACCTGAAGGCTGGAGTGGTATGACTTAGGCCTAGGAACACACACACACACACAGATTGTAACAGTAATAACAGTAACAGTAATAAGCATGTTTTCTGTGTGTGTGTGTACCTGCTGTGCTCCTCTTCACAGTTGGAGAAAGCTAGCAGCAAAAGTCCGATGTTTATCACTACTATATTTGTCTCTGGGCAAACCTGTCACCATAGAAACAAACCTCAACAACATATCAAGCAAAAAGTTGCCATGGAAATGTGATATGCTTGACTAAACATGCAAAACTCAAATCAATATGGCACTGAAACAGAAACTTAATTAATTCTACCTAGTGTGACACACACTCGCTTGCTCGCGCGTGCACGCACACGCACCTCGAGGATGACGACGTCATAGTCACTAAAGGAACAGAACTGGGAGGCCCATGCAGCATCGTTCCTGATGACCTCATTAATCAGATACTCGAAATCCAGAGTCAACTGCTCCACACACACACACTGAGTGGGAGACAGAGACAGTGTGCGTTAGGAGTCACCACAGTCTGGACACACACACACACACACACACACACACACACACACACACATACCTGTCCTGTGTACTGTCCTGTAACCAGCTGCAGGTTTTGTCCCTTCAGGTCTGAGACAGTGAATGGAAGCTGAACTTTATCCTCCTCTTCTCCTGATACAGATGTGGAGAGAGGGAGAGAGAGTGAGAGAGAGAAATTGCATGTTTTCGCCTATATTTTTGTAATTTTTTTTATTAGCAATGTACACAATTACCCAATGTCCTATTTAAAATATTCATATTTTAAGTGATTATTAATTTTTTTCAGCATCACATTTGGATAACAAACTTGTTTTTTGGGGGGGGATTCATTTTTAAAAATCAACACCTACACTGGCAGATTTGACTGAATCTTTTCATGATTTCCAAAGACTAATGTGACTTGTGACTAATGAAAGACTTTGTACTGCTGTGTGTGTAGCTTCACACCTACACTTCTGTGTACACACCTCTTCCCATACGAGTGTGTGTGTGTGAGTGTGTCTCACCGCTTTCCTGCTCTGTGTTCCCTGGCTGTCGGAGGCGGTATCGCAGCTGTGTATAGTTCACATATATCGGCTCCGATGACGTTGGCAACGTAGCGTGTGGGGACAGTGGGCAGGAAGAGGAAGCCGACGCTGGAGAAGGGGCCGCGTTACCCATAACCCCCTCCTCCGACTCTGCTGGCCATGGGACACTTTGGTTCCCGCCCGAAGTGGTCGGCGGCGGGGCAGCTGGTCTTTCCCCCTGTCGTTCCTCCTTTCTTTCCTCCACTACGTCCTTGGTCCCTCCCTTGGCCCCGCCCCTCTGCCCTCCCCCGCTCTCTCTCCTCCGGTGCTCGGCCCCGCCCTCAGCTCCAGCTGCTTGCGCTCGCCGGAAGAGGTCTGCCACAAACTCGCGGGCCCGCACCGCCGCCTGTGAGCGGCCGGGGGAGAGGGGCGTGGTTGGGGGCGGGGCTTGCCGCCGATCCGGAGACCCCTGAGAGGACGAAGGAGAAGAGGAGGACGAGGGAGAGGGGCAGGGAGGATGGAGACAGGAGGGAGGAGTCGTCTCTCTCTTTCTGTACAAGATCTGATGCTTCTGTACAGCCGACTGCTGCTGGTCTCCACCTGAGAGAGTACAAAAGCAGAGAGCAAGAGGCATTGTCATTACACACACACACACACAGACACACAGACACACAGACACACAGACACACAGACACACACTGCTCACCAGGGCAGAGGGAGATTGCGCAGGCCACGAGGGAGTAGCTGGTGTTGAGCAGGATCACCTGGTCTTTCTTCAGCTGCAGGGCCGGCTGGAAGGTTGGGAATGGGTAGACCACCTGATAATGAGCATTCAGCACGAAGCCATGCTGCAGACAGCCTCCTCCTACACACACACACACAAACACACAATCATCTAGCCATTACTATAACAACGGAAAAGAGTTGTGTGTGTTGGTGGAACGTGTCAGACTGGGACATCTGGAAAAATTATTGTCCAGAGAAGAAAAGGTGAGTCCTGTGTCCTCAAAAAGAGGGTGGACAAACAAAAACACAGAAACTCTGATCAACTCCAAGCACTGATTAGGCAAGAATGGCTTGCAATCATTCAAGATGTCCAGAAGCTGATATCTAGCATGCAGATGGGAACTGCAGACGTCTTAAAGAAGTAGGGTCCACTCTGTAAATATTACGTCTTTGTTTAAACTGGATGTATTTGTCCACGAAGAATGTGTGGAATGCTTATAATTCTGCTTCATTATATCATCTCACAGGTTCTAAAAAAAAAAAAAAAACTGAGACAGCCAAAATTTGAAAACCAAAATTTGGCCATGACTGTGTACCAGGGGCAAATGACTGATGTAGTTTGTATACGTGTCAGCATGTGTGTGTGTACCAGTGAGTGTTGTGAACACCATCGGTCCAGGGCGGCACTACTGGCAGGGTAGAGCAGAAGGCATGTATGTGTGTATGTGTGTGCATGTGTGTGTGCATACCAGTGCACTGCTGGCAGGGCAGGGCGGGAGGCATGGTGGCGATGGTAACATAAATGTCCCTCATATTCTCATCGCTTATCATCATGTTCATCACAGCCGAGCTGCTAGTCCGAGTACTAACACACAAACACACACACAGCAGAGGATCCACAACTTAAGCATCGCATGGATAGCTAGCACACACACACACATCTATAACAACTGCAGACATTCTGGATTCTCTGGGCTCTCCGTGTGCCAGTCTAAGGCGCTCGTCTGGTTCTGTGACACGCAGATCTAGTGACCTCAGGGATATAAGCGGGAGCCAAGCGCCTCTGGATCAGCCGCATCACGGCAAGACGGCTGCTGATCACAGGGTGGCGCTGGCAGCCGCGAGGGGCCGGGGGTCCTCACTTGAAGCCGAAGATGGCGATCTTGGAGTGGTCGTTGTGCCACTCACACACCGTCAGATACAGCTCGTTATAGATGTCCTCACCTTCAAACAAACGCACGTGGTGCACCTGAGGGACAGAGAGGGAGGGATAGAGAGAGGGGGGGGGATTGACAGAGGGATAGAGAGAGAAAGGGACAAAAAGAGAGGGAAATAGAAAGAGAGAGAAAGATAGAGGGGGCATTTTCCTTCTTTGTGTAACGTAAACAAGTCCCTGCAGCGGTTAAGACTGTAATAGTGATGCTTTCGTTTGCAAGTGTGACAGCACACCAGTGTTGGGTGTGCCACTAGGCACACGGGGTCACTCTCTGACCCCCAGTGACCCTCCTCGGGCCTTCAGGAAGAGAGCGGCAGTCACCTGTTTGAGACGGCTGTGCAGGTTGAACTCCCACCAATACAGGTGGTACGTGTAGAAGGAGAAGTCATCGTCCTCGCCGCTGTCGCTGGTGTAGGACAAAACGTAGCGGCCGCACTTCATAAAGCCCAGGAAGATGTGACTGTGGCGTGAGACGGGGGGAGATATGTTAGGGGGGCTGCGGCCCAGCAGAACTCTGTCCTCTGCCACTTCCCCTAAACCGTATCCGTGTCTAAAAATTATTCGCACTGAGGTCGTGGTTTCCTCTGAAGCACTTACAATGTGACCAGTGCATCACCAGAGTTTTTGGTTAATACATTTAAAATGAGCATGACAGTGTGTGGAAGTCAGCAAGAGCAGTTGGACCAGCAGTGTCCATCGAATTTACGCTCAAGTGAATTTATGCCACATATGCCAACCACATCAACAGAAATACTTCACACCTGCATGCACTGAGCATTTTGTAGCCGACTGTATAAAAAGAGAGTCTAGTCCATCTGTTCAGTGGCCCTCTAACACATTAAATCACCAGTTTCTGTGCATCAAACACACCAGGGTTGCTAGGGCTCTGGCTTCAAAGTGATCTGCCAGCCAACAGAGTCCTGTTTTCAAAAAGTGATGTACGGCTAGAACATGGAGCATGCACGCGTCCACACACTCACCCTGCCCTAAGGAACTCCTCACTGACGATGGTCTTTAACGGAACACAGACGCGGGGCGGCAGTTTCCGGAAAAGTCGCTGAGACAGTTGCCCGGAGATCTATCCACGTGTGCCGGATACAGTATGTGAAAGTGAAGGAAGAACATCAGAAACAAAACACCTCACAATAAAAGGATAAAAGCAGCCAAATCAAGAACGAGCAACCGAATGATCATATCTTAAAAAAACAACGCCACCCCCACTCATTCTGTACACAAATGTCATCAACGCCACGGTGTCCGACCCAACATTAACTGAATCACAATCGAGTTGCAGCTATAACGTTACATCTCGTAACCACAGAATCAGCCATCCCTGATCACATCACACATTACTGACAGCTTAAATCAGCAACAACACATGATAGCTTTTCAACATTGAAACTCACACCAGCTACGTTAACTAACATGAAAATGGCTGGACAGCTAGGTGACGTGAAATGGGCACTGAATGTTTAAGACAGGTGGATGGCTAGCTTGCTAACATAACTATCATTTCACTAGCTAACAAGGTAGCAGTTACGATAGCTAAACCACCGTGGACGAACGACACGGTGAACGATAGACAGAGAACAACGTTAACCAAACTACAATGGGCAATAGACCGGGTTATGAATATGATCAACACACAAAGTGGCTAGAGCTCCGTGTCACTCCATTAATTCTGCTCGTGTGCAAACCTGCTAGCATAGCAACGCCGGCCACAGACGTTATAGGCGTTTAGGTACTGAGGCTGTGCAGCTAGCTTACGGCTAGCTTCACGGTGGCTAACAGTACAGCTGACTACGAACTATTAACGTGTTTAAAACCGTTATTGTTTGACATCGTTGGTTTACGCGTTAAGAAAAAAGGGGGTCTTTAATGCTGACATGTCTACCTTTCCGCGTGCGAGAAGTTTGACAACGTGGTCTTTGGGTTTTCTCTGTTGTTTTTGTTTCTTGTCCTCTTTTTCCGATTTCGAGCTGGGCGCCATTTTTGCTTTTGCACAATCCTTGGACTTGCTCAACGCTCAGCCCACGTAACGGAGCGATTGGATTGCTGTGCCATATGGACTCATTTGATTCGTTTAAACAAACGCCAATCAAAGCAAGAGCGTTTTGAGCTTTCCTCGTTGGAGAATTTATATATACATGAACATAATTAGTTAAAGCACTTTATTGACATATAGAAAAGGTGAAACTGGTAACACGTATACCTAAAAATCATATTTTTAATATATAGCATATTGCAACGTATTTTAAATCTTTGCTGAAAGAAAATGTTCTAAATTACAGTAAATAAAACATGTTTGAAACTATTTTGTCTGTTTCTTTTTGGCCTTATACACACGCGCGCACGCTTAGTTTCTTTTGCGACACGACTGATGTGAGTCGAATGGTCGTTAAAAACATGAGACTGAATATCTCAAATATTATGTTGTTTAATATTGTATACTTTTTATTATTGTCGGTCCTAGGAGGTTTAGTAGAGATTACGAAACATCGGATTGACTGTTACAATTAATATTAAACTTTAGTGCATAGTATTTTGTGGATGACACCCTCTCAAAACTGAGGAAAACATATGGATGTATATTAGTATTATATAAAATTATGGGAAACTAAATGTAAAAAGACAACAAATCAATACATTATTTCTTGTGCGTTTGTAAATAAACCAATAAACATAACATAAAACATAATCAATTTTTTACTGAAAAAAGGCTATGGACAATGTAATGGATATCTTCTTGTAACGTATTAATTTAAATAAAGTGTGTTTTTAAAACACAAAGTGGCTTGTCCTTCATTCCATGAATAGTACAACGTGTCACGTGGTGGTGTATCTTTCACCTATTTATATATTCATAAAAAAAGATTTCTCATTTTAAATCTGATGTATTTAATACATGTAAACATAATTAACAGCAAATTAACAAAATTAGTGACTCAACAATCCACTGCTTATGCTCAATGGTAATGCGTGGCGCGTGAATGAATCACAGGGCGTTTAATAAGTTACGTATTTGAGACGCACGCACCCCTCCCCAACGAGTACACAAACAGGAAACATGGCGTTCGTACCGGGCAGTTTGTGTCGGACTTTTCTCCTGGGAAGCAGGGGAACGTTGACAAGAAAAACCCGCTTAAACTCAGGGAATTTGAAAGGAGCATTACTGAGTCGAAATGCAGTGACATCAATATCGGGTGCCATACTTCCTAAGCCAGATAAGGTATGTTTTCATTGTACTGGATGTAAAAATCTAAAACGTAAGTAAAGGGGCGTAAGTTATATTAGCGACGGCATGTGAACCAATGAAAGCTCAGAGTGGTGTGATGGACGTATGCCAGGGCCAGTGAACGTACAATAAGGAAGTAATTCGCGTACAGTATTTCTGTAGTAGCTATTACAGAAATTGTACAAAAATGGTGCTGTATAACGTGGTCTATTTATCGATAATGCGTTTTATTTTGTAATCGTGTAGAAACTGTTTTATATCAAGGAATAAAACCAGGCTATAAAAGTATGCATATATTTTGGCATGCTTTCATGTAACCTAATACCACCAAAATGAAAAATATGATGTTCCTTCTCTGTATAAATAAATGCACGCATACAGTAGGTTGTAGAGCATCACTTATCATGGAATAATTAGTTATTTCGATTCCATTCTATGGGTTTCTCTGTTCAGGTACCGTTTGGTCTAACGCGCATAACAGTGGTGGTGGTCCCCTTCTTGTATATGGGCACGCTGATCAGCAAGAATTTTGCCGCTATCCTGGAAGAGAATGATATCTTCATTCCCGACAATGACGACGATGACGACTGAACAGAGGTCAGCAAGAGCGCACCTGGTCTCCGTAGGAAATGAGTTACCAAGATTCAAATAGCCTCCTAGTATGCATTAGAAGAAATGCCCTGGCTACTGGAATTTTTTTCTAATCATCTATTAATAATAGTTTGCTAATTTTGCTCGTGTGGATGACAAAAGACTTTGTGTTTTTTGTTTCCTCAGTAACAGAGAAGCATGTTAAGGATGGGTCTTGCATTGGAGATGATGCTGCACAGGATCGGTGCAGGAATATTAACCTATCACATTCTGTTAATATCGCCTCCTTCCAGTCACCGCTTGATCCAGTTTCCTTTCAGCCTTTAAGGAAATATAACGAAACCCACTTTCCTCACTCGTGTTTGCATGGATCGTTTTGCTTTGATGAAGTAAAATATGATTGACTTGAGTTGGCTGCCTTTCAGTTCTTGGAATTTTTGACCTACTCATTTTATAACAGGAGCTCTTATTTTTTAACTTTTTAAAAAGTATGTGGCAAATAAAAATACACACTTTAGGTTTTAAATATTTTAAAATAATGGGTTTAATTTCTGAGGTTAAATATTATGTAACGACAAATAATGTCCTGAAGTATCATGGGTTTCAATGAATGATACATGACAAAATGGTTTCTTTTTAGACTCCAAAACTAGCTTGTAAAGACTTTGCCTCAGTAGTGACATTACTGTCCACTACTGTTAACACCCACACAAGGAGGCAGAGAACATTTCATATCATAAGTAGTTGTCAGAAGCATTGCTCCTCTGTCAAAGGCTTATTGATTGGTGCTGTTTCCTAGGAGATGTTCCTCCTCCAGAGCAGCACTGGTCAGTCTGATATGTTCTTTTAAAGAGGTGATCTCTCTCCCACTGAGGCCCTTCATATTGATGAGGTCCACATACACCTGCTTATAGCGCTCACTCAGTGCCTGCTTCTCCTACACACACACACACACACATTAAAGCAGAACAGATGAAGATATGAAAGAAGACCAAGTTATTTCTGAAAAATATGTATGCATCAATAGTAAAAAGTACAGGGTAGTACACATATTTCCAGAGAAATAACATTTCAGACTGAGGTCCGTCATGATGTACTGTTTCTCTGGAAAATGTGTGTGCTGCAGTTTTTACTATCATAACACAATTGCTCCCTGGAACGTCTACACACATAGAAATATACAGAGAACAGGTCCTGTTGAGCCATTCAAAAATAACATGATTGAGACTGGAGGGATTCTATAAGGTTTTACCTGTGTTAGAGACTGCACTTCATTCCTGAGGCAGCAGATCTCCTTGTGTAAGTACTCTATTTCATTCTCCTTTACTCTCAGCATGATCTGCACCATAAACACACACACACACAGCTATTGGTGGCATCTTGAACTCTGCTGTGAACACAGCACCAAATTGAAATCAGCTAACCAAAGCAGATGTTGAGAACCACCTACCTATATGTGCAATAAGTATAAAAGTCTATTGAAAGAATGAAATAGGCCCTATTTTTTCTTTACCACTAGATGGCAGTGTCTCACTAGAAAGCCATCCACTCATGAATCCAACCACGTGTAACCATGAACTTCTCACCTCCAACTCTGAGGAGCTCCGCTCACAGCTGCCAAGGGAGACCACCCCTGTACTCTGACCTGTCATGAAGGACCTCATGAGACTCATCTCCTCAGTCAGACGCACCTGAAGTTCCTGTCCAGACAAGAACAAATGACAAGACTGGTAGACAGTGACAGTTCTGGTTAGAGATCCTTTTAGACCTTGGTTAGAGCTCTTTTTTTCTACACTAACCTAAGATCAGCTGGCTGCTTCTCCTAACATTGAATGTTAAAATGTATATAATCTACCCTGACCCGAGGTCAGTATGAGAGGCCAGCCTTCATCCTGAGTGGTTAACCTACTATTACGAGTACGTAAGCATAAAACAGGATGTTGCTATTGTGATTGCCACGGCAGAAAAACAACTCTTTTATTGAGTGATGATTTTGAAGTCTTCCTCCCTCTGTGTAGCATCGCCCTGTAATGTAGTCCTGTCCAAGGATGGCATTGGTGTGTTTATATCCCCCGTAGCCAATCAAGAATACACATAGTTTTGGGATGACTGAGGCCTAGATCAGCCTCTTCTTGAGACGTTTGCACAGTTGAGAAGACAGTCATTTGCACGTCCCTGACTATGATCAAACCATCTGATGGCATTCACACTCATGCTACAGGTCCTCTCGTTACACTGGGATAATATAATCTATTGCTTCAGTGCATGTATTCACTGTGGTTCACTATGACAGTGGTCTGTCATCCTACATTTCCCAGATGCAGTGCTCAGTCAAGTTGCCATGACAGCACCTCTCTGGTGCACGCTAAACCTTTTATTTCACCCCCATCCAATCACAGAACTGCAGACATGGGACCAAAGAAAAACAGAACAGCCCATTAGAGTTTTCAGCTGTCACTCAAACAGTGCAGTAATAGTAATAGTTAATAATTCCACCCAGAGAAGTGCCAACACATGGCAACGCACAGCGACGGGTCTCGAGCAGCTGAACTGAGATGCCTCTCTGCACCTCGTACCTGGTTCTCCTTCTGGAGCTCCTCCACCTCCCTCTCCTTGTCCTGCATCAGCGCCTGCCTGTGGCCTGTGGTCTGCTGCACGTGAATCAACTCCACACACTTCTGAGAGTAACGCTCGGACAGGCTGTCTAACTCCTGCTGCAGACACATGGACTCGGGCCTGACACACACACACACACACACACACACACACACACATACGCTTAAATCAGTGGGTGATGAACAGATACAAACTTTAATGCATTAACTGACTGATTAAATCCACTGAAAAATCAATAGACATGCAGAACCCACTTCAGTGAACATGGAGCATGTCCTGACTTCAGACACAGCACTTGTTAGCTGTGACTGCTATCCTATGAACTCACAGTGGAGAGGCGGAGTCAACTCGGCTTCCCCTGCCCAGTCTCTCCATGTCGTCCTCATGGCCCTTCCTTAGAGCTTGCATTGCTGCCCGGGACAGACCGAAAAAGAGAAAAAGCAAGGGTGAGTCAGAGAGAGGGAGGGAGAGAGGTAGAGGGAGAGAGAGAGAGAGAGGGAGGAGAGAAAGGAGAGAGTGAGCATTTACTAAGGAAGGGACATTGAAGGGACGTCCACTTGGCTAGAGGCGAGGAATCCAGGACAGTTCAGCAGTGGATTTTAATTTACATTTAAAATTTTAAAAGATTTTAATAATATCATTAATATCCATATCAATGGATATATTGGGAATTCTTTATATTTTTGTTACGATATGCCTAAAAGCACAGACTGACTGTGTGTGACCTCACACATATAGACAGCTGGTGTTAGTGTGGTGTATAAACAGTATCTGTTGTTCCAGGAGCTCAGATCTGCACACATTCACCAGTTTCTCATACTCTAAGCATGGCTCATGACGTTTTCAACTAGCTTGGTCTGAATTTTATTCAAAAACCATCTTGGATGAGGCCTTCCTCCTCCCTCCTCCTCTTGCTCTAAATCTGCCCTCTACTCGTCCTATTATACCGATTCTCCATCTTTTTGTCCCCCAATGCCCACAAGCCTGTCACAGTTGTTACTATTACTTCCTGTTAATGTAATGTTAATGTGTTCATTTACAATACTATTCATTTATATGCAAATATCCATCCATGTATGGCATTTCTAAATAAGTAAATAAAAATACTTCCATAAGTGCATTCTACTTTTTCAAAATCATCAGTCTGGTATGCTTTTCTGGATTATACTCAATGGCAAAGAGTTGTCTAATAACCTAGCACTGACCCAGAAGCTGTTACTAAAGAAACTAATTACTTGAGAAAGTGTAAGGCTACAAAGGAAAGAATATGCATACGCTATTGTTAAGCATATCTACCAACTCCTGTTCATGATTCGAAGCAACCTACAAGAGCTCAGACAAATGTTGCAAATGTTAAAACCTTAAAAGAGCCTCATCACACATTTGAGGCACCTGTATGACACTGTTATGACAGCCATAAGGATGCCGATGTTCACCTTGCATGGCGTCGCGCGTCTCCTCCCTCAGCAGCCGCTCCCTCCGCTCCTCCACCTCTCGCCTCTCTCTCTCGTGCTCCCTCTCCAGCTCCAGCAGTGTTTCCTTGTGCTCCCTCTCCATCCGCTCCAGCCGGGAGTGGCAGGGGGTGCCCGGGCCGCAGTTGGAGCCGTGAGAGGCTCGCCCGCAACGCAGCGCCTCAATTTGCTGCCTCAGAGCCAGAACCTGAGGGGCAGGCATACAGGCCAGAACAATAGGGCTGGGACAATATATTGCTAAAATGCTGTTATCATGATACAACTGAATATTACAGTACAGTAATATCAACTATTCATTCGAGACAGCAGGACTGAGGGAATAAAAACCAGTGTGTAAGAAAAGTTTGAAACTGTTAGATCAAGTTTTTACTCATTGCAGTTGCAGGTCTACATTTTTTGCATGTTTGAAATTTATTACTTTCATATAAAGTTTTGTGAGTTTGTTTGTAACAAAGAATTTGAAAGACAAACTTTTAAATTACTACCTCTCTCTGTAGTTCCTCATTGCTTGCTTGTGAAGCCTGTGACCCAATCAGCTTCATCTCCCCAAGAGGAATGTTTTCAAAATCCTCCCACTTCTTCTCAATATCACTCCCTGCAATGGTTTCAGGGATTTGTGGCATAATATGAACCACTGAGGCCACCATACCCTTTTTCAATTGCACTTTGTCCCATGGGCTCTCGCCATCTTTGTCTGACCCGACTTCCTGGAACCACTTAGTTCTGTCCTCCAGGCGCTTCTCAAAATCCTTGTCTCTCCCCACTCCGGCCTCCCGCTGATTGGTTAATGGCAATGATATTGTGTCTGGCTCATCCTGACATGGACTGGTGACCTCTGACCCTGAATCATGTTGATCTGGATATGAGGGAGAAAATCTGCAGGATGCATTCTGGGAAAGTGAGTTTTCCTTTAGACTTCCACTGTCACCATCAGGGTGTCTGAGAGAGGGGGGAGAGAGAGAGAGGATTTATCGCAAAAACAATAATCACTTTCAATTTACAAACACATTCTGGAAATAAAAAGCTTAAACAAGTTTCAAGATTTTGTACATTTATAGCAAATCTGAGAAAGTAACATTTTACAGTCATGATTTACATTTCTATTAACTGATTCTTCAGAGATGGTTTTCAGCTGAGGTTAGGCTTCATCAAGGAAAATCAAGTCCACTGAGACTTAAACTGTAACCCTCAAAACCAAGAAAAGAAAAAATGCCTGCTCCTACTTGCTGTGTTCTTGTGTACATAACTATTTTGTAATACTAGGACTGTCCATACTGTGCAACAGCGGGTCTGATGTGTCTCCGCAGAATGTCAATCCAGTTCCTCCTGATGCGTGAAGTCATGGCTGATAGGGTGACCTCTCCATCTCGCATCTGTGCACCAGCAGACGGCGCCCAACCAGAACATGGCAGACATATGGAAGATTGGATTTGTAGTACATAAAGGGGACTGAACAGTAAACTCCTAAGTTATTAAACATATAAACTACACACGAGTACATGTTCTTTCAGAGCAGGTTTTTCAAAGGTGGAATTCTTTGAATACGTAAATAGGGGTGGCTGAAGTTGCAAACTACTTTAAATGGATGATGAACTCATTTTCATTTAGCAACAAAATGTAAATGTCTCTGCTAATCATAAGGCAAGCGAAAAGTAAATGTGTACATGTATCTGAAGACCATAGTTCTTGTCAGCATCGAAGTCCACAACTCTCACACTGTGCTGGACATCAATCAGTCCATCAGGCTCCTCCCTCTGTTTAAAATTATATATAAAAAACAAAAACAAACAAAAAAACAGAAATTATTTGCCTTCATGAGGCCCCAGTACACCTGGCAACACAGAGAAACTCATATTGAGGACTTGGGTAGATCATGCATAACACTTTATATACACACACACACTCACACCTACACCTACGGGCAATCTAGAGTGACCAATCAACCTATGATGCATGTCTTTGGACTGTGGGAGGAAACCGGAGTACCCGGAGAAAACCCACGCAGGCACAGGGAGAACATGCAAACTCCACACAGAGCAGCCCAGACCGAGAATCGAACCCAGACCGCCTTGCTGTGAGGCGACAGTGCTAACCACCACACCACCATGCCGCCCTTATATATATATATATATATCCTAATTTTACTCAGTAATAGTCAGTAATGGTACTGGAGCAATATTGTGTTTAGGTCAAAAAGCCCAACTCGGTGCTTTTAAACGAGGAGAGGAAGAAGCAGAAACAAAGAGGAAAAACATGACATGTAGCCTGCGCATCAAACCAATGAATCGTCAAAAATCCCTAATGAATTAGCTCACCTCCGAAGCTTCAGGGTCAATATAGTATTTTAGGCCAAAGTCGTCCAGCACAAACCAGAACTTCCTCCACTGTACAAAAAGACACAGAAACATATTTACGCAATCTGTACAACACAAGAAATGCTTAAAGTCAAACAGGAATGAACGTTAAGGCTGTCACGAATGAATGTCAGGCTGAATAAGATCAAACAACCTTGTTAGACAACCTACATAACTAATAACTTCATAAAATAATTAGCTTCATTCGGTTATTTTTAAGTTGCCAGCATTTTTTTTTTTTAATTCATAGCTAGCTTAGGTTAGCTTACTTCTTCGCTGTTGTCCAGCAAGTACATCCATCCCTTTTTGAAGTCCGGAGAGTCAAGCTTGAAAAGAAGAGCAATCACATTACAACTGTTAAGAGTTCGACCACCTTTCAAATCTAATCCGTTTTATTTTTCTTCTGAAAGTAGGGACCCACTACAAACTACAGAAAACAGATGTTTATTGTACTGCATTACAACTGTATTGTAGTGTATGAAAAATGGCCGTTGGTGTTATAATCCTGATCCTAAAGACGAGACGCCGACTAGAAAGGCGCGTGAGGCGGTAGAACACCGGCGGCTTAACAAACCCGTTCTACACCTCAAACCGCCGGTAATCTATGAGACACGCCCACTTCACAATTTACCGCTGCACACAATACACGGTGTTATTACATTTAAGTCCAGTGGCATGTGGAGTTTCAAGAACTTACCGTCATCATTGATTGATGATATCAGCCGACGGCATGAAAGGGAAGGTAAACAAATTCTTAGGGAACTAATCAGTTTCCGTAGTTAGTTTGCAGTGCCTAGGGTAAACTTAACATTAGTGCGCCTCCCTTTAGCCTAATACACTGTCAGTAAATTTGTGAAGTAGATTGTGAAGATTTGTGCGCGTAGCCGATTTCTTCGATGAAAAAGGAAATACTAACTGCGCGTGTTTTTTTAACAACATCTTGCATATGATATTCATATGTAAATTCAAATTAGTAGTTCACTGCGGTTGAAGGCGAGTACAACTGGTCATGTGATTTGCAGTCAGCTTCCGTGTTCACGAGCACTGAAATCAGTGAGGCCTCAGTGAATATAACGAATGTAGTCTTTGGAGTAACTTAATCTAGTGATTAATCTAGTGACTTTTTGTTTACACATATGAAACGCCCTTGACATCAAAAATAGATTTTTACTTCCTAGAGGTACCTGCCTATGCATAGCCCATTTTACCTGTTGCATACCTGACTCTATATATTGCCAAAAGTATTCACTCACCCATCCAAATTATCGGAATCAGGTGTTCCAATTACTTCCATGGCAACAGGTGTATAAAGTTAAGCACCTAGACATGCAGACTGTTTTTACAAACATTTGTGAAAGACTGGGTTGCTCTCAGAAGCTCAGTGAATTCCAGAGTGGAACTGTGATATGCAACTGATATGCAACAGATGCAACTTTCTGCAGAGTCAGTCACTACAGACATCCAAACTTCATGTGGCCTTCAGATTAGCCCAGTCCACATGAAGTGCGCAGAGAGCTTCATGGAATAGGTTTCCATGGTCGAGCAGCTGCATCCAAGCCATACATCACCAAGTGCAAAGCGTCGGGTGCAGTGGTGTAAAGCACGTTGCCACTGGACTCAAGCAGTGGAGGCATGTTCTCTGGAGTGACAAATCGCATTTCTCCATCTGCAATCTGATGGACGAGTCTGGGTTTAGCGGTTGCCAGGAGAACGGTATTTGTCTGACTGCATTGTGCCAAGTGGAGGGGAGATTATTGTGTGGTCTTCTGGTAGACTGCACCAGTGCACAAAGCAAGGTCGATAAAGGCATGCTTGCCAGAGTCTGGTGTGGATGAGGGGCAGTCATGGTCTGGTGGTTAGGGAACCAGTCTTGTGACCGGAGGGTCGTGGGTTCGATTCCCAGGCCTGAGGCCATGACTGAGGTGCCCTTGAGCAAGGCACCTAACCCCAACTGCTCCCCGGGTGCCGGGCTAGGGCTGCCCACCGCTCTGGGCACGTGTGCACCACAGCCCCTAGTTATCACTAGTGTGTGTGTGTGTGTGTTCTGACTGCACAGATGGGTAAATGCGGAGGACAAATTTCGATTGGGGTGAAAATCACAATTGACAATGTGGCTTGACTTAACTGACTTAACTTAATCTTGACTGGCCTGCATGGAGTCCTGACCTCAACCCGATAGAACACCTTTGGGATGAATTAGAGCGGAGACTGAAAGCCAGGCCTTCTCGTCCAACATCAGTATGTGACCTCACAAATGCACCTCTGGAAGAATGGGCAAAAATCCCCATAAACACACTCCTAAACCTTGTGGACAGCCTTCCCAAAAGAGTTGAAGCTGTTCTAGCTGCAAAGGGTGGAGCAACGTCATATTGAACCCTATGGATTAGTCACTTAAAAGCATATGTGGGTCATGGAAGGTGAGTGAATACTTCTGGCAATATAGTGATTGTCCTGAATTAGAAATTCAACACCACTGTTCATGGTGCATTTCTGTGTGTGTGTGTGTGTGTGCATGTGTGTGCGCACGCCTGTATGCGTGTGTATGAGGCATGCGTGTGTACCTGCATCTGAGGTTGGTCGCATTTTATTTCAGGTCTATTAGCAGTCATGTTCTGTTCTCTGGACTTCTGCAAACCACAAAAAAATAGCCCCAAGAATACATCAGACAGAAGCATTTCCATACATAAACCAAAACTGCAATGCTGCATTTGACGATACTGATTTACAGTAATCATCCTCAGATGTCTGTGTTCTTCTCAGTGATGATTTCATTATCTTAACAATTAGGTTGAAGGTATGGTCTGAGGATTTATTATTACGGAGAATAAATGTCAGTGTTTACGTTTTATATGGAAGTTATATATATTGTTTTGAAATGATCAGTACATATGGGGAATGGTGTTTTTGTTGATTAAAACAGCAGGACCAGGACCACTGGAGAGACCTGTGCTGGGCCAGACGTGTTACTGTTGGTTTCGGATGACCCTCCCGCATCCCTGTCGTGGCGTCTCCTGTCCCTGTCTCTGCGCTCCCTGCCTCTCTCTCTCCCTCTCCCTCGCTCCTGCTGCTCTCCGTGGTAACCGTCTCCATCCATCCCTTCCCTGGAGCTGGGAAGATGGAGGAATGTTGCGAGGTGCACATCAGGAAGAGAAGCGGAGTGGGGTCATAAGCGTATGTCTGTGTTTTACTGCTGTCTGCGTCTCCTGCAGTTACTCTGATGCCTGCCTCTATGAACCTCTGACCTGTGCTGGTCGTCTCTGCGCGGACTACGGCTCTGTGGTCTCCTCCTCACTACCACCCCATCTTCTTCTTCCGGATACAGATTCACCCTGGGGATGTCGGCTATCACCACGTAGTCCTCTATTGTCATCTCCGGCAGGACGGGCTGGCTGGTGGACCTTGTGTTTTCAGACAGTATCAGTGCTTCCAGCCCCCGCCGGATCGTGCTCCGGCTTCTGTCGTTAATCTGCTTGCCGGTCTCCAGGGTTACGACTTGGGTCTTGGACGATGTCTCTTTTGGACTCCGCCTTGATGGGGAGATGTTCCGAGATGACTCAGGAGAGGCTAGGCTCAGGAGGGAACGGGGGGACCCGTGCCAGGAGCCCTGTGATTGGCTGAGATCTGTTCTAGAATGCCTTTCTGATGCAGACGATTTTGATGATGTTCGAGCTTTGTCAGTTCCATAATGGCCCTGTTTTTTGTCTCTTGGTAAGCCATGACCATTCTTATCGTAATCTCTATGGACTGGTGAAGTGTCACGGCTGTTACGACCTGTGTTATGGCCTGTGTTACGACCACTGTTATGACTGTTGTATCCATTGATGTGATTACTTCCTTTTTGTGAAAAATTGCTTCTGTTGTCATAGTCACTACCTGGTGGTGAGAAAGCTCTGCTGTTACAACCAGTGTTACGTCCACTTTTTCGACTGTTACATCCACTGCTTTGGCTATTGTGGCCATTGTTGTAACAGTGACTGTCAATTTCCATGTTAGATCTAGATCTTTTTGACCAGTTCTTTCTTTCCTGTTGCGAATCATCTGACTCTGCTGAGCTAGCAATTGATTTGAGATTCCGATACAGCTTTTCAGAATCCAGGCTGTGTCCATAGGAACTCTGGGAGGGGCTTCTCTTGTGGGAGTGGCCTGATTCTGCATATTTGTAGGAGCCAGAGACTTGAGAGGGAGAGTGTGTACAAGAGACAACAGACTCTCGTCTCCTTGATGGGCTACATTTTCTAGAAACCTGTCTAGATGACACATAAGAGGTTCCATGGTGTTGGGAGGTGGAGCCTCTGCGGTGGGAGGAGCTACGTGATGATTCTATGTGCCTGTGTGGCGAGACATTGGTAGACTTTGGACTACCCGAACGAGGGCTTGCCCGTGAACGGCTGTCACCACGTCTGAAGTTTGAGTAGGGCATGTAACGTTGTGGAGAGAGGCCACTTGTTGCCTCGCTACTGAACATCTCACAGCGCCTCCTATGGGATGGGAGGCCCAGGTCCGGATTGCGGAAGGGAATTGTGGCTTTTCGCTCTGGGCTGCAGTTGCCGGGAAGAGGGTGCCCTCTTTCATAGTACCGCACAGGAGGAGGATGGCTGCCATCTTGCATCTCTCGGTCAAGTGACAGGAAGCGATTAGCTCTTTTGAAAATGGCACGATTACTCGTCTGCTCCTTCTCTTTTCTTGATTCTAATGGAGAAAAAGAAACCATCCATAATATGTAACCTATGTTACATATTTTAATCTGCAGTACCTGTTACACATATTAATATGTAATAGTCCATAAAATGTAAAGTTACATGTGTAATGCAGTACACCCCAGTGACATGGCATACAGATATAATCAGAAGCACGTTGACTAATGTGAAAACACGGGATGAGTGTGACCCGCTGGACTGACCCTGGCCTCTTTGTGGGCATCACCTGTGCATCGGCTGCCTCTCCTGCTGGAGCTTCTACTGCGTGTCTCCATCACAGAACAGCTGTCAGCACGGTGGAGAGGGGAGTCAAGGCGAGTCATCTTTTACAGCCCCACGCCTGTTCGGAGAGCTTCTGGATAGTTTTATAGCTGTCCTGCGGTTTTGTACATGTGAAGTTTTACTTTGGGCCCTCTTAAATTTCTCTGTTCGGATAACAAAGAACAATGGCCTTTTGCAAATGGCCTTTTCAGCTGTGGTTAATTAGTAATCGGTGAAGACACAGTTGTACTTAGTAGAGTCTGTATAAGAAAAGAACAAAAAACAACAAAATAAATATAACAGCCATAACTGTTTTCTGCCACACAACCTCAGTTCATTCATGTGATTGGTTTATTGTGTCGGGTCAGAGAGCAAAGTGTGATAAGAACAGTATGACATCACAATAGGTGATCGTTAAGGACATGGCACCTTAATTTGCGTGATTGCTGGAATGCGACAGAATCCAACCAATCGTGAATAATTTACCTCAGAAAGGTGAAGAGAGAGACGTTTAGCTTCTTCTGTGATAGCTGCAATCTTAGTAGGATCTTTAGCAGAAACAAGATATTTTAATGTAGGCCAGAAGTTTCATCAAGCTCAAAGGTTAGATGGGGTTTAGGCCAAACATTAAACATCATTAATCAAGAGAGCTCCAGTATATATAAATACGAATAAACTAAATTGAACAGCTATATAAAAACGAATAAACTAAATTGAACAGCTATATAACGCGTAAGTCATGAAACACCAAGAAAATAAGATATTAAAGTACAGATCTTTGATCAAAGTTACTTCATGCTGGTGCCCACTGGTCAAAACTTAGTCTATCCCATTAACTTAAGCAGCAGACTACAAGCAAAAACTGAACGTTCACTAGCCTGAACATAATGCAAATGTCAACACTAAGCTACACAAGACACATTTCATTTACACAGAGCCTGCACATCACACAGGAATGCAGCATACTCACAGACAACTCTCACACGGAGACCACTAGGAACTCAGCTCTGTCCCACTCTATGTGTCCCCCGTCAAGGTTGCCATGGTCTTCTATCTCTCCTTCCTCTCTCCATCCCTCCGTCCGCGCCGCCTCTCCGTCCCTCGTCTGTTACTTTAGGAGTGCTGGAGTGTAACATAAGCTAGACTTGGCCTCTGCTTCATGACTTTTTCATGGCGTCCTGCACTAGCACTGCTGCCCTCTTGGGCTTTTTGTCACTCTTCATCCTTCCTACTTGTTTTTTTTTTCTTCTTAGCTACCTTAGCCAGCAGCACATGGTTTGCTCACCGAAATGTCTCCTTCCCCCTCGTTCTTCCTCATCGTCCACTTATCCGCTCTTGCTGCACCATGCTACATCAGAATAATCAGGGGTCTAGTGGTTGAGTGATTTAGTGATGACAAAGCACACGTTGTCAAAGGTGGCGGTTGGCCCTGCGCTTCGAGCGGAGAGATGTGTTACGTTTTGGCATCCATGTTGAGTGGGGATATAGCGTTACCGTCCGTTCCCTGAGGACACGAGCTGCTCATTAAATTGCAATGGGATCACAGAGCAAACCTTCTCATTGCGTCCTGCGTTTCCATGAAATAGGTCCATCCGCTAGGTAACCGTAGTACTGAGCATCCTGTCTACCTCTGAAGATACATTAAAGTTTTTATTTATTTATTTAAAGCTTATTTATTTTTTAAAAATTACAACTCATATTTCTGGATACTATTAAAGCTAAGAGACTCCTGAATTTTAAGAGACTTCAGTTGGTCAAATGCTGTAAAATGAGGTGATTCAAAATCAACCAAAATAAACAAAGCTTGTAGTGACAGCCAGCTATAGATGAGTTCTGCTAAGAGAGGCACGGTATAGTTATGTCAGAGTAAAGTTATATAGTAAAGTTATGTCAGAGTAAAGTTGTATGGTAAAGTTATACCCAGGCATGATCAACAGAGCAGAGCAAGGCGAGTTAGCCCAAACTTGAAGCTCTTCTATTGTCTCTGTCTTCCTTGGCCATGTGGGGTCTAGCTGGTGTTCTCTGCCTGCAGGGCGCTTTGACTCAAGAGGACAGACAACATCTGTCGTTCTTTTGCCCCACAGCGACCCCCACCCCTCCACCCAAACCCCTCCCCCTGCCCCCCGCTCCCTTCCCCAGCCCACCCCAGCCCACCCTTCCTCCACCCATTCATAGACACACACTGGCTCTCCCAAATGTTGCCCTTTTGTGTTGTGCCATTGTCCACTGCTGCTTTGTGTGTGGCTCCGCCCACTCCTTGGAGTCCCACTGGTGACTGTCGTAAAAGACCTCAACCAGAAGCTGCCCGCTGGCCCCACCCTCTCTGCTGGTCCCGCCCTCCCCACTGGCCCCGCCCTCCCCACTGGCCCCTACAGACCCTCTTGCTCATAAAATAATGGTTCTCCTTTCATTGCTTTTCTAAACACACGTCATGATACAAGTGCGACTAAAGACCACAATAACTCTCATTTCAAAACTTTACTGAACACTTTTGTAGGTGTGTTAGATCAAGTGGAATAAACTTTTTAAGTTTTTGAAGCTTTAAAATGAGAATTTCATATTGGTGATATAATACAATAGCTGATCAATTGAAAACATGTTTTAATTAAAGTTAATTATTCATCTTTACTCTGTTATATATTACATACAATATTTCCATATTCTGTTTGTATATTGTTCATATTTATTCTTTGTAATTACTATGTGATTTATAGTTTTACATTTTAAGAACATGTCTATTCAAAAGCAGCATCTCTCCCACGCTTCTTCAACTCATGTTGACAGAGTTGTAGATGTAATTGGCCCGTTTTGCCATGTTTTGCTGAGGCTGGTCCCCAGTGCTGGGCGTGTGGCTGTGGTGGAGGGAGGAGTGGCCCCCGATGTGAATGGCTCGGTATGGGGTAGCCAGGAGCCTGCAGCAGATGGGAATGATTAGCTCTGTTCACATCGCTATCAAAAGCCCCGCCCCCCCGCCCGCCCCACAAACTCACCCATTCCTCTGAACAACTGCTAATAATGCTCCCAACAGACCATCAACCTCAGAAGTCGTAAAAAAGAGAACAAAAAAAAGAAAGATAAAGGCAAATATAAGTTGCTACAAATTGAAAAAGTATGCCATCCCATTTCTGTCTGTTTTTCTGTGAAAAACCAATGTCTTTTTGTCTGGCCCTCAAGGTTCTCCGACCACAACATATGTTCAGTGATTGTCGCTTTTAGGTTTTGAATGTTCATATTCTGCATTTCTTACAGGAAGGATTACGCAGTTCGCTTTATCACAAGTGATTTGGAAAAAGTACTTTTTTTGGAAGAGTCTACATAAATGTAATATTAGATTTATATTAAAGGCAGTGAGTTATTTACAGGGTATTGTCTTCAAATTGTGAATGACGATGCTAATATCCATTTCACAATGTTAATTGAATATGAAACAACAGAGCAAGATTTTTTAATATTTCATAATCTTTATTTGGAAAAATAATTTAGGCTAAATCCTTCCCAAAGCAAAAACAAAAGTAAAATCGGAATGAAAACAATAGTATTAATAACACTCTTTTTACAAGCCTTTTAAATAATAGTTTTTGAAACATCCCAGCAACCCGAAGTGCCTTTGCAAGTAACAAGTACAACTTAAAAAAACTTAAATAATCTTAAAAACATTACAAAACTTTAGAAATACAACTTACAACTTAAATAAAATAAATTAACTCATACAACATTTTTAATAAAAAAAGAAACAAGGAAAACAAACAAATAAAGATATCATTCATATTAACACAAATGCTTTTCATGACAGGAAAATAATTACATACGTATTCGAAACCATATAAAACATTACAAAAAGAAGTGGAGGCTCGGAAGACTTTAGAGATTTTTGCGCACTTTTTTTTCCCATTTACACAGTGATCAAGTAATACATATAGTCTCCACTGGTCATGTGACAGGATATGACATCATGCAACATTCAACCTCGTGAAAGACAGGCCAGTATGGCCAAACATCCACCGTTTTGATGTAGTCTCTTGCACACTGACTTGTGGGGCTTGGAGATATTGGCGAGAAAACCAGCAAATGTTGCCAAAATATTGCTAAAATGTTGCCACGGCGCCGCCATGGAATCCAAGAGTAGGACACTGGCAAGAACGCTGTGATACATTTCTACATTATACTATTCTTCAACGTCTTTAACGTTTGGTGCAGACTCTGGGCATAGAAATAGCCTGTGTGGGCTCGGAGTTATTGGCGAGAAATAAAAAAAAAACAGCAAATGTTGCCAAAAATATTGTTAAAACATTGCCACAACGTTGCCAGAGTACTGCACACCACACGGCAAAACATTGCAATACGTTTCCTTGAATTCCTACTTCTGTTTCTTTCTGATAATTTTTCTTTTCTTTTTTGTCATAAATCTAAAAAAAAAACAGTGGACACACATTGTCCAACACCTTTATAAAATGGCTTTACAGGTCAATTTTACAGATACATTTGAAATAGGGACTGCAAACTTTAAGTGACCACACCCTTCCCACCCCATTTTCCGTAGGTTTCCAAGCCAACAGGCCGCCTTTGGCCTGCGCTTCTTTCAGAACAGAGAACCAGCTCACCCTGAATATCAGTTAAATCAGTCCTACTTTCTCAGCAGCAGTAGTCACGAGGTGGCACGTTTCCACCTAAGGTTTCGAGCAGCAGCATTTTCCACGGGAGTTCAAAATGTCTCCCGTAGGACACAATGAGCATCGGCTTCCGGGAGGCCCATTACACCTGAGTGAGGGGAAAGGAGGCCAGCAACAAAAGGTTAGTTCGTTTGAAGTTTCGCAGAAAACGGAAGACGTTTGAGAAAGTTAACAGTGGCGTGGGAGAGCCATTTGCATGTCGATACTCACCTCAGTTGCAATTACACATTCGTCTTTTCCCTCCGACATGACCATGACGGATTTGTATTTAGTGTCGACACACGGCGACACGGATGCTGATGCACATGCTGACTCGGAATACAGTGAATCGGAATAGTTCGACTCGGAATGCTTTGACTCCGAGAACTTTGACTCGGAATATCTTGACTCAGAATACTTTGATGCATCACTGTAAATAAATAACATGGAAAGACATTAACACATGGATGGACATGTACACATGGATTCACAATTTTTTGTATTTTTGAGTCTATATATATGAAACAACCACAAATCTGAAATCAAGTTAACTTAATAAAATCTAGATTAAAAAATGCACAAACCTAACTGACTCTAAAAAGAGTTTTGCTTGGACAGAATATTCACCTTTTCAGACGTTTTCTGCGTTTTTCTTCAGACTCGCAGGAGTCGTGCAAGGTTTGGCACTTCACGTCTTCGCAGCTTTCAGAAAGCTCCTTTGCCGACGTTTCCTTCCCAACGTGCTCCAGCTTCACCTCGTGTTTAACCTCGTACTTCACTTCCTGCACGAGATTGTAGTCGGAGGCGTGGTGCCTCGACTTGTATCCGCTTTTCTCCGCCACCCCACCCGAGTCCTCGTGGTCGCCATGGAAATCGATCTTCTTGTTGATGTTTTTCAAGGGCGCCACCCCCACCACGCTGATGCTAATGTCCTTGTCCCGGTTGCAGTTGTTCGTGAGGTTGTTGATGGTCTCGTTCTCCCCGTTCGCTACCTCCTCCTCGCGGTCCCTCCGCCGGCGCTGCACCTTCGAGCGAATGCACATGGCCAGGACGGCGCACGCCACGATCAGCAACAGGGCCAACAGAACGCCCGAGCCCACGGCCGTCCACGGGATGTCGCCTGCCGTCTGTGAGGCTCTGTCCGGAAGCAGGAACTGACAGTTGCGTCCTCCGTAACCAGGCAGGCAGGCACAGACGTAGCGGTTGTTGCGCTCGTGACAGGTGGCACCGTTGTGGCAGGGATTGTGCTGGCAGCGGCTGATGGGCGAGGTGCAATTGCGGCCCGTGTAGCCCGGGGGGCAGGTGCAGGTGTAGCCGCTGGGCCCCTCCTGACAGGTGGCGCCATTTTGACAGGGGTAGAGGGAGCATTCTTCGCTGGCTCGGTCACACGTCATTCCCGTGAAGCCATCGGGGCACTGGCACAGGTAGGAGTTCACCAGGTCCACGCAGCGGGCACCTGAGTGTGGCCACACGATGTCAATCAGAACGTTAATCATAATTGCACAGGCCTGTGTGTCTAAACAAATGTTATCTGAGGCTGTTAATAAGACCTTTTATGCATTCGACAGACATTAAACTGGCTCATATTTGTTAAACATCACAGCTGGAGTAGGACCAGGCCTCCACAGACACTGGAACTCTCAGATATGAGAATCTAAAAACCAAGACTAAGCCCAATCTTGGACAACTTTGCTGTCATGTTTTTTTTACAGCAGAGATCTCCCTATGAGGAGCAGATCCGAGGATCCGGTGGGCCGTACCATTGGAGCAAGGACTGGATGTGCAGTGGTCTATCTTCTTCTCACAGTTGAAGCCAGCATACCCCGTGGGGCACTGGCAGAAGTATCCTCCATCAGGGCTGTCAGCGCACCGCCCGCCGTTGAAGCACGGGCCGTCCGCACACGTCATGGCACTCAGCTCGCAGTTCTTGCCATAATAACCAGGTGGACAGGTACAGCTGTAGGTGTTCTCCATGTCCTGGGAGGCAACACGAGATTAATGTGGGATTAAAAGCAGTACTACACATTTATGCTGGTTTACCTTCACACTCCAGTATAATATCATATTTATTAAAAAATTAAACTTCTTCAGAAAATGCTGTTTTTCCAGCCTCCAAAAAGAAAAAATGTGTCTAAGTTTTGCTAAAGGTTCACAATAACTAGCATACTGACACTTTAACAATCTCTCTTCACAGTCTTGTGGGAACACTATTCATTCACTATAAAGCTCTTTCCTTGGAGCTCTTTGAAGTATAAGTGCCCGAAAAGTGCAAGTGTATCCCCGAACTTACAGTGCAGCTCCCTCCATTGCGACAGGGGTTCCCGGCGCATTCGTTGACCTCGATCTCGCAGCTGGTGCCAGTGTATCCCGGACGACAGGAACAGGTGTAGCTGCCCTGGCCAGTGTTGCTACAAGTAGCTCCATTCAGGCAAGGCTTGTGATGTGTGCAGTAGTTAAGATCTGAAGGGGAGGGGAGGCACCACGTGGGGATTAGTGCGATATAAATGCCAGCACTCAGCTCAGCATCCAGCAGCTGGGGGTAGTGCAGTGCAAACACCAGCACTCCGGTCCCTAGCAGCTGGGGGTTAGTGCGATGCCAACACCAGCACTCCGGTCCCTAGCAGCTGGGGGTTAGTGCGATGCCAACACCAGCACTCCGGTCCCTAGCAGCTGGGGGTTAGTGCGATGCAAACATCAGTACCATGCTCCCAGCAGCTGGGCAGATGCTCTCCAAATGCCATATATGACATTATCGTATGTCAGCACTATTTCTGTAAATCACTATGAAAACATCATTTAGCTTTTTGTCTTTTTATGTTTCTTTCTCCCTCTTTGTCTCTCTCCCTCTCTCTGTCTCTACCTCTCTTCATCTTTCTCTCTCTCTCTTTTCTTACCCTGGTTACAGAAGAGGCCTCCCCATCCCTCCTGACAGTTGCATTGCCATGGCTGCTGACAGGTTCCATGGAGACATCCTGGGTACCGGATGCACTCGTCACAGTATCGGCCTTTGAAGCCAACTCTGCACCTGTCAAACACAAAAACAGGTCAGAAATGACAATGGCTGAAAACCTTTGGTCATTTCTGCTGAATTTACACATTGTTTAGTAAAGCTCATGGTTTTTTTTTCTAAGCAATGATAACTTGTCAAATTTGCCAATTGCACCATAAACGTGTTACTTTATGTATTAAAATTTGATTTTTATGACTAGTGCCTAGATGCATCAAAATGGTCTGTGTTTTACACATGGTGCATTTCATAGGGTGCAGGAGTCTTACACTGAATGTAGTGCTCACTATAGGGATGTGGGACACAGTTGGTGTTTGATCACTTACTTGCACTCTCCAGGTTTCTCACAAAAGCCATGTTCCTCGTCACATCCGGGGAGGCATATTGCTATACAAGGGACACAAACACACACATTAGGACGATGGTGCTCAATTGGCCCTTGTTTCTGGATGTAAAACCCAAAGAAAAAGCACATGTGCTTTTCCTTTGGTTTTTACATCTAGAAACGTATTTTCTAAATCCAAGATAATTCATTTTGTCTTAAAAGAAGGGGTCACTAAACCTATTAGCTGATACTTAAAAAAATCCCCCAATCTCCTTATCACCGTAGAAGTTCTGCTTAACACGTAGGACAATAGGGAGCTGACAAACAAGGGGCCTCTTTTTACCCCTCTCTCTCTCTCTCCCTCTCTCTCTCTCTCTTTCTTTCTCTCTCTTTTCACTGTGGGTCAAAACTTTTTTCTTCTTCTTCTGTTCGCGCGGCTCTCCCTCCAGTGTCTCCGGGAAGCGAAGATAAGAGTGGACAGCTGGTGTATGCGCGGCCAGCGCGCGACAGCTGCTCCATTGTCTACGCTCTCCCGGCAGCTGCCCACTTCAAACAATACCTCCCCCTCGCCAGCCAATCGGCGCCAGGCGTACTCCGGGAGTAACGAATCGGACGTAAGCATGTAAATTTATGGCACGCGTGAGATTATTCTTAAAAAACTTTCCTTCTCTAGACTTGAATAAATCAAGTGCTGTTGTGAAAGTCGGTGGGGAGGGGAGGGGCTGAGTTACAAGTTGCTGCAAACCGTTAACTTTGTTTTTCTCTCTCTGACTAAATATATTTCGTGAAATAATAGATTTCCTTCTAAAAAAATGAAAAGAAAAGAAGAAATGTAGTATGTCGATTTTAACTTTTCCCATTACACCCGAAAAACCATAGATACAGTGTAAAAGAACAAAACACAACGACGGGATTTGGGATGTTTACGTTACGTTACTTACGTTCAGTACAGTACTGGCCCTTCCATCCGGCATCGCAAATGATCTCTCCGCGCTCGCCGCAGGTGAAGTGCCCAAAGGTGTCGTCTCGTGGCCGGCAGAACACAGAGCATCCTTCGCCGTAGTAATGCTCATCACAAACAAAGCGGTACGAGAACTTCAGCTCGGTTCTACCGACGCTGTGGAGGTCCTGAGACCAGTCTTCTCCCACCGTTAGGTGTCTTTGTGTGGTCATGGTACTGATTATGCGCTCTGGGTTTTCTGTAGTTTTGTTAAAAAATAAAATAAATAAATTTTACAATGGACTGGATATAAGTCTACATATATAGGTTTTTGTTATGATAGAGTGACGTGCTATTCAACCCCCTACCTGTTGTGAGGTCTTCTTTGGAGTCGGCATGGACTGCTTCAATTATCAATGAAAATGTACCCTAAAAATACAAACACAATCAGTGAGGTCTACGCTCGAGTGTTTCGAAATCTTATTCTCTTTCTACTGTCATTTTAAATGTCGCGTTTAAAAGAATTGTTTAGTGCTCTGGAATCATAAGTGTGAACCCAGAATTTAGAGAATAACACTCTTGGCGCAAAGTATAATAATCCTTCTCCATCTGTACACTGTTTTCTTGTTATCAGTTAATCAAACACTCTGTGAAACTTACCGGCCACGTGAAACCGAAATTCATCCTGATCGGGTTGGTGAAAGAGCCATCGGGTAACGTGTCCGGGATCTGGAAAGAGTTGGACCCCAACACCGGAGTAACGGTACCTCCGTAGGTACAGGGTGGCTCAGGGGAAGCGTTGGGCTGGTAGTGTTTTAAGCATATACGGAAAAAAGTTTTGCATTCGCACTGTTGATACGGCGACGTCAGTCCCCCCTTACAGCAGTTCTTGTTGCCTTGGACACCTTTCTTGTTGAGAAACTCCTGTAACTTCAGCTCAAAAACACCAGAGCAAAAACCCTACAGAGGAAACACCGTAAACATCGTAACCATTAAGCATGACTAAATGAACAGCAATTGAGAAATATCAGCTAATTTAGTTAGACGTCATCAAAACGTTTCTGAAGGAATCGGTCGCGTTACCTGGCACACCAAGATGTACAAGATGGAGACACACAGAAGCAAGCGTCCCATGGCGAATAATAAATAAATAAATAAGTATTGAAAGTCTTTGAGCAACTTGGCTTCCAACTCCGTCTGTTGCTCCTTACAAAAGATCGCGTCTTTCAAAGTCCGGTTCTCCTCGCTGACCGATTCATCTGGTGACTTGCTCTTAAAAGGACTTGGGAGTAAACCACGTTGCTGCCATTAATGTCAAGTGAACATCAAAATCCCAACTCCTATCTTGTCTGCGCCTTGGCGTCTCCAAAAAGCTTTTCTCCGTCAAAAAAAACTGGAATTACTTGTTGATTCCAGTCAAGATTATAATCCCCCAAATCCGTTTTAAATTTCAGAAAAAGTCGAAGTGTTTGTGGGTGTGAGTGTGTTTATGAGATTTTAGTTCCTTCTTGGTCTATCCCAAACCAGGTTTTGTCACTGGTCCAACATGTCTTTTGCGGCCGTCTCCTCCTGTCCTTCCTCGAAATACACTGTGCGTTTGTATCTGGTGGGAGGTCGCCTGCCGCCAGTTTTATATGGGGTGCCACATGCCGGGGTACTAATATGCTAATGAACCACCACCACCCCCAATCTGTCCCACGCTTTCTAATGGGGCTCTCCCAAAACCAGCTCCAACCAGCCACTCTCTTCATAGTACTTTGACTATGTCCAATGTGGCCTACGTAAAAGTGGGGAAACGTAATCAATGAGAATTTTTTATTAAATAAAATTGTAAAAAATATTTTTTAAAGTTCGAGCCATGGGAAGCTGTGTTGTTGCGCCATTTGAGTGTGAAAAAGCTGTCTTCACTAGTAGAAACGCCATCTGTGCTGTTCTGGGTGATTTTATATATTAAACATTTGAGTCTTGGAAATCTTTTTTGACAATTTTCACACTCTGAAGTTAAGGCTGGGAAGCAGGGTTGAGATGCGAGGTGCAGCTGTTCTGTTCACTTAAGAAGAAGAAGCGACGGTCAAATTATGGTATAATCAAAAATGTATTAAAATGGTTAGATGATTAAAACATCGTTTTGATCTCAATTCCATTTGTATTTATCGTGGCATGAAGGCTAGTGTCTGTTATGATGAAAAACATTCCTGGAACCAGCGCAGGGAAACTTACAAAAGTTAGCATAATTTGTACGGAGGCCAAATTCTCCACTTGTTTTGCCTTTTGTGCAGACGGTGTGTGTGTGTGTGTGTGTTTGCGTGTGTGCGCGATGCGCGTGTGTGATAGGCTACTTCAGAGAAAAGAGAATGAAGCGTGTGTGGCTGAAGGCGCGCGCGCGCGTGTGTGTTGCTCGCGTGGCCATCCCCGGGGCACTTTACCATTGTGTTGTGGCGGAATAAGTTTGCTCTCCGCGCGCTCAGCTGTATGGTAATTCGAGCAGCACCTGCTCCCTCTACATTGTAACGGGGGTGCGCGAGCTCCCACCGGCCGCGCGCGCTACTGCTCTTTCACAATTATGAGATCTAAAAAGAGCCTCCACAAAAACAAGCGAATCGTCTTCTTATCGTTCCCTTTTCATGACGTTACTCAAACCAATATGTGTTTGTTTTTTAGTCCCCATTTTTAGCCTTTTTAGTGCCAAACTCTTACATTAGCCTATGGCTAGGCACACAAACTATTTTATTATCTTCTTTGTGTTGAAGAAATGTATGTGTGTGTGTGAGTTGGGGGGGGGGTGATGGGGGCTTAATTTGGTCATTCATTTAAGTGTGATTTTCTTTCGCACAAAAGCTATTGCCTGCGGTCCATAGTAACCAAACACAAGCGAGACAAATTGCATCACTGTGTTAAGATATGTCAATCGGGTTTATCCTCATTCTCGAGGCTTCGGCATATCCCAGAAATTGCCACGTTTTCTGACATGAAGTAAACAAGGAGAGTTGACCTCGTGAAAATATTTGGGATATTTTTACTTAGGCTTGTACATTACGGCACAAAACGAAAATGACAACGATTCAATTGTACTGACGAACCAAAGCCACAATAACTAAATTCCTGCATTCAGTGTTTTCTAACATGACTTATATGCTAAAGCTGTCAAGTAAAGCTTGCGAAGCTCCCTTCACACACAACGTTTTACAAGTTATCCTGCAGACTTGATCATCTCAACTTGAGTCGCAGAACTGTAACCTGTTAAACTGCGGATAGGGACCTACAGCAAACGCTCGAGGTTCCCTCGAACAGCTTCAACAACACGAAAGACAGAAAGGATGCCTCGCTCTCCTCTCATTCCTTCTTTCCTTTGCGCTTTAGTTTTCATTGATTTTGAAAGAGCAGCGAAGCCCCTCGGGGGATCGCCACCGAAGGGGGCTCGGTGCGCCTTCAGACGCGACCGGACCCGTACAAGCCATCTGCCACCGACTAAACACCGTTCTCTCTCTCTCTCTCTCTCTCTCTCTCTCTCTCTCTCTCTCTCTCTCTCTCTCTCTCTCTCCCTCTCTCTCCACACCTCCCCTCCGAGGACTGGCCCCCTAGTCGCACGTCTCTATGCACGCCGCCGTGTGTCCGCCGCCCTCCGTCTAAATTGAACTGGAAGCATGTTAAAGAACCTGTAACGGTATGGCTGCCCGGGGCCAGATGGCGCGGGCGAAGCCTGAGTTTTGCCGTCCCAGAGGAGTAGACACCACATGGACGGCCGTGGGAACCTAAGCCACGCACGCATCACACGGGATCGATCATATTAAGTCGTGTGGGGATCACAATTAGGGGCTATAATGTTGTTTGTGACCTATCGATCTACCCGAACCGCAGAATCCTTCAGTGGGCGCAATGTGGAGTAGGGGGGTCGCATTTGATGTGGAATCGTGTGCTGTCCTGCAAATGCAACACTGTGAAACGTGTAGAACGAACAAAGGCTGTTACGGAGGGTTTGCAAATTTGCGATTTTTTGTGTTTATCTTGTTTTAGTTTGTTTTAGTTATATGTGTGTTCATATAAATTAAATCTAAATGTAATAAATCATCACGCATGGACGACAATCTTGCTTTTTTCCTCTTTAAAAATCAGCTTCGTAATTTACTGTGGGACGCGTGTGCTAACAGGCTACCTGTGGTCCAGGGGTCGTTTGCTGAAGCATTCCATTGTTTCCAGATCGTTTTACTCTGACCAGCTGCCCACGGGGACACAGAACAATCCACGCGCGCCTCTGCCAGACCACGAGCTCATTATCATGCGCGGTTGCCATGGACATGATGGCCACAGCTTCATTGAGCTTCTTTTAGGGGCCTCTCGGGGGGAGCGCCGTCCCTAGGGATCCAATCATTCAATAATTACGTAGAACCCCTCTAGTATGCGCCCGTGTGTGTGTGTGTGTGTGTGTGTGAGAGAGAGAGACAGGGACAGCGCGCGTGTGGCGTGACTCTGGGCGTGCGTCTGTTTATGGGTGTGATCTTTGAGAAGGCGTCCGCGTTTTTTTCTTATTTGAGAGCTGACGCTAGTCGCGTGCCTGCGCGTATCAAAACACATCTGCTTGGGCTCGAGGGACAATTCTGCGCGTCTGGTCACCAAACATATCGACTGTTTTCTTTTTTTAAGAATCGGTCATTGATTTGACAAGCCATACAATTTTTTTGACACACTAGTTCACACTTCGACTGAGGAGATTCCTGTCTTTCCATTGTAAAAACGTATTTTACAATCTTTAATGCAACTTTAATGCTATTTGAAAAAATGTAAAGATATTAAATCGCTGGAATCCAATAATAATTACAATGGAGTTCACAACCAAAAAAGAAACGTTTTGGATGAGAAATTGATAATCCAGCTTTAGTTTGCCTTGCTCATTTTTTTCATTTTCTCGGTTTCTCTTTCCCCCTCCCTCCCTCCCTCCCTCACTCTGTGCTTCCCTCTCTCCTTTCCTCTCTCTCTTTCTCTCTCCCCTCCTCTGTCTCCCTCTCTCTCTCGCTCTCCCCTCCTCTCTTGCCCTCCCTCTCCCTCCCCTTCTCCCCCCTCTCTCTGGAGATGGAGTGTGTGAGCATCTGTGCTTAGGCCCAACAGATGTAGGCACCTGTGTTTAGTGACTCATCCCCCTTCTCTTCCCCCTTCAGCCTCTTCACTTCTCCACAGCAGGCCTGACAAAGGAAGCAAAGGGGGCAGGGGGGTAGTAACTAAACCCCAGCTTCTGATTTAAGCCCTTCAAACTCTCTCTTCGTCTCCCTTCTCCCTCTCTCTCTCTCTCTCTCTCTCTACAGCTCCCTCCTTCTCTCCTCCCAACACAATTATATGCACACTCCCTGCATTCTCTGTGTCTGATCTGAAACTTTGTTACCATTGCTATCTCATGAAGAGGTGTGAGCAGTCAATGTGCAGTCCACACACATGGCCATGAATAGTGCCTGTGTGTGTGTGTGTGGGTGGGGAGGGTTGTGTGTGTTTTAAAGCTTTTTAGTAAAACATATTGTCAAATATCAGTGAGTGACAGTGAGCGAATGAGAGAGCAAGAGAGAATGAGGGAGAGACAGAGAGTGAAAGTTGATCACTAGTATGTGACTGAACGTGTTTACAGGACACCTGTTTCACAGAGTGTGCTTGCATTTTTTGTTTTTTTAAGTGTACTTTATTAAAATTGAGAAAAAGTCAATACACAATAATTTCAAAATCCATAATCATAACAAACATTACAATATCAAGATGACATTAAAACAAAACACAAAATTATGCATAGTTTTACATGGATATCTATTAGGAAGGAAATTCTTTTTTTCTTACCACATCCATAGTCCTCAACCTCCATAGTTCACATACAATCTGCTTAAAAACTGCATGTATAACACATTGTTCTATAACCATTTTACATTGTGTTCTCCATATCTTCACTACACCTTGTGCTCGCAGGACACCTGTCTCACTGGCGGAGTGTGCTTACAGGTACCTGTCTCACTGGCGGAGCGTGCTTACAGGGTACCTGTCTCAAAGATGGAGTGTGCTTGCTGGACACCTGCCTCACAGACAGGGTGTGCTTACAGGACACCTGTCTCCCAGACGGAGCGTGCTTCACCGTCTTATGTCTCACCACCATGCCTCTCCAACTCCAAACATGACTCTGTGACAAAACAGCTCGGATGTCCTAGTCCCGCCCTGCAGAAATCAGCCCCCAGGGGACAGCAGAAAGGAAGGAGGACAAGGCCAGCTAAACCTCCAACTCCGGGACAAAGGCGGCAGGCGGCAGGTGTGGCTGGGTGAGGGGAAAGAGGAGGCTCGTGGGAAGGCTGAAACATCACAATGGACTGATTTTCCTTAACTGTTACATCTGGGCCAAAGTTCTATTATTCCTCTCATTTCTAGACCATCGTCTCCCGTGCATTCCATCTGACCTAGGATCAGTCATCAGTAGTGATCCCAGTGGCACAAAGCCACAAAGGTGATTTTTGATTCCTCTCCTGCAATGAAATGGTTAAAACCAGTGATTGAGGGTTGAGGGGGCAGAGAGAGCTGACCCTAGATCAGCGTAAGTTTCAATAAGATTCTTACTCACCAAGGTCCATATATATATATTTTAACTATTTTTCTTTAACTTGCTCCATTCTTTCGGAACCAACCACAAATATGTGTTTTAGTTGTTCGGTGTAGAGCTGTTTACTTATGTCTATGGCCCTTTGGGTCAGATAAAAGTACAGACTACATCAGGCAGCTCAGGAATGTATAACCTGCGTCTTATCGTTTCTGCGAACAAGTAGCCGTCTTTACTAAAACGGACGATTACTGCTTGATGTTTCTTACTTTTTATTTTAGTTGTTTACCTGGGAACTTGTGTTTTTTTTCTTTTTTTCGGTTAGGCTTTAGCTAGTGATCTGTTAGCTCAGTCTGTAGCCAACTATAATTCATATCTTTTCGCATATTTTTATTTTATTTTGTGTGTTTGCCAATGAATAAACCTAAAACCTACTTTGGTAAGAATACTTATAATGCTTCGTTTTCTGACTAAAAAATGATTTGAACTTGATAAGGCCACATCTGCTAGCTCCTCCACACCATGTCACAGCCCCGTTCCTGCTAGCTGTGCACCCCCCCCAATCATGCCAAAGCAGCTTGCGGCGTGAACATACGTAGACCCTACAGAAACATGTCTTTCTTCTATATTACTAAGTTAGACTATTCTGTTTACTGGGCGGTCAGTTTTACAAGGACAGAGACAGCCTTTTTTATTGTTGCTTTAGATTTAAAGTTGTGCTAAAGCGTTCATACGTTCATAAAACAGTTCTATCAGTGTACTACTGAACATAGTCATGGTAAATCACAGGGGATTGATGAGAATCTTTCAGATCTCTCATACTGCAATGAGACCCATTTTATAATATACACTGCTCAAAAAAATAAAGGGAACACTTAAACAACACAATGTAACTCCAAGTCAACCACACTTCTGTGAAATCCAACCTGTTCAGTTAGGAAGCAACACTGATTGTGAATCAATTTCACCTGCTGTTGTGCAAATGGAACAGACAACAGGTAAAAATGAGAGGCAATAAGCAAGACAACCCCTATAAAGGAGTGGTTCTACAGGTGGTGACCACAGACCTTTTCTCTGTTCTCATCCTTTCTGGCTTATGTTTTGGTCACTTTTGCATGTTGTCAGTTCTCTACCATAGAGGTAGCATGACGCAGTGTCTACAACCCACAGAAGTTGCTCAGGTAGTGCAGCTCATCCAGGATGGCACATCAATGTGAGCTGTGGCAAGAAGGTTTGCTGTGTCTGTCAGCACAGTGTCCAGAGCATGGAGCAGATACCAGGAGACAGGCCAGTACACCAGGAGACATGGAGGGAGCCGTAGGAGGGCAACAACCCAGCAGCAGGACCGCTACCTCCTCCTTTGTGCAAGGAGGAACAGGAGGAGCAGTATAACTTTTATATTAACCTATTTTTACCTTTTATTGAAGAAATAATCCCCAAACATTATAGAAAGTATATTATAACATTATAACATAATATAGAAATTATACCATATTATAACATTACAGTATATGGTTATTGTTTTTCTTTTTTAAGATAGTCCACAGATCTTGCTCTATTTCTAGCAGATGCTAACTGCACCAAATCCTCCACTGAATAATGAAGTTCTACAATATTGTCTGACATTAAGAATTTTTGATATGCCCAAGGCAACTTCTTCTTCTTCTTCTTCTTTCGGCAATTCCCGTTTAGGGGTCACAGCGGATCAAACTCCTCCATCTAGCCCTGTCCTGAGTGTCTTCCACTGACACACCCGCCACTCTCATATCCTCTACCACTGCATCCATAAACCTCCTCTTAGGTCTACCTCTCCTCCTCTTGCCAGGAAGTTCCATCCTCAAGACCCTCCTGCCAATATACGTCTCCTCTCTCCTCTGTACATGTCCAAACCATCTCAATCTAGCTTCTCTAACCTTATCTCCAAAACAAGCTACATGAGCTGATCCTCTAATAAACTCATTTCTGATCCTATCCTTCCTCGTCACTCCAAGTGAGAATCTCAACATCTTCATCTCAGACACCTCCATCTCCCTCACCTGTCTCTTTGTCAGTGCTACTGTCTCTAGTCCATACAACATAGCAGGTCTCACTACTGTCCTATAGATCTTACCTTTCATTATAGCCGACACCCTTCTATCACAGATCACCCCTGATACTTTGTGCCATCCACACCACCCTGCCTGCACTCTCTTCTTTACCTCTCTTTCACTTCCTCCATTACTCTGTACCTTCGACCCTAAGTAGGTAAATTCGTCGACCTTCACCAAATCAACTCCTTGTAACTGGACCTGTCCACCGTCTGCCCTCTCATTCACACACATGTACTCTGTTTTACTCCTGCTCACTTTCATTCCCCTGCTTTCCAAAGCATACCTCCATCTCTCCAAGCTCGCCTCCACCTGCTCCCTACTCTCACTACAGATCACAATGTCATCAGCAAACATCATAGTCCAAGGGGACTCCTGCCTAACCTCGTCCGTCAGTCTGTCCATGACAATTGCGAACAGGAAGGGACTCAGGGCTGATCCCTGGTGTAGTCCTACCCCCCCACTTTAAACCTGTCTGTCATTCCTACCGCACATCTCACTGCTGTCACACTGTTCTCGTACATATCCTGCACCACCCTCACATACCTTTCCGCTACTCCTGACTTCCTCAAACAATACCACAGCTCCTCTCTCGGTACTCTATCATAAGCTTTCTCTAAGTCAACAAACACACAATGTAACTCCTTCTGTCCTTCCCTATACTTCTCCATTAGCACTCTCAAAGCAAACATAGCATCTGTGGTGCACTTAGCTGGCATGAAACCATACTGCTGCTCACAGATCTCTACTTCTCCTCTAAGCCTAGCTTCCACTACTCTTTCCCAGATTTTCAGGCTGTGACTGATCAACTTAATTCCCCTGTAATTACTACAGCTCTGAACATCGCCCTTATTCTTAAAGATCGGCACCATTATGCTTCGTCTCCACTCCTCAGGCATCTTCTGGCCTTCCAAGATTCTGTTAAATAACCCAGTCAAAAACTCCACTGCTGTCTCTCCCAAACATCTCCATGCCTCCACTGGAATATCATCCGGTCCAACTGCCTTACCACACTTCATTCTCCGAATCTCAGCCCTTACTTCCTCCTTGCTCACCTGGGGCACTTCCTGATTCACAACCTCTACCTCTTCTAACCTTCTTTCCTTTTCATTCTCTTGATTCATCAATTCCTCAAAATACTCCTTCCACCTTCCCAAGACACTCTCCACACTACACAACACATTTCCATCTTTATCCTTTATCATCCTAACCTGCTGCACATCCTGCCCATCACGGTTTCTCTGTCTGGCCAATCTGTACAGATCCTTTTCCCCTTCCTTAGTGTCCAACTTCTCATACAGCTTGCTATATGCCTTCTCTTTAGCTTCTGCCACTGCTCTCTTTGCCATACGATGCATCTCCTTGTACTTCTGTCTACTTTCTTCATCCCGCTGAAAATCCCAATTCTTTTTAGCCAACCGTTTTCCTGTCAAACTTTGCTGAACTTCCTCATTCCACCACCACGACTCCTTGTCTATCTTCCTCTGTCCTGAGGTCACACCAAGTACCTTCCTAGCCACATCCCTCACTGCATTTGAAGTCTCATCCCAGGTACCCAGAACACCACCATTACCCAGTACCAGTCTCACCTCATCCCTGAATTTTACACCACAGTCCTCATCCTTTAACTTCCACCACCTGATCTGAGGTGCCACTCTCACTCTCTTCCTCTTCTCCACCTTCAAAACCATCCTACATATCACTATCCTATGCTGTTTAGCTACACTCTCCCCTGGTACCACCTTGCAATCACTAACCTCTTTCAGGTTTTGTCTCCTACAGAGGATATAGTCGACCTGTGTGCATCTTCCCCCACTCTTATATGTCACCCTGTGCTCTTCCTTTTTTCTTAAAATAGGTGTTAACTACAGCCATCTCTATCCTTTTAGCAAAGTCTACCACCATTTGTCCTTCCGTATTCCTTTCTTTAACACCATATCTACCCAACACCTCCTCATCACCACTGTTCCCTTCACCAACATGTCCATTTAAATCTGCTCCGATAACCACTCTCTCTTCTTTAGGAACCTGCAAAACTACTTCATCTAACTCCCTCCAGAATTCTTCTTTCTCCTCCACATCACAACCTACCTGAGGAGCATAAGCACTGATGACATTCATCATCACTCCAACAATCTCTAACTTTACACAGATCACCCTGTCACTTACTCTCTTTACCTCCACTACATTCTTACTAAACTCATCCTTCAGGATTACTCCTACTCCATTTCTCTTTCTGTCTACTCCATGATAGAAGAGTTTGAAGCCACCACCAATGCTCCTGGCCTTGCTCCCCTTCCACTTGGTCTCCTGAACACACAGTATATCTAACTTCCTCCTCTCCATCGTATCAGCTAGCTCTCTCCCTTTACCTGTCATAGAGCCCACATTCAACGTACCAACTCTAACCTCCACCTTCCTGCTCTGCCTCCTCTCCTTCAGCTTCAGAACCCTCTTCCCCCCTCTCCTCCTCCTCCTTGTCCCAACAGTAGTCCAATTTCCACTAATGACCTGTTGGACAACATCACCAGTGGCAGTCGTTGTTAACCCGGCCTCGACCGATCCGGTATGGAATTTCTATTTTGATCCGCATCATTTGATTTTGCGCAGTTTTTACACCGGATGCCCTTCCTGACGCAACCCTCCCTATTTATCCGGGCTTGGGACCGGCACTAAAATACACTGATGTGTGCACCCTAGTGGCTATGTGGCTATGCCCAAGGCAACTGAGTGTATAAATTGCAACTACGGTTAGAATGAAAATACCAACAACACATAAACAACATCAAATTGATCCAAAGGGGGTTGAAAGGGAGATGAGTGTTACAGGTGGGGGGTATTGCCATGGTTCAGGGGGGTTTCAACTTCAGCACAGTTGAGATATGAACCTTAATCTGAACCCTATGAGACACACAGGTACCGTCTCCATTCTCCATCTTTTCTCCTGTGTTTCCATCCTCAGCCTGGCTTCCACTCCTTTCGCAGGAGTGACCTTACATGGTCTTCCCAGAGCATCCAACAGTGAGCAGTACAGCGCCCCCTGTTTGTGTAGGAGAAGCATTGCAGCTCATTAATGGGCCTGGACCCGTTACTGTGAAGTCTGTTGCTTCTCGATGAACGTTTTAGCAATGACGGTCAGATACTGAAAGCATTTGCCTTTTGTTTTGCCGACTCCCTCGTGCTGAAGCGCAGCCCAAACTAAAAGCTTCAGCTGTTCCAGCCAGGGCCGCTGCAGGTTACGCCTCCATGACGTCAAACGTCAGGTCGACCCCGGGCTGCAGTGTTGAACAGTGTTGCTCTTGGTTGCCATGCAGCACAGCCGTCGGTTCCCCCCGCGCTGCACCTGTTGTCTCCTTGGCTCTGTCGGAATTCTCTGCTCAGACACTTCACTCTGCGTATCCCGTCCCACAGGGAGAGAGACACCAGGGGGACTGGGGAAAGGCCTCTGTCTCACTCTCGGTCTCTCTTTTTATGTTTGTGTGCCCAAACGCAATCTGTTACTCTCTCCTCCTCCCCCCTTTCTCTGTCGAACCTCCTGTGTCCTCTCTCTCTCTCACTCCCCCCCCTCTCTCTCTCTCTCTCACTCCCCCCCTCTCTCCCCCCTCTCTCTCTCTCTCTCACCCCCCTCTCCCTCTCTCTCTCTATCTCTCACTCTCTCTGTAGAGGTCTGGGACCCCTGTTCGATGTGTCCTGCCCTCAGGGAGTGAAGCCTTTGTATGTGAGTGCCCCTGCAAGCTGGACTGACAGCTGCTGTGGAGTGGTCAGCTCCACACACACACTCATGCACACACACACCTATGCACATATACACACACACACTTGTTCTAAAGGTTTAAGTATACTCTATCCATCACTTGCTGCCCATTCAGTGAAACTTGCGACAGTACTGCACACACAATAATCTCTCTCTCTCTTCTCTCTCGTTCTCTCTCTCTCTCTCTCTCTCTCTCTATATATATATATATATATATATATATATATATATATATATATATTCCATGCTGTGACCAACTGACCTACTAATGATGATTTGTACATGTTTGAAAATTTGATAATGATTATTGACAAGAGGTGATTTATGGAGTAGATGTTTACATATGCTAAGTAGTTTAGTTTGTTATGTAATGACTTGAGATTGTTATGTAATATTGTGAAGTACAAATGAACTTCCAATAGCATTCATTTCTGCAAAGGGAGAAGCTATGAAAGAACTGAGAATTTGAAATTTGAAGGTAAATTCTGCAAACCTTACGGATCATTGTCTTTCATTGTGTTTTTTACTAAATAAAACTACACCACAAACATAACAGCTGCACAAAGACTAGAATATGTACCACACGTCAGCCAACAATGGGATATGTCTTAAGAGTCTGAACAAATGATGTTGTTGAAATCACACAGTCCTGCATCTCTTTCTCCCGTCATCCTTTAGTATGGGCTAACGTGTGTGTGTGTGTGTGAGATAATGTCATTGCTAAGGACGCCTGTTGGTGTGTTAATTAAAGCAGCACATGATTCATTGTGTGCATGTGTGTGTGTGTGTGTGTGTGTGTGTGTGCATGCACGTGTGCATGCACATATGGGTTAATGTAAGCAGCACGTGGGTCATTAGTAGTGTGGTAAGAGTCTGTTCCCATGCTCCATGGCAAAGCAAGACAGCAGGCCTGTGCTTCCAGACACACACATGCACACACACACACACACAAACACACACACCCGTGGCACACGCCTGTTGACCGCGCCTCTGCAAGCGTGTGACATGGACATGCCCCAGTGCCCCTTCATCACCCCTGCCTTTTCTTATCCCCATCCTCATCCTTCCTTTTCATTTTCCTTTTCTTTTCCTCACCCTTTCCCTTCCTTACACACACACACACACACACACAACTCCTTCTTTAGGTCCTTGTGTTCCACTGAGGCCCCTCCTTCTTGTAATCAATTTTACCAATCAGACTAGCTGGCCTCTATTTCACACCAGGACTATTAACATAGGGTCCTCCCCCTTCACAAACACACACACACTTTAGGGGTTTGAGGTTTTGTTTTGAGAATATTGAGATTTTGTGTCAGAGGAATCATTTCAAGACATATAACCAGCCAAAATTGCTGTGTGTGTGTGTGTGAATCATAGAAAAGGATAAAATTTAGATTGTCTGTGATTTATACTTACTGTGTATGTAAAAGTCTCTCACTCCGATGATATGGTTACCCTACAATAGTGGGTGTATGTGTGTTTGTTTCTCTGTATGTAAGAGTTTGTGTTCCTACATGTGCGTGTGTGTGAGAGAGTTTGTGTTCATACACGTGCGCACACACGCGTGTGTGTGTGTGTGTGTGTGTGTTTGAGCGTGTGTCTAAGACGGCTGCCAGGGTCAACCCTGTCCTGGGAACATTGGACTCTCCATTTAAACCAGCACATGCTGTGGCCTTCTGGTGGCTACATGGGCCACTGATTGGCAGATGGCACCAGCCCATAACTATAGACTCACTACTGCACAATCCCACAGAGACAGGGGGGAGCAGAGAGGGGGAGGGAAAATGGGGGAGAGGCGGTAACAAACAAGGGGTTATGTGAATAGAGCTTTGGTGTTTATTTTAATCCTTATCTCTGAAACTTAGTGACACATCAGCCAAGTTTCTATGGGCCTCAGAAGTTGATCAGTGTGGTCATTCGTATGGGTTCAGTTAGCCTATATTTTACCCTCTTAAATGGCATAAAGCCCATCAACACATTTGAATGATTACAAATTCCCTCACTGACACAATCATGAACTTATTGTATACCACAAATTTCATTAAAAAATAAACATACAAACAAACAATGGATTTTTTATCGGAAGAATCTCAGTCTGTCTTATGGCCCGTGCAAACACTCCGACATCAGTTAACTAGCTTCCCAGGCAACGCCTAGGCAACGAGTTCCCCCCAAACAACAGCAAGGTCGGTTTCCCAAGCGACAATATCAAGCCTCGGTCTCCCAGGGCAACGGTGGACTTCAGCTGTCGGGGCTTCTCACGCGTCGTCTCCATCTTAATAGACATCGTTTATCATTTGACCCCATATTTAATCCAAGGTGGATCCGTGCGGACTGACGCCTTTCACATATGGGGCGTCACTGGCCAAGTACGTGGGAGGCTCCAAATTAATTCCGGTGTTACACCGAATTCTGTGACCGTCGAGTTTTGTGACTACAGAGGGCGCTATTTCGCAGTTTCTGTTCACAGGCACGAGCGCTTTACGAACGCTACGTAAACTACGCTGATGCCTGGGTTTTGCACATACATCCTTGCACACGAGTCATCATTTAACACAGCTGCCATCTGAAAATGTGACCGCACTGAATCTTCAGGTTTGTTACTGTTAAAAAATATTTCCTGGAGACTTACTATCACTTCACTTTTTCAAAATAAAATAAATAAATAAAAAATCATGAAAGAGACAGACAGGTGAGCCTTTAAACTGGGGTCACAAATTCTGACCATCAGAATATGTGACCCCACTGAATCTGCAGATACTATTGTTAAAACAACAACCACAAATTTCCAAGAGACTTACCATCCCCTCACCATTGCAGACAACAAAAAAATCACGAAAGAGATGGACAGGTCAGCCTTTAAACTGGGGTCACAAATTCTGACGGCCGCCATCAGAATATGTGACCCCACTGAATCTGCAGATACTAGTGTTACAACAACAACCACAAATTTCCAAGAGACTTACCATCCCTCACCATTGCAGACAAAAAAAAATCAAAAAAAATCTTTAAAAAGAGATGGACAGGTCATGTGGTCACAAATTTCTGACCGCCGTCAGAATATGTGACCCCAGTTTAAAGGCTGACCTGTCCATCTCTTTCGTGATTTTTTTTGTTGTCTGCAATGGTGAGGGGATGGTAAGTCTCTTGGAAATTTGTGGTTGTTGTTTTAACAATAGTATCTGCAGATTCAGTGGGGTCACATATTCTGATGGTCAGAATTTGTGACCCCAGTTTAAAGGCTCACCTGTCTGTCTCTTTCATGATTTTTATTTATTTATTTTATTTTGAAAAAGTGAAGTGATAGTAAGTCTCCAGGAAATATTTTTTAACAGTAACAAACCTGAAGATTCAGTGCGGTCACATTTTCAGATGGCAGCTGTGTTAAATGATGACTCGTGTGCAAGGATGTATGTGCAAAACCCAGGCATCAGCGTAGTTTACGTAGCGTTCGTAAAGCGCTCGTGCCTGTGAACAGAAACTGCGAAATAGCGCCCTCTGTGGTCACAAAACTCGACGGTCACAGAATTCGGTGTAACACCTGAACAAAGACGCTTTTTTTAATAGAGTTTGACACAAAAATTAGTCTAATTCTAAATGTCGGGTACAGCTACGTAGACAGTAGTTGGGGCTAAATCCGGATAGTTCGCCTAGGCTGCTTGTTTGTCGCAGGTTAATCTTAAACGTTTGTGTTCATACTGGTTTCTGGAAAAAAAATGTAATCTAAACTTTTTTATTAGACAAGGCTCCTCTTCACAGGCAAGAGCACGCACGCAGTCCAATAAGTTCATATTCTACTTTAATTTCACTTTAAATTCGTTCCACTTATACCATTAGTCAGACTAAATGTTTAGCTAATATAATACTGCACTAAAGCAGTCAACGCTTGTTTAAGTCTTGAGAAGAGGATTCGGTGAGGATTCATGAAACGAGATTTTGTAAGTCGCTCTGGATAAGGGCGTCGGCTAAATGCCGTAAATGTAAATGTAAATGTAAATGATACCAGTCACATGTGGCGCATCATTAATCCGCATTTACCCACCAGATGCAGAGTGTGTCAATCAGCTGCAGCCTCGCGCATAAACTTGACTCCCAATCACGGAGCCGACGGTCCCGTGCGGGAAAAACGGCAAAGCAGGTGTCCTCAACTGTGTCTCGAGCACTGGGACGCACGCGAGACTAATTCCATATTTTCTGCTGATAAATAAGCTTGAGCCAAGCCAGAAAGCCTCAGTGAACGACAAACTCTCTGAGAGGAGTTTTTTAATTGGATTGCTCTCAGCCGCGCCGCGAAAATGCCAGTGCGGGATGGCCCAGATTCGGTAAATACATCCGAACTGGCACCTCCAGTTCCGCCGAGACGAAGTCATATCGAGCCTTCAGTTTCGCACAGTGAAGTGTTCAGCACGGATATAAAGCGACGGTCCTTTTCCGTACCGGAAAAAAAGGTGAAGTGTGTACTCGTAGGGGATGGAGCAGTTGGCAAGACAAGTCTCATAGTTAGCTACACCACGAACGGATATCCAACGGAATACATCCCCACTGCTTTTGACAACTTTTCAGGTAGCCTAATAACTATCCATGTTATTTAGATCTTCGAGCCGGCGTGAATACTGCAACATATAGGCTAACAGTCATGTAACTAGGCTATTTAATAAAAACAATTTAATAAAACGTAAATACACGAGCTGTATGACGTATCGTCAATCATTCATTATGGTCAACTTATTGTAAGTAGATAACTTAAAAGTTAATGTTACCATATTCGCATAGGGTCTGTTACTGGGTTTTCAGTACATATACGGGTGTTGTACTAATGTTAACCAGTTATATCACCAGTTGTTTGATAAGTGATTAACCTACCTTCTTAGTCTTTCAATTAACTTATAACAAGACGTTAAAATAATACAATTAGCCTATCTAATAAGACATTATAAAGTTAAATTCAAGCTAGACTATACAACGCTCAGTTGTAGCAGCAGGACAGGAGACCAGCTACATCTTGCTTTGTGGTCAATTTTATAGCACTTTTATAGATGTTTGGGGTTGAGCGGGTAGTTATTGATCATTGATTGGGTGATTATTGATTGTTGATTGGGAATTTATTGATTAAACAGCTCTCGTCTTTCAGTGCGGGTTGTGGTGGATGGACGACCTGTACTGCTTCAGCTCTGCGACGTGACTGGAGAGGTGAATCTCTCTCTCTCTCTCCCTTTCTGTCTCTCTTTGTCTTTCTTTCTCTCTGTCTCCAAGGTAACTTTACTGGCATGGGGCACTCTGCTACTTTCTCCGTCATGTTCTCTTTCTTTTTTCTTTATTTGAAACACAGGCTGGCTCTCTAACTGTAAACCCCGCCTGACCATTCACTCGTCGATTATAGACTGACCCTCCAGTAGGCCGAGGTAGGCTCAAATAGCAATGTGTCATTGACTGTGAGGTAGGCTCAGATAGTGACATGTATTTGCTGTACCAAGAAGAGAAATTTCGAATGACATCATGCTCCTTGGGAGTGGCTTAAAGGGGCAGTAACAAACATCAGATTCTTCCACTTCTATTCTGTCTATACCATTGCTACTGTACTTTTTTGGCTCGATACACAGACACTGCTTTCACTTGTCCTTTCGTTCTTATAAGGGCAACTCCTCTTTTTTATCTTTAAGGTCAGCTGCCTACTAACACCAGTGTAACCTACTAACTGTCTGTCTAGTTTTTATCCATCCTCTGCACTTTGTGATGGATCCACTGCGCACCTCGTGCTGTGTCTCTCTGCTGCCCCCTGCAGGATGAGTTCGAGCAGCTGCGCCAGCTCTGTTACTGTGACGCCGACGTCTTCCTGCTTTGCTACAGCATTGTCGTCCCGCCCTCCTTCCAGAACGTGACAACACACTGGGCTCCGGAGGTGCGCCGCCTGTGCCCGAACGTCCCCGTTGTCCTGGTGGGGACACAGTCGGACCTTCGGGAGGACGTGCAGGTGCTGATCCAACTGGCACAGGAGCAGGAGCGACCGGTAGGGCAGGACGAGGGTTGGCTTCTCGCACGGAGCATGGGCGCGGTGGCATTCGTGGAGTGCTCCGCGCTCACGCAGAAAAACCTGAAAGAGGTGTTCGACAGGGCCATCGTGGCCAGCCTTCAGGGTGCAGAGGCAGGACAAGGGGCGGGGCTTAGGGCAAGACAGAGGGCGGGGCTCACGCTGGGAAGGGAAACACCCAACAAGATTAGGCAGCTGCCAGAGACCTGGTGGAGGAAGCTCAGCTGTTTCTTGTGAATTTTGTGTAAACATTTCCCAAAGTGGAGTATATGTTTTTTATACACACACACACACATTCCAGAAGGTGATCTGCTGCCTTATTCATATTCTTATCAGGTGAATCACTCAGGCCTTGTTCATCACATACACAGGAATCACATTTACCCGTTAAGGTGTCCACATTTAAGTATTCCCCCTTTAAGGTGACTTCCTTTAACTCATCCCCTGTTATGTATCCCCTTTGTTTTCACCCTGTTGAGGAGTGGCAGATTAATGTTTCTTACTTCAAAATGCCCGTGTAACTGCCCTGGTGTGGTTTAAGACGGGAGGGGCAGGAGAGGGGTGGGGGTGGGGGGTAGAACAGGATCAGTTAGATGTTTGCTGCTCTGTGCCAGAAACCAGACTCTAGTCACCTCTGTTGCACGTTGCCTTGTATCCAGACATTGTTCTAGATTGTTCCAGAAATTGTTCTAGACTCAGGGCAGTCTACATTATTGGGGTCTAAGGATTTGGCTGGAAATCGTAGTGGAGAATAATTACTTATTATGAACCACTGTTTTAGTGTTCATTTAGATGAGTACAAAGTTATGCTATTTATTTTTTACTATTTATAATTATTTATTTTATACTTGAGAATAAGTGAAAAATAACTGGCACTCGAGTTAACTGTAAACTGCTCTCTCCTTGTATGAAAGAAATTGTTATTATGCTATTTAAATTTTATTTCATGAATAAATACCAAAACTAACCACTGACTCTGGATTGATTACCAGTGGCATGACAGGACTAATGATACTGGAGACCAAAACCCGAGTGGACCCATTCTGCAAGCAGTTTGTATTCTTAATTCCATGTACAGAAGCAGACTGTTCTTTCGCATGCATGAACTTTCAATAAATATGACAGAGTGTCACCACACATTTCACTGGAAAAACATATCTGGTCTCTGCACTTTTTTACACTATCTTAAGATGAGTTACATGAGTTACATTTTACATGTCACCATGCATAACAGGCATGACAGTTACCAGTATACAGTTTGTATGACCACTGATGAAATCACCATCAGTATTCCAGTGGCTTGCCGTAGCCACTTTGCTGCATCAGTACCTGTTAATCGTGTGATTCCATGAAATGAAATTAGCAAGTAGGTAGGGCTTTCCTAAGCTCCGCAGGCAACTTGCTGCTAGGGTAACCTGTTGCTATGGCAACCGGCATGTTGCCAAGATGCACTGACACTTGCTACCCTCAAATGTTTGAAATCCCTTTTGACTGTTGACTTAAAAAAGAGCAGTTTGGGATCTTGACAGTACAATGATCAGAGAACAGTATTAATGTTCAACTCACAATATTTTGTAGAAAGAGTTGTTTATCCAGTCTGGCCCCAGGTCAGTGAGAAGGACAGCTTTAGCTGTGAAGTTCACTCTGTAATAGAAGCAGACAGGAACCACCTGGAGGACATTAGTGTGTAGATGGTGGCTTGGTTGTCCTTGGGAAGGACCTATTTACCTAATTCTCCACCTGTCTCACACGTTCATCGTGAACTCAGCTCTAAGTCAACAGAAAGATCGCTTTACCTTTGATTGGGAAAATCCAGAATATCTTATCTTAATCTTATTTTATTATTTTATTATTTTATATTAAAGTCTTATGTTAAAGGGTAGCCTAACAATTCTCTTGTTATAATACTTACGTTTGTAGCGCTGGATGGCGGTATTTGTGTGAGATGACGTTTCACCTCTAGAGGGCATTGGTGTGCCATATTTCAAGGGCTAATGCACTGGATCCATGTAGTTTGTGATTGGACCGCATATTTTAACTAAAACCTTGACGTACGTGCATGGTTTTGAGCTGATCTTTATTTTAACGTTAGATGTCCTATTGAAATAAGCAGTCAAAATAAATCCATAGATTTCACAGCTCAGCTCAGGGATCAACACACTCACTTTGTTTTCTTTAATAAAACAAATGAACAGAAAGCATTTTTTTTATGTCCAACATGATACACAGCTCTTTAGTTAATTACAAATGTCCCACACACAAACATTCCAATATAAATTCAGTGTAATTCTATATGTGGTATCCACCTATAATAGTTGAATTTTAGTGTGGGATTAAATATAACAAATATATTTAAATGAAACATATATTTTATCCTAAAATGATTAACATCTCAAACATTTCACAGCTCATCTTGTAGCCACTCTTCAGCCCAGGCGTGAGTGTTACAGTCAAACTCTAGACTGGGTCTAGAGCAGTTCGTTGCCCGTGGAGACACCACACCCAGACGTAGAGCTGCTGACCTGCCGAATACCACATCACTGAAAATAGCGCAGGAGGGTGTGGAGTTGTCTCTCTTTCTCAGTTTTAATTTCTCTCTTACTCTTGCGCTCTCTCTCTCTCTCTCTCTCTCTCTCACACACACACACACAAGGACACCTCACTGTCTGGCAGGTGTGTACTTATATGGAATACAACAGTGAATACAACAGTGAGCCTGTTATGACACACAAAGTCACTGTATTATTATGTCACAGCATTCCTCCAGTCCACACCGCATACATCACAGCACATAACAACGGCCGCCGTGGCCAGATTGTCACTGCGAAGGCCTGATGACTTCATGTGAGCTCTATTTAAAGACAACTGTGGGCGATATCCAAGGTGCAGACAGTTTTTGACAGATTGCAGATTGTGGTGTCAGATGGAGGTAGACCGGGAATTAATTACACTCTCTTTGTCCTATGGCACTTGGATAAAGGAAGAGTGCCAGGGTTAGGGTTAGGGTTCATTCACCATCTTATTTGAAATAGTTGTGTTATCAGATATTAACCATTAATCTGTCCTGGTCAGTGGCCTCAGAGGTGTTTGGGGAAACAGCTAGATTTAGAGAACCCAAAATAATATATATATATATATATATATATATATATATATATATATATATATATATATATTGTATATTTGTCTTAGGGAGACACAAACAGCCGGAAACAAATTCCTTGTGTGTGTAAACATACTTGGCCAATAAACCTGATTCTGATTCTGATTCTGATTCTGATAATCTCCAGAACTTTCAGACGGTTCAGAAAACCTTGAAATGGAATTTTAGAATCTCTGAAGTTCTACACAGTTCTGAAACTAGAAGTGGAATTAAATTCAAAATGGCCATTAAGGTTTAAAACTTAAAACTAAAAAAGATTAAGAAAACTAAGAAAAGATTAAGATAAAAGATGTAGGTGTCAGATTATATGCAAGAGGCACACAAGCTGCACAAACATAATGCAGTATAATACTGTAAAAGGCCTCGCAGCTGGTGCCAGTGTATCCCGGGTGACAGGAACAGGTGTAGCTGCCCTGACGACCGTTTCTACAAGTGGCTCCATTCACAGGAGGGCCTGTGATGTTTCTAGTAGTACACACACACACACAAACACACACACACACACACGCAGAACATGGGCGATTAATGTAAGGACAACAGTGCTGGCGTGTGCTTAGTGTGTGGTGAACAACTGGGAAACTGCTGCTCTCTGCCACACTATAATCTTTGGTGTATAGATATCAGCTGCAGTCATACATCCTCATTGACAAATCATAAATCTCTGAATGTCTGTATGTCTCTCTTTGTATGTCTGTATCTCTCTCTGTATGTCTATCTCTGTATCACTGTCTCTTTGGTCTTCATACATTTGTATTTCTTCATTATGTACCTTTCTCCCACCACCCATCTTATGCAACTCCCACAAGGACTAAAGAATTCATTTTGAAAAACAATATCAGATGATGAAATTCATGATTCTTTCTTTATTTCCTTTTTTCTTTCTTTCTCATAGTATGCATGGTTGTTTGTAAAGCATTTGGATGCCTTGGTTTTCTGTATCAACATGATCTCCTTTTAGTAGAAGTTGACGAGAAGCTCAGGGATGAGAGAGGCCAGCTGCTCCTTTGACTTATCAATGACTGCCCCCCTCACACAATACCTACACAGCCAATCAGAGAGAAGGGTCACAGCCAATCAGAGTGAATAATCAGCCAATGACAAATCAGGTGAAGCTGTGCAAATCTGGTTGAAGGGGCCAAAGTGGGGACATGTGTTTGGATTTTCTTGACTTTCACTGTGCACAACTGAGGCTGAGTCGTGTGTGTATAAGTGAGGCCATGTGCAGACCTCTCACACATAACACACACACACACACACAAATGTATAACACACACACATGCACACAAATGTATAACACACAGACATATGCACGTATAACACACAGGCAGTTCAATATACTGACATGCAAACCTAGAACCACACACACACAGACACACACACACACACACTCATAACACACAGCCTGTACTAAACAGTGCAGAAATATACCAGTATACAAACATGCACACATCACACATGCACACACACATAGGCAACTGTCAACGGAGACAGACATATGACAGGTGGCCAGTATCAGGCATGGTTAAGTGGTGGTTTCTTCTTCTTCTCTAATGCACCAGTCCCCAAGCAGCGGCTGCTTACTGGTGCTCCTCCACGATTTGGTCGAGGTTGACACAGTGATGGCTCACAGAGACAGCTCTTTTTGAACCTGCAGATAGCCAGAGATATGAAAGAATGATAAACTGATTTCTAGTGCAATCACTGGCATTCACACCTGCTAAAAACCTGCAAAAGGACTGTATTCTAAGTTAAAGGCCTGGTATACTATCCTCTCCATTAATAACTGAACAGTCATGGAAGCCTCATTTGTTACCGTGCATCTGTTATTAATGACACTATAAAAGGTTCACTGAAAGATGAGAGTTTCCTCCCTCTTGTTCTCTAACACCACTGGAGATATTTTCAGGTGTTACTGGCAGCCGTCCTGACACATGCAGTAGCAGCTGCGGCTCAGCTCCCGGTGTTAACAGGCACTAGGGCAGCGGTTGTCCAAACCTGCACATGGACAACACACGTGACCTAAGAGATATATCACGTGGCCATATCCTCTCCCCGGAGCACAGCTCAGCGATGCATTTATACCAGCCCATCCTTGAGGCGGATGGTCTACAGCAGCAGAAGACCACAACAGGTGCCACTCCTGTCAGCTAAGAACAGGAAACTGAGGCTACAATTCGCACAGGCTCACCAAAATTGGACAATAGAAAATTGGAAAAATGTTGCCTGGTCTGATGAGTCTCAATTTCTTCTGTGACATTCGGATGTTAGGGTCAGAATTTGGCATCAACAACATGAAAGCATGGATCCATCCTGCCTTGTATCAACGGTTCAGGCTGGTGGTGGTGCAATGGTGTGGGGGATATCTTCCTGGCACACTTTGGGCCAATTAGTACCAATTGAGCATCGTGTCAACACCACAGCCTACCTGAGTATTGTTGCTGTCCATGTCCATCCCTTTATGTCCTACTTCCAGCAGGATAACGCGCCATGTCATAAAGCGCGAATCATCTCAGAGTGGTTTCTTGAACACAACAATGAGTTCACTGTACTCAAGTGGCCTCCACAGTCACTAGAACTCAATCCGATAGAGCACCTTTGGGATGTGGTGGAACGGGAGATTTGCATCATGGATGTGCAGCCGACAAATCTGCAGCAACTGCGTGATGCTTTCATGTCAATATGGACCAGACACTCTGAGAAATGTTTCCAGTACCTTGCTGAATCTATGCCACGAAGGATTAAGGCAGTTCTGAAGGCAAAAGGGGTCCAACCCGGTACTAGCAATGTGTACCGAATAAAGTGGCCGGTGAGTGTATATAATCATGAACATTAGGCTTGTGTTAATATTATTATATATATATTTTTTTAATTGACAAACAAAATAAATTCTGAAGTGATCAGAACAAGCAAACCTCACATGCAAGCCGATCAGTTACCAGGAGGAAAAAGTGTCCAGTGTTATCAGTGAAGGAATCTGCTGTGGGTGCTGTCTGGTCCAGGAAAGCTGGCCCAGTGTCGTCCTGCTGTAGGATCCTGCAGAGCACGAACAGCATGGATCGGATGCATAGTATCAGCACACACCAGCTTCCTTCACTCAGGTTTGTGGCAATACTGTAATGTATCTGATAAAAGCGGAAAAGTGGCAATAAACCATTGTGGGTGCATGTGAAGGTTTTACCATATGATCACATTCGATTTGAATAACTATGCTGATCACATTTGATTTGAATAACTATGCTGATTGCCATCGAACTAATTTCAATACATCATTCCTGTGTTTCCATATAATACACGACAAATATAAAATATGAGGAAAATAAACATCAAATATATAGAAAACGTTACATTTCATGTGTCGTTTATACTTTACCCCACAGAGCATGCCCAACAGTAAAAAATACTCTCCAGAAAACAAAGCACCCCCCCCCCCCCCACCACCACCCTCCAAAAAACAGACTTTGAAAACGCCGAACAATGGCGAGTGAAGCTAGCAAGTGAAATTTCAAATCCTTCGGAAGACCCAGATCACATTGATGAACTTAAACTGTGCCTGAGAAAGCTGGAGAAGTAGGCTAGACGTCTGGAATGTGCAGCTGAGAACGAAGGAGTCAAGCAGACGGTGGAGTCAGCTTTGGTCCACTCAAATATCAAAGGTTACGCTCATTTCTTTCAGCTTTTGTGGTGAAAACAGAACAGAAATACGTTTTAAAACATTAAAGTCAATCCATTGAAAAGACAACACAGTAAACATTCCAAAAAACCATCAAACTATCATCAAGTGTTAGAAGAAAACAAAACAGATCAATTACAGTATTAGAAATACATGTCTAATTTGAACCTTTCTTGGTATCAAAATTAAAGGAATAGCTAAAAGGGTACAGTTGCTATTAATAAACAGAATCTAATAGAGTGGTTTAGCATAATGCAAGTGACATAATTAGCATAATGTAAATTAGATACTCAATTAATGTCACTATGCTCAATTCACTCCAATTTAGCAACTTTGAGTGCATTATTCCTGTAATAACTGGTTCTCTAATATGATTTATGTGTGAATATAATAATATGTGATTGTGACAGTGTAAATGAGAAATGGTAACATCTGATAAACTGACAGAGACAGACTCTTTGCTGTTCCTTCTCATTCAATAGTATATTCTGCAGATGAAATATTTATGAGGATGTGATGACATGATGATGAGGTTGTGATGACATGGTGATAAAATCGCAATGACATGGTAATGAGGTTGTGATGACATGGTGATGAGGTTGTGCACTGTATACTTTGTCTTTCTTCTCTTGTTCAGTCTTGTGTAAAAAATGTTGGGATCTGTGCCGTGATCTCTTCTAACTCATTCAAATGAAGTTCACCATTTCTTAAAAATATTTTTTGTGTATTAAGTTATTATAAAACAATCCACTGGGCGATTGTATCTATATTCTTGGATCCTTGTGTCCTGAGTCTCAGGCAACATAAATAATGGGCCCAATACAAAAAAACACAGGCCTACTTTCACTATAACACAAACAAAAAAAACATTGCAGCTTTTCAGCCACTCTAACACCTGTGGTTACACCTGTGGTTATACCCTTGGATAAACGCTTGGTAACCTTGGTATTACCCTGGTTTGTTCCATTGATATTATCCAGGTTTATACCCTTGGTCCTCATCAGTCACAATGTGCCAGTACAGCAAAAAGTCCCCTGGGCACTATAGTTTCGGTCCAATCCCTGATCAATCCAATCCCTGATCAATCCAATCCTGCTTCTACCTCAGCCTGGCAGAGAAGCAGCGCATGTACTCAGTCATCCAGCAGTCGTCCGCCACCACTAGCTCCGACCGACGCAACTTCTCCAGGTCTGCCGACCTCGCCCTCCGACGGTCCGGAGTCTTTCCACGATTTTTTTCAAAGTCCCGTCGGGTCTGGGCACTGACCTCAGGCCAGTGGATCTGCACAGCCAATCAAAACCAGTCAGACGAAGCAAGACAAGGATCGACAACTCCCATGAATAAATATGGTTATTTTCTATAACATTTCCTATGTTGATCGAGGCGTGTCAAGATCCAAAATCGACAGATAATTCAGTTACTGAACCCTCCCAGTACAATGGCTTTAACCCAAATGCCCAGTCCTGCAGTGAGAGGGAAATGGGAGTCAGATTTTACTGTAGGAATAAACTGTCCCTTTCACTGTGCGCTAACATGGCATTACTTTCTTACTTTTCACTTCAAAGTCTTGTGTGTGTAATCCTGCACGTCCTCTGGGGCCCCTCAGAACTGGGGCCAGAGCTAAACCATCGCAAGCGACTCACGCGCTGGGCCCAAGAGCCTTTGTGCACCAATCAGAACAATGAAGGATGCCCTGCAGTTCACCCAGAGTCAAACTTCTCCATGGAGCTGCAGAACATCCTTTACACCCATTAGATGGATGGAGCTGCCCTGTGATATCCAACACTGCCTGAGCTCAGGCTGAATTATTTAGCCTTGATTATGCTACTTGAGCTGTGATATCCAGTGTCCCTGCTCCCCTAAAGTTTCTGGTAATGAAAGAAAGGCTAGCAGAGGCAGGTTAGGATAATGCAAATAAGGTAATGCTAACTGATCACCAACAGATTCCATTACCCGTTAGCTTGCTAGGCTACTTATTTTCAGGCAATATGCTCCTCAGCACTGAAAACAGATTGTCTTATTATGACTTGTTCATTCTCAGGGTATCCAGCTCGGGTCCTGGAGGGTCAGAGTCCAGGTACAACTCATTGAATTGATCAGTTTAGAGTGCTGAACACCAGACCTCCAGAACTGGATGCTCCTCTACTAAAGACATGACTCCCAACTAAGCATGCTATTACATTTTTTCCCTTTGTGACTTTGCCACTATTAAAGTGAGAGTGAGCACTTTGGGTCAGGTTCCGGCTGGGTTCCGGCCTGGTTTGGTGGCTTTCGGGCAGCTTGTGGTGTCATGTTTCAGGCAGCACTTTGGGACAGCTTGTGGTGTCATGGTGCTCACCTCTGCAGCAGAGGCCGAGGTTCTCATGCTGGTCCTCTTCCGCTCCCGCAGGCCCACGTTTTTCTCGGTCCATTCCTGCCGGATTAGAGGACGTCTGCTATCGCGGCGGGAGCCGCTCTCCTTAGCGCCACCTGGTGGCTGGCACTTGCCATTGCTCGGGTGCCTCAGCACAGAGCCAGAAGAGTCATCGGTGTCGGGCTCGCGCTGGTGGTGGTTCGGTTCTGAGCGAGTGGTTCTGTTCTTCAGGCAACGCTTCCCCAAGGACTCCAAGGACCCATTATTCATTGTGTGCTGGTGATCATTCTCTGAGATTTTAAACCAAAAGGCAAACAGGATGTAGTTAGTCATTTTAGACCACAGTGTATGTTTGTGATCAGGTCAGAGTCATGCGGTTCTATTTTTGGAACATGTTAATCCTGAAGCAGTTGAGACAGTAGTATAAATCAGTCAGCCAACAAAGTCTTTTTAAATGTAATTAATTCAAGTGAACAGAAAATGCACACAATCAGAGAGGTAGTGCTTAATCTCCTAGGTAAAATGATAGCAATGACTTACCTGTTGGTCTTGAATTCTCCACGGTGGAAGCATCAGTATGCACTTCCCCGTTCACCTGTGTTTCCCAAGAGTCGGGCACATCTACAGTTTCGTTCTTCGACTCGGAGGAATATGTGTGCGGTTTTGAATTCGATGTTTCTACAATTCTTATCCTGGGGCTGGATGTGCCGCTCGAATCAGAACCGCTCTCCCAGCCTTCGCCAAACAACGGTCGGTGCGTCTGTTCCATCAGCCGTCGAGACAGTCTGTATTTTAATGAGTCTTCGTAACATTTTGAGAACGTCTCCCATTTCGGATCCCGAAACTTCTTCATGTATTCCGTCCGGACCTTCTTCGTCGCGTTGGTGTTGCTCGTCATTTTGACTGCTTTAGACCTGACAGGTAAACGAACACAACGCTACATGAAAAACAACCAGGCTCAAACACGAAACGATTCAGACAGCACGCGAACATAGTATCCTGCTGACGGTCACAATCCTGCGAATTCACAATCCTGCGAGTGATTTAGCGGGAACCTGCAACCATCAAACAGGTTGGCAACTGCTTTCCGCTGGACCTCGAGCAAGAGGCCGTGAACGATTACACGAACGATGGAATGTTATCTTGCTGTTACTGTTTCTCTGCAGGGTAGGTTGGCACATTCGACCCACATTATTTATTTATATACCTTACATATTACATAAACTGATGTTTCCACTGTGCCAATTTATACGCTTCCATTGCGGTTTTAATACTAATATTTATGTTTTGTCTTGGATAACATCAACAAATGTTCTTTTAACGATTCAGGCATGCATGACAATTATTTTCTTTCTTTTCGTATAACATTCTTATACCATACAAATGCTTTGGTTTCCCTTTTTATTGATTTCAGCCGTCGCAATAAATTGCAGCGTCTTTACACTGCAGGTCGGTGTTTCGCTAGCATTTCCATCTTAATATGTTTACGTTTTCTGACGCCACCTGCTCTGAGTAGGTAAGCAGTCTACTACGGCGAGGGATATTATTAGATCTTACCGCTCTGATGTCTTTAAACTCCAATATTAGAAATGAATTAAAGGAGTTCGGTAAGCAACTACTCATCGCATTTTCGCCAATTTCACAAAAGCATGTGGGAATTTTGCGCAGTTATTTTATTACACGACCTGGTAGGAAATCAAGTCTGCGTATTCCAATCAGTTGCTGTCGCGCTCTTGAAGCCTTTGCTGTGCGCGTGCGCAGGGGGTACGAACAGAGACGCATCTCGGCGACGATTGAACCCTTACGTTAGAGTTTGCGTCGCACAACTCCATTGGTTGTTTTTATCGATGGGCAGCGAAACCAATCAAACTAATGAGTCCTCATTAAACCTGGGATGTTATTCAGACAGCCTACATCCTCCGGCGACCCGAATCAGGCTACAGAGTGATGTGTTATCTGGTGACATTCAACCAGGGTATGTATATTTCTGATGGTTATTTGTAATAAATGATTAAACATGTGGATGTTAATAAGCATTTGAAGAAAGTTATTCTGAACATATATTTCCAAGTATTCCCTTCCAAAATATTTAATTACGGTGGATAATTACTTGATGATTGACTTTACTGTAGGATGTAATAATGGTTTAATTAGCACGGGCAGTTCTATAATCCCGTTACATTACACAGGCGACTTTCCAGTAACCAACGCGCGGAGGGCCATAGACAGATCCCAGATGGGGTTCTACTGTCAGCTTGTTTATACTGGCCCGCGAGAAGACAAAACTGCCTAAGGTCGTTTACAGTCGAATATCATTGTGGGGAGATTCAACTGTAAACGATCTGAGAGGAACTGTAGGCTAATGGTTACTAAGTGTTCTTGGTCGTCTAAAATACCCAAGGGATCTAAATCTGCGTTTTCATTCCAATTAGTCCTGTTTTTCTGGGTATACCGTATATGTATACAAGTGTGTCCTCTTTCCGTTCCAGAGTCATGTAAATTACGCGCCATTACTTTAAAAAACTTTATTTAATCAGAATTTCTCTCCTTCCGGTGTCATCTTTATGTTGTGTAAAACTTAATTTCAACAGGCAGAAAAGTAATGCCTACACGCTCCTGCTTTCTCACTCTCTTCCAATCTGATGAACTATCCGTTGAGCCATAGCTGTGTAACCACATGGGATGGTTGTAACTAATGGGGATTTTGGGGGAGTAAGACATTCCTAACAATTGTGTGATCAGTTTCATGTATGACCACTTACTTTCTGACCATGCATGTGGAATTGTACAGCTGTGTGAAGAACTACATAGATTTTACAGTCAAATAATTTTTTGTATTTGGAGGTATTTAATGTATGCTAATTTCAAGCCACCATGCTGCTACAGCTAGATTACGGTGGCTGACAGGTGTGGGGCCGAACTCCCCTCTGCCCTCTTCACCCTCCCTCCAAAGCTGAAATGAAACCCACGCCGCTCTTTTATAACTATGTTCCCCGGGTCTTTCATGGACATAAGTAAGAGTTTCTTTTTGACACAATCACAAGGACAAACATGTTTAAAAATAGATTTTCGATTTTTATTTTGTCTGTTGGTAGTTGGGCCGCAAAAAAGCACAGACGGAGGTAGGAAAGGGCTCGAGACAAACGGATGTAAGATACCATCGTCCTTTTCTCTTTTAAGACAACAAGAGGCAAGCGGTGCGTTAAAGGAAGGTGAACGTAGATTTGATCACGCGAGTCTTTTCGTGGCCCATCGAACACAGCTGATGTCAATTCCATCAGTGGGTACGCTTATCTAACCCTAGCTACTGAATATGGTCTTTGGTGACATTGCTTGTGGTTCAAGTTTTCTGGTAACTCATGTCGAACTTTTCATTCTGCTGCGCGCGCGTTGAAGCGAACGTAGCCTAGATGAAACTTGGTTCCAGAGTCCATATGTTGGTAGCATTCTGTAACACTTGGCGTGGTTCTTCATATGAAAAGAATGTTAACGGTTGTCAATAAATAATTTCCATACAAGACTGGGTGTGACTGCTTCTTTCCTCACACTCTTCGATGTTGATGTTTTCTCTCCGTTTTGTGTAAACTGCATTTACGTCATCGCGTAACGACAATCGCCAGAGAGAAGTGTCGTTACGAAATAACAGGTTTTCGAAAAAAAAAAATAAAATAAAAATTGTCCCCATGACAGCGGTGCGCCCGCGCCAACATCGTGAGCGATGGACAGGAAAGAGGAGGCGGACCGGGTGCTTAGAAGCACTTGCGATGGACGATGCTGGGGCCTGCCTCGTCGTACTCCTGCTTGGTGATCCACATCTGTTGGAAGGTGGACAGGGAGGCCAAGATGGACCCACCGATCCAGACGGAGTACTTACGCTCAGGGGGAGCGATGATCTAGAGAGGAAAGAGGGGAAAAGTGGTTTAAGGTGAGTTATCACGCGTAAAACACGTTATTGGTGTTGCTTTCAGTCTACGCGATTGGTCATAATTGACCGTATAGTGTTTTTCAAGTTATGGCTATACCACAAAACCTCATTAACGAACTTTAGTTTGATGAAAAACAAAAACGATACAGAACGTGAATTGTGCTGCTGATACCTTGATCTTCATTGTGCTGGGGGCCAGGGCAGTGATCTCCTTCTGCATACGGTCAGCAATACCAGGGTACATGGTGGTACCGCCAGACAGGACGTTGTTGGCATACAAGTCCTTCCTAATGTCAATGTCGCATTTCATGATGCTGTTGTAAGCGGTCTCATGGATACCAGCGGACTCCATGCCTGTGCGTGTGAATATGAGGAAGAAACTTAGAAAAACTGAAAACATTTACAAGTCTTGAACGATTTTAAACCAAATAAGTGAAATCTCACAGGTTTAATTTCGTACATACCGATGAAGGAAGGCTGGAAGAGGGTCTCTGGGCAGCGGAAACGCTCGTTACCAATGGTGATGACCTGACCGTCGGGAAGCTCGTAGCTCTTCTCGAGGGAAGAAGAGGAGGCGGCGGTTGCCATCTCGTTCTCGAAGTCCAGGGCGACGTAGCAAAGCTTCTCTTTGATGTCACGCACGATCTCACGCTCAGCTATTGTGAAAGACAAATAATTAGTTTATCGGTCTCGTTCACTAAAAAGAAATTAATTGGTGTGCACGTGTCGACACGTACCTGTGGTCACAAAAGAGTAGCCACGCTCGGTAAGAATCTTCATAAGGTAGTCAGTCAGATCGCGACCGGCCAGATCCAGACGCATGATGGCGTGGGGCAGTGCATAACCCTCATAGATGGGGACGTTGTGGGTCACACCATCACCGGAGTCCAGCACAATACCTGCACGAGGTTATTAAAAACTGTTAATTCATGCGTACTTCAAAATGTCTTAACGTGTTAGGCTACATATTCAGCAGTAAAATACATAATAGTCCAGCAATAAAGATTTATACTGTATATTCGCATGTGATATTGTTTCGTTAACTCGGAATTTTACATTTAATCTCGAATTAGAAATCCGTGCGTATTTACGCACGCGTTGCGCGCGCGGTCATGCTGTTCGTTCTTACCAGTGGTACGGCCGGAGGCGTACAGGGACAGCACGGCCTGGATGGCCACGTACATGGCGGGGACGTTGAAGGTCTCGAACATGATCTGGGTCATCTTCTCGCGGTTAGCCTTGGGGTTCAGAGGGGCCTCGGTGAGCAGGGTGGGGTGCTCCTCGGGGGCCACGCGCAGCTCGTTGTAGAAGGTGTGATGCCAGATCTTCTCCATGTCGTCCCAGTTGGTGATGATGCCGTGCTCGATGGGGTACTTCAGGGTCAGGATACCTCTTTTGCTCTGAGCCTCGTCACCGACGTAGGAGTCCTTCTGTCCCATACCGACCATGACACCCTAGGGGGGGAACAGCACGCATTTTAATAGGGACCAGAGCGCATACGTTTTCATTGTACGTATATTTCGCGCAGAATGGCTAGTTTTATAACTATCAGATCTTTCTACGAATCTGAGAAAAGCTGAGGCCAAAGTTAAGTAAAACGATTACGGCTACTCAATGGACAAAACTCCGATAACATAAAGATTTGCGCGCATACCTGATGACGTGGGCGGCCAACGATGGAGGGGAATACAGCTCTTGGGGCGTCATCGCCGGCGAAGCCAGCCTTGACCAGGCCGGAACCGTTATCACACACCAAAGCGGTAGTCTCTTCGTCGTCGCACATCTTGATGGATTCTAGGAATAGACGCGGTGAGGAGAAATGTGAGGAAAAGTGATAAGGGAATACATTCTCTCTCTATCTCTAGCTCTCTCTCTCTCTCTCTCTCTCTCTCACACACACACACACACACTCAGACCGCATATATGTATACATGTGTTACAGCCAATCACCCAGCAAGAGAACGTTGTTGTGCTCGACACAGGGAACCAATACCTCTGATCTAAATACTAAAAACAGAGACAAAACTAGAAAACCCAGCAAGCAGTCTAGGCAAACACTACGAAATGAGTCAACGATCTCAAATGAGAAATCAAATAAAATTGTCGATAGAAATTAGAATGAAAGAACAGATCGTATTCAGTTTTGTCCCTCCCAAATAGGATACTCCTATGGCCGCGTGCGTTTCCTGGTGACTCATAAAACTGGTTGACTCAGCTGTCAAATACACAGTGAGTTGACCTATAGCAATCTTTCACAGAAACTCTTTCATAATTACTGTTATGTTAATATTTTATAACCTAATTACATATGGTCAGTAACAGAGTTCAGGGCTGAGCACTCATTTGGTTAATTTTTGGACTTCCAATTAGATGTCCATTCTCCTCAAGGCTGCTAATGTGAGAACTGAGCAGAAAGGTTTCCTAAAGAAAAGTTATTTAATTTACACTGAATTATTTGCGACGAACAAATCCTTCAACGTCTAATCCTTTCTTTTCTTAATGAGATATAATCCCCAGTCACGAATTGCACTCCTTGACACAGGTTCCCATAGGTACAAATCAATACATCCACTCCTCGACAAGTCTCGATAGCTCCGTTAGATGCGCGTCCCCGGGCTGGGTGCTCTTACCTGTGGTAGTTCCTGCTTAGAAGAAGCTCGGCGCACTGAACTCAACCGCTGCTGGTTCCAGCTACGGGGTGACAACGACCATGGTCTGTCTTATATACCCACGGTCTTCGGTCCGGTTTTTTTTCCTGCGCGGACCATTAGGAATGTCCATGTATTCCTCGCGAATTTTTCACGACCCTCATCCATATTTGGATCTTGGAAGTAACACAGATGCCAAGCGCCTGTCGGCCGTTACGCGCTGTGGTTCGGAGTGCGCGGGACAGTCCATATATGGCGCTCGGGACCCCAATCCGAGGGGAGGTCGTCGGGCCGTGTATGGAGTGTGAGGGGTTGCAACCCCTCTCGCTCTCGCGTGGCATTTGGATGAGAGTCGCTCACCGCGGCGCGCCTACACACGTCCACCCTATCAATGGAGCTCAGCTCGACTGGCTAAGTACGGGCATGGCTGTGGTGTTCCAAGTCAATCCGTTGTCCAGAAGCACCAATGATTTATTGACAACGGATCACACGAGAAAGCCAATTAAACAACCTTCGTCATTCGAAGAGTTAAGAGAGTATCATTTATTGATAGTGTCGGTTTGTTCCAATCCTCAGACGAGCAATAGTGATATCAGGACGTTTGTAGCCTAGCACATCCTCTATCAAACACGCCCGTTATCAAAAAAGCCGATGCTTATGCAAGGAATGTTAGTCGATACTTTAAATTTATAATTAGGCGAGGTGTATCGGGGTAAAAGAAATTGAGGTGGAAGGTTCATTGGTTCCATGGCTGTATCAATCTCAACTTCCGCCAGTCTCGGACTAACTAAACTGTGCTTCCAAAAACGGGTAAGCGAGTCCAAACAGGGCGCGCGTGTTTGTGTGCGGATGGGTTTTTTTTAGGGGGAGGAGGGTATCCCAAACGGGGAACAACCAAACCACCAAACCACATTTTATTGAAGCTGAGCTGTAAAACTACACACAGTTCAAAACTGTACACAGTTCTGGTAAATACTGTTTTATTATTGGTGTAGCGCTGGCCCTTGCCATGTATTGGTGGTTAGTACACTAGTTTGCGTATTAGAATGTCTCCCAATTCGCTCTCGTGGACATACGGTGCTTAAAACCTGATCAGTGAGACTCGCTGCCTTAACCGCATCCCCCTCAGAGTGACGCTCAGCACTCTCCCCCTGCCCGCGAGGTCTAAATGTAAACGCGTATTTTCATTTTACGGTTTAAAGTCCTGCTGCGTTTTTGGCTGGATGTAATATAAATAACAGATGTACCTCGCTTGCGTTGGAACGCCACATAATATACGTGCAATAATTCACGCGCAATATGTCAAGGTCACGTGGTTCTGTGGGCCACGGTAACAATACCATCATCAACCTGAAAAGTGCCATTCAGAAGCGCTGTGGAGGATGCCTGTCCGGAGGCTAGCGGCTGAAGCCCCATATAGGGTGTCAGCAAGAGCCCCATTAAGCTCCAGTGATTCAGTGTGGAGGTGCCCACTTTAACCCCCCTGCTCTATTTTAGGAGACGCGGAGTAGGACAGACAGGACTCTGAAGACATCTGCCACCCGACAGCTATGGAGAAACACGGCAGCTGCTGCCTTCAGACACACTTGTGTGTGTGCACGCGCACACACACACACACACACACACACCACACAGGGAGATAAGAGCTAAGTAAGGAAAAAAAAGTCAGACAGGTTGATAGGTAAACTCTTGTGCCTAGATCAGATTCTTTCAAAGTGTTAAAGTTGTAAATTGGTGAATTATGAGTGAGTGTGTGTGTGTGTGTGTGTGTGTGTGTGCGTGCGTGCGTGCATGCATGTGTGTGATACCCCTATTCACCCTTGACTTGTATGAGCTTCTTGGTTTTTCTAATTTAATAATCTACATGAAAAGCAGACGGTAGAGGTGAGAAATACAATATGTATTTAAAACAATCAAAAACAAATCACAAGAAGGTCGTTTTCCTTACAAAACAGTAGAAAAAATGTGGAAGCATTTGCCAACAGGAGCTGTGTCATAGTCCAGGGGGTAAGCTGTATGCAAATAGGGGGTGTGGCATTGTGCTGGGTGTGGGCTCTATGCAAATAGGGGAGTCATGGCACAAGACTCCATGCTGGGGGTGAGTTACAGTGAAGGGGCTGGGTTATGTGCCAGTAGGGGGTGTGGTGGGGTGGGATGTACAAGGCAGGTCAGATTTGGGACTGGAGGTAGTGTTCATAGTTCGCTCTGAGGAGGAACTCGAAGAAGGGCTTGGATTTGAGAAAGTCCAGCTCTTCCATCTGCAGGAGATCCTTCACGTCAGGCAGGTAGGTCTGCAGAGGAACCCCTGGGGAGACAGACAGACAAGGGGTTGGGCTTAAATCAGTTGGGGGTTTAGTTACAACCCCCCTGCCCACTTTGCTTCCTTTGTCAGTCCTGCTGTGGAGAAGTGAAGAGGCTGAAGGGGGATGAGTCACTAAACACAGGTGCCTACATCTGTTGGGCCTAAGCACAGATGCTCACACACTCCATCTCCAGAGAGAGGGGGGAGAAGGGGAGGGAGAGGGAGAGAGGGAGGGAGATGGGGGATGAGAGTACTACACACAGGTGCCTACATCTGTTCAGTGCAAGGCCAGTTCAGTTTTTTTTTCTTTCAACACACTGTAGTAGCATGAAGTTACTGGTGTTTCTGGTATTCGATTGTGTGTGAGTCATGTTTCTGGTCGTTAATAAACTTGATGCTGGTGCTGCTGTAGGAGTCCGTGAAGTCCATTACTGCTTAGCACCTGATCAGTAGAAATAAAAAGTGGTGGTATGATGGTGGGCAGTGAAATGGCGAGCAGTACCTTCCTGGATGAGCTTCTGGAGAATCCTGATGAAGATGCTGTCCTTGGCCGCCTCCAGAGGGTCGTCGCTACCATCTGAGGCTGACCAGCTGTGTAATCAAACAATCAGTGCCAAGAAACCAAAGTTTAGTCACAGCCCCGGCTGGGAGAGAGGGACTCTGACTCATGACTGAGGGGCCCCTCAGGACTGTGTTGGGGTGTGAGGGTGAGGCGTTGGGGTGCGAGGGCGAGGCGTTGGGGTGTGAGATTAGAGATGTTCTTACCTCTCTTTCCAGTCTTTCTTCAAAGCCTTGCTGAAAATCTCACACTTCAAAGCCTCAATGTCGACAGCATCTTCCTGCAGACACAACAGTGTGTTAGAAAGACACATGGGGCATCTTCTGCCAGTATCAAACCACTCTCATCCACACCCACAGACCACCCACACCCACCGTACCTCGTACCTCACACCCACCACCACAGACCACCAACCATACACACCTCCACCCACACACCCAGAGCATGATGTGGTTCTGGAACTGTGTCATTACCTCATCTATGTACTCCAGCAGGTCTAGGGCCTTCTTGAAGTCATACTCGTTTGCCCCCCGGTTATCATCACATATATACAGCTACCACACACACACACACACACACACACACACACACACAGAAGATACATTTGTAACAGAGTATGTCTGTGTATTTACTGGAGAAACCCAGATAAACGTATTCTGAGTGGGAAGATAAATACGCTGTAGTAGGAAAAGTTCTGAGCAGTAGTACATGAGAACAGTTCTGAAATTTCTGCAGTGTGTGTGTGTTTTCTCACAATGAAACCATTCTGTGTGCCCGTTGTGTGTGTTCTTACATTAATGAGGTTATGGGCGGTGAGCAGGGGCATGGTCTCTGGGTTCTGTTGTTTCTCTTCCAGAAGCTGTTTAGGCAGAGTCTCCTGATGAAGCAGAAAGCGTTCCTGCTCCACAATGTCTAAACCAAACCCAACCAAACAGAAATCAGCTCAAACCCAGCACTGGAAAGAGAACCTGAAGAATGTGTGACAGATAAAAACCCAGCAGTGCTCTGACAACAAATACTTTACCAAAAAGGCCAAGAACCTCCCACACAGCCGCACATGTGACTGAAACCATAGAGTCAACATGGCCGCCCTGCGTGCTGCAGTTGCCGTGCTGCTGACTGACCGTTAATCAGCTGGAGCTGCAGCTGTTCCGGCATGTCCGAGGCCACCACTGTCAGCTTGCTCAGGGCCAGCAGAGTCTTCTTCTTCACAAAGTAGCGAGTCTCCATGTTGGCCTGGCTGTACAGTGTGTGGTGTGCCTGTAGGGGGCAGCATGGGACATTAGCACGAGGCCTTCAGGTAACTTCTTATAAGATGAACAGTACACCCCATCACACACTATACCAAGTCATAATTCCAGCGTATGCTGTACATATACAGTGACTTTGAACATGGCATGGTTGTTGGTGCCAGACAGGCTGGCCTGAGTATTTCAGAAACTGCTGATCTACTGAGAGCAGCAGTTCTGTGGGCTCAAAAGGTTGATGCCAGAGGTCAGAGGAGAATGGCGAGACTGGTTAGAACTGACAGAATGGCAACAGTAACTCAAATAACCAGTCATTACAACAGAGGCATGTTCACGTGTGTGTGTGAGATGTGTATGTCCTCACACTCTGGAGGTCCTGAACATGGATGTGGTGGAGCCAGCTCAGGTGCTCGTGGGCCTGCAGGAAGTTGGCTAGCTGCTGGTGCTGCGTGATTGGCTGAGAGAGCAGCTTCCCTCGCTTTCCCTTCTCCATGTACCAGCGGAACAGGAAGTCTGCAAAGTTCTACAGGAAGTACAAAACATGCCATGAAGATCATGTGCACATAGTAAACGTCTTCCCCAGGATTTGCTCCCATTGCCTGGGTATAATACATTTGAGGCATCCAGTAAAGTTAACCAGTGAAACACACATTTGTGGCAGGACTTTTCCTTTGAAGTTGGAATCTGCACCTTTGCACGTTTTTCAAATTTACATATGAAACACCATGTGACCGTTGTCAACATTTCCATAACTTCTTCCGCCGCAGATAAATCCAGCGTCAGTCATGTGACCTCAGTCCGTCACCCACTGATGATGATGCTCAGTGTGTCCTGACCTCCAAACTAATTTCTAGACGTTCACTTAAGCTACACTGAAGCAGTCATGTTCTACCAAATATCAACCCATTCAAAAATACGACGCTGGTGTGACCTCACTCACACGGACATCATATTGTTCAACCATCAAAGTGAACACTGATTTCACATTGTATTACTTGCATCAATATAGTTACAAGGCATTCTTGTCCGGAGGGATTAGTCAGTGTGAGACAGGTAAGGTGTGCTGGTCTTACCTGGTGAGTGTGAGACAGGTAAGGTGTGCTGGGATTATCCGGTGAGTGTGAGACAGGTAAGGTGTGCTGGTATTACCTGGTCAGTGAATTTGGTCATGTAGTGCTGCAGGCGGCTCTGGTTGTCCGTCTGCTCACACATCTGCACCAGGATGTCAAAGTCACAGTACTTCTCAGCCAGGGCGGCTGCCCACTGATACTGGCCCAGCTCCACTGATCACACACAAACAGAGGCATGCGCGCGCACACACGCACACACATCATCATAAATTAAAATTCATGTTTTAACTGACCATTGCTGTTTTGAAACATCTCACAATATTAAAACATCTTAACCTGTAAAAATTTAAATGCACACTAATACACCAACACACTTATACACGAACACACTTTTCCAGTAAAGTGGAAGTTCAAACTGAACCCTGAACTCACGTAGCGGCGTGAGGAGCTCAGAGCGTCGCTGCGTGTACTCCATCTCCAGGGCGTCATAGCGCTCCTGTTGCCCTGGCCGGCGCAGGGAATTGAGCTGGGCAACGTAGCTACCCAGCAGAGCATCCAGCAGCGCCACCTGCTGCTCGTTGAGGGTGTTGCGGAGGGACGAGTCAGCGTGAGGGTACACCGTGCGCAGGATCACCTCATGTTGCCTGGCAATGACCGTGCGAACTCCACCCACTCCACCCGAGGCTACAGGGGAGGTGGAGGGAGAGTGGAGGAGTGATCAGGCAAGTAGCTACCACGTAGACACCATATTGTTCATAATGTTTATATACACACACACAAAGTGTGTTCTAACTGCTGGAGGATCTTAAACTGTGCATAAATGTCCGTCGTATATACTCTGGCTCTCTGTGACAGGGAGCTGTGTGTGTGTGTGTGTGAGTGTTTGTTGTACCTGTCCATGGTATATACTCTGGCTATGTGGCAGTGTGTGTGTTTGTGTGCGCTATACCTGTCCATGGTATATACTCTGGCTATGTGGCAGTGTGTGTGTGTGTGTGTGTGTGTGTATGCGCTATACCTGTCCATGGTATATACTCTGGTTCTGGGCCAGCGTTCTCTGATGCTCTGTAAAGGGAGGCTTTGGTTTCTCTGTACTGCACAGCTGTTTGCAACATGTCCTGCAAACACACCCACAGCCCAGACTGTCAGCCACGTGCTTAGCCACACCCCCACACCCCTACAGCGCCACACCCGCTAAAGAGGACCCATTAGCAAGCTAGTATGCAACAGTTAGAATAATACTACTTTCTATACAGTATTAGCAGTGTTAAATTAACATTCCTGGTTGTCTCTCAAAATATAAAGGAGACCTGGATCACTCTCGATCCACTGCTCCAACAACAGGTGGAGGGCCCACTTTGGAACCCGACTGCATTAAATATAGTATTTATTAATAAAGCTCTCACTGCTACTGTGCAGACCTGAAGCCACGGGCCATAGAGCAGTGTAGCACTTTCACTGTATGCTTACACACCTGGGGGCGTGCCAGTAGGAACATCTCAGGACAGGTGTGTCTCACCTTGATGATATTGTTGACGTGGAGCACAACCTCGGCCCACTTCTCCGAGCCCGGCGGGTTCTCCTTTAGCCACGCCTCCTCCTCATCCAGCAGACACTCGAAAATGGAGGAGATCTGAGACACCTACACACACAATCAGCTTCACATAAAAGAATGCTACAACCAAATGCTCCCATCCCTTATTCATTAAAAAAACAACTTATAGCAGCAAAGCAGCTATTAGCATATAAACAATTAGTTTATGTCATGTTCACTGACTACCAAGTGATCCCCCTTCTACATATTAAAGCCACTTCAAGCCCTGAAGATCCTCCTCATGATTAAGACATGGCACCTCTCTGAAGAAGACGTCGGCGGGCGTGAGGCTGGAAGGCACGGGCGTGCTGCTCTTCCTCAGCGCGGCGAGGATGGCGGTGGAGACCAGCTCCGCCCGCCCGCTGTGGTGGTTCTTCAGCACGACAGCCGCCGCCAGCTTCTCCGCGTGCTCACACAGCAGCAGCCGCGTCGCCATGGATGACGAGCGGACAGTCACCGATGACAACCGGTCCAGGAGCCCCGTCTGCAGGAGCAGGGGGAGGAGAGACCACAAGGGTGACCACTCACAGTCCAGGACGGGCCGGCAGTGTTCAGTGAGGCAGACCACAAACTCCCCCCACACACGGGACCAGCGAAGACCCTCCGCTCGAGGAGGACAGGGCGGCCAACGCTCACCTGCAGCAGGAAGTCCATGAAGCAGTGGTGGGCTTTCATTTTGTCTTCCAGCTGGTGCAGCAGGATCAGGGAGGTCAGAGTAAAACCTGCGCTCTCTGGAGGAGAGACCAGTCGCTGATCAAACACTGCCGAGGTTTAAAACTGGCTTAGTCATTCACTCCTTTTTGCTATGATTTACATTAGCAAAACTGTCTAGCACTCTGCCCGTCTCTCTCTCTCTCTCTCTGCCCGTCTCTCTCACTCACCATCAGGTACAGACTCGGCCCAGCGAGGGTCAGAAGCAGGATAATCATCCACCAGGTCAAGGTCAATCTGGGTCACAACAGTGTCCAGCTCTCCCTCCGCCCCTCCTTCTCCGTCATTGGGGAACAGCTCGTCTGTCATGTTCTGGGCACCAATCAGATCGTGTCTACAGATAGAAACAGCAAGAAAATTTTCTTTTATTTTCCAATTCATCAGACCATATGAACCCTCGAAATACCAGAACTGTGTGTGTGTGGTGAGCGCTGCTGACCTGCAGAACTGCAGGAAGGCCTGCTTTAGCAGCTTGGTCTTGTCCTCTGGTGCTACTGTGTCTGTTTTAGGAGGTGTCTCCAGCGGAGTCCCCTGTGAAGAAGAAAATCTCAGATTCCCCTTAATCTCTAATCCCTCCCAGTCCTAATCCTCTCTCTAGTCTGAGTGTTAAAGTTGAATTAGTCAGTGATTCAGGGTTTAGTCCCAGTCTGATTATAGTCCTCACGTCTGGTCCAGGTCCAGCTACTGAGGTACAGATGGACTCCTCCATGGTCTCTGGCAAGATGGAGGCATTGTCCCTCGCAACCACGGCAACCAGGCCATTGTTCTGAGAGAAGAACACAGGCAGGTTTGCACACACACCACCGCCACGTAAACGGTCTCCTACAAAAGACACACACACACACACAGCAGAATGTTCAGGGAAAACTCTATCCAGCTCAATAAAAGTAGAAGTGACAAGGACAGTTTGTGATGTGGAACAGTCTTACTCAACATGTGTGACTTATATAAAATACAAGTAGCAATAGTAGCAGTCAGGAAAATTTTATATACCACCTTCTTTGCAATGCACTGAAATATATTATTTTACATTATTCTAAACCATTTCAAAACATCAAAAACTTTTCAAACATTTTTTGCAAGGCACCATAAAGGTGTTAGCAGTTGAACTGAGAGAGTGTGTGTATCATAACAGCGTTACCGGGTGAACTGAAGGTGAGTTTTTCCTCGGGCAGCCCACCACGGCCGGTCCCTGTGGTGCACGCGAACACCAGCTCCTCATTATACAGATACGCAGCAGGGCTGGTTGCTCGTGGCAACACCAAACGTGTCTTATGCAGCTCCTCCTCACTCTTTGTGGGGGGAGGGGGTTGGTCGGAGAGGAAGAGAAATAAAAGCTATTGGCCTGATGGTTCACATGCTGAGATTTTCCTCAGCGTTCACTTGTGAGATCACCATAGGGACACATTATCCTTACAGTATAGTGTATGAATCAGAGGGTACCTGAAAGGGTGGGTTGTATTTGGTGACCTCCACAGAGAGCTCATCTGTGGCAGGTGCCACAGCATCTGGAAGTGTGACAAGGCAGAAGTAGGCCAGACATGGAGTATCTGCAGGGTGCCACGCCACCGCCAACACCACCAAACCCGCACTGAGGAGACCAAACACTACAGTGACAATCACCACCAAACCCACACTGAGGAGACCAAACACCACAGTGACAATCACCACCAAACCCGCACCGAGGAAACCAAACACTACAGTGACAATCACCACCAAACCCACACTGAGGAGACCAAACACCACAGTGACAATCACCACCAAACCCGCACTGGAGACCAAACACCAGTAAAAACCATAAAAAGCACTCAATATTCATGCAGAGGAGTTAACGCTAACACAATTAGCCCACACTCATTCGTATAAGACACACAAAATGCTACACACCAGCTGAGCTGCATGTCCAGATAGGCCATGTTCACGCCCTCCTTCATCTCAGCGTAGTTGCTCTCCGAGCCCTGGAACACAGAACAACCCTTTCAAAACAATTCAATTCCTCCACCAACTCCCCCCATATTCAACCCACCGGTGTAGCATATCGTTCCCCATATCATATTAATATCTTTAATAGTCTTAAGTGTCAGAGAGTTTTTATTTTTAGTCATATTCTTAAATCATTATATATAATGACGTATTTATGTCTAGTAGTGGAGGACTCGCAAAGTAAGAATTTCTTTGTACAGTAACTGCCTGTTTACTGTGCACATGACAATAAAACTCTTGAATCTTGAATCATCAAACAAAAGGCTTGGTTTACATGCTGATACATTTACATAGGGCTCTTTTACACTTGTACAGGGGCATCGCTCATAGCAGCAACATTCAGACAGGGTTGGAGTGAAACAACCACCATACATGTTTCCAGGGAGCAGCATTTACCCAGATGGCGTCTGCAATACTGTCAGCGAGGACAGGACAAGCGTTGCTCCAGTTCAGGACCTGAACCTCCGTGTTGTCCATGACCTCCCACTTCCACAGACCGCAGGTGCTGAGGGTGTAGAGATGACCTGGATGTGGCACCCACAGAACACTGTACACCTGAGAGAGAGAGGGAGAGAGAGAGAGAGAAATAGGGAGAGTGAGAGGGAAAAGAAGCAAGAGAAAGAGAAAGGGAGACCAAAAAAGGTTAAAGAAACCTGTAACTAAATCCATACAAACAGTACAGATCACAGAAGAGTCTGAAACGCGAAATGCAAGAAAGAAAAGCCACAAGCCAGAAAGCACAAATAAAGAGATGAAGAATCTACAAACCCACCAACCAGACAAACTAACAGCTGAAACAAACCAAAAACCTCCCGCTCCACCCACTCGCAGTGCAGAGGAAGGAGCGTAAAGGGCTTACGGAGGTGTCGGGCGGGGGGCCGCGGAAGCCCAGCAGGCTGGAGACACGGCGGCCAATGCCTGACAGCATGCCCTGACCCTGCTGCAAAGGCCTCTGGGAGATCCTTCCAGAACCATCCGCACTCAGCCGCAACAGATGGCCACGGTAAGAGGACACGATGAAACTGCCTCCCTGAGACAAGAGAGGTGGAGAAACAGAGGGAGGGGACAGAAGAGAAGAATTAAAAATGTATGGTGATGATAGTGGGCTAACCCCTCCACTCACCCTGACTGGTCACCCCTCACACCCCTACACTCACCCTGACTGGTCACCCCTCACACCCCTACACTCACCCTGACTGGTCACCCCTCACACCCCTACACTCACCCTGACTGGTCACCCCTCACCCTGACTGGTCACCCTGACTGGTCCCCTCACCCTGACTGGTCACCCCTCACACCCCTACACTCACCCTGACTGGTCACCCCTCACACCCCTACACTCACCCTGACTGGTCACCCCTCACACCCTACACTCACCCTGACTGGTCACCCCTCACCCTGACTGGTCACCCCTCACCCTGACTGGTCACCCCTCACCCTGACTGGTTACCCCTCACACCCCTACACTCACCCTGACTGGTCACCCCTCACACCCCTACACTCACCTTTACTGCAGTCACATAGTTACACAGATGTCCTCCCAGGTCAGCGGAGGTCTCTGTGTACACTCCCTCGTGGGCCAGACCGGGCCAGAACCGGGCCAAACCCTCCGGAGACACCGTTAAGACACACACCGCCTGTCACGGCCACAAATACATAGGGAAAGAGTTGCCGTTTGGACAGTTATTAATCGGGAATCTGTTGAACTGTGTTGAAGTGCTGAGGTACTGGGAGATCAGCTATCCGTCATCTTCAACAGAAGACTTGAAGTCAGTTCTACCTGCACAGAGGCGGACTCCAGTGGGCTGGAGGAGCTAATGCAGACGAGATCAGCGGTGTAAGCATAGTTACTAGGAGGCAACTGGAGGTCCTTACATACAGACAGCTGTTGGATTTGTTGAGAGAGAGAGAGAGAGAGAGAGAGAGTGAAATTGTCATGGAGACAGAAACAATTACACAGAGAGATACAGGTGGACACAAATGACAGCTGTGTTTAAAAAAACGTTCTCTTACATTCAGTGTGGAAGGATCATACCGCTATCAGATAATGTGGTTGTACGTACTTTTAAACCGTACGGTTTAAGCACACGGTAACTCATGTTCATATACCTTGGCTACTGGAGTCTGACAGATCTTCCAGATGATTAGCCTCTCTCCACAGACCATCCAGGCCCATCCAGACTCCTCTACCTTCACGGAGATCTGGTCATCCGCTGTGACGTTAAACCGCGCGCACATACACATACACACACACACACACACACCATCTTCATATTTTACCTGTAAGCACCTAGATGAACTTATTATTACTTTAAAGTTAGGACAGCGGCAAACCCTGCCAATTAACACACTTATCGCGATCGTCGAAACACGCGCCTGTGGATCAGAACCGACCTTCGGCCGTTGTGAGGGCTTCCATCACTTTCACGGGCAGAGACGACCCGAACATTTGGACGTCGAAATTCGCAGAGTCCAATGTGGCAAAGTTCTGAAGTCGCGAAGGAGTCCCCCTGCCACGGGACGCCAATCGTTATCAATACACAACAGACGTTAATTATGCATAAATGTGCTACGCAGAGGCAACACGGTGAGACGTGCAGCCGGCTAAGCTAGCCTAGCAGTTTTTACCTTGCTGTCAAGGAAGACCGGCGCGGAGAAAACAGAAGCCCTGACGGTGTGCTAATACTTCTCCTACCCGCAGTCCTGGATACCTGCCGGCGCCCAGACCCCGGGGTGCCATGCGGTGTAAACATTTTGTGATGCTCGTTCAGGGGACTTGTTTTAAAGATCAAAACGTGGGAACCATCTAACCAACTTGCTAGCGATATTCCCTTTTTGCGCGCACAGTGAACCTAGTCGCAGACAAAATACGTCACTGATGGGCGTTGAGTTTCCGCGCATCCTTAAGGGCGATGTAGTTTAACGAGGTACTGATGTGTACCACTTAAATTTAAAGACGACTTTGAGTGGGGAATAACCACGGACATTACAATTAAAACTATTCTCGTTTGTTCTCCAAGAGTAAAACGTGTCTTTACTAGCTTGACCTTCCTTTGACATAATATTGTATTGCACTACACAAATAGCCTAGTAAATAGCCTACATAGTACAGCTGCATCAATATTATCACCATTCTCTTACTATTATTATTATTTTACTTGCTTTACTTTCTCTTATTACATTTTATTCATATTCAATTCATATTACATTCTAATCTTCTGTGTTTTATCTTACACTCTTATATTTTGTTTTCTTCTACGCTATCCCTTGGTATCTTGAAAAGCGCTTATAACACAAATTAAATTATCATACTAATTTTTAAAAGTTTTTTTTCAATTTTATAAATGGCTTACGTCCTTTGAAAACTCCATGTTTTGTATATGCCAGCAGTGCCCCCTCCTGGAAGAATCTTGTTTCCATGGTCATGTTTCTAGGGTAAATACGTGTTATTATGTAACACGATTACTTCAAATGGTTGAGCTTGAATAAGATACATTGAAAAGGAAAACAAATGCGCATTATTGATTTTATGGCAGATCCTAATGGCTCGCGAGCAGGACTTTGGACACGGCTGCTCTAGTTCTTCAATGAAAGTGAGGCTAAAACAAGAAACCAGACTTTTACCTGCAAGGTCGCGTTTAAATAAGCGCTCACTTCAGGGTGACACGTTGACGTTATTTTTATATTTACCTTTGAATTACTGTGCAAATGCAATGTAGTTTTAGTGATAACCTAATCACCAGCCAATACCCCACCCTCTTTGTCAATAGTCAATGTGGCTAAGTTGTTTTATTTCATTGCATGATCCTTCCACAGAAATAGAGGATGGTTGCACTAAACAATGATAATTAAATGCAAGGACACTGAGAACTAGATGCTCCAAACTCAATTTAACTGGTATCACAAAAATCAAGAAAAATACCACAGTAACTAAATTTGCAAAATCCATTTTAACACACCTGACCCAACACATGCCACAAGGATCAAAGTTAGTTAATTAGTTGAATCTGATGCTAGTTAAGATACAACACCAAAATGTGTGATATATGATCCACTGGATTGGTATAGGGAACCCCTGATTTAAGTGAAGTCATTACTAATTTTGCTTACCCCTTCACAGATTGGGTGGCGTGACTCATCCCATCATGCTGACACACACATGCTGTCCATGTCCAAACTGCTCACTACTCCCAGCTCCACTGAAACTGAACACTGGCATAAACCTCAGACAATGGTAAGTTCATGCTTGTGTACTATGCTTTATAAGATGTCTTTTAATACACGGTCTAGATCCACAGACACTTTTCTTGTATAAGCATGTAACACCAGGTCCCATCAATAACATGGTTATTACAAAACCTGTGCCTAATCAAAAGTGTCAAGGTAAGGTGGAGTTAGGTGAGTATATATATATATATATATATATATATATATATATATATATATATATATATATATATATATATATATATATATATATAAAATTCTGAAGAAGATTCGAGGTAAGTAACTGCAGTGTGCTTAGGTAGGATACGTCATATTAGGATAACATCATGATAGCTGTGTAATCCTTTTTTTTTTTGGGGGGGAGTTCAGTAGGGGTCCAAGCACCACAGGTGCTGGAACCCTATTGCAATAGTTACGATGAACTATCCTTCATTTTGGTAGGATTGGACTCTTCAAGTGGAATGGCGGGCCCTTTATTGGATCCATGCATGCTTAGAGTGGCAGAGGCTTATAACAAATTCAGCCCTGAAAGCAAGCCACAGACATTCAAAACTAAAGAAAATGCATGCATATTACTGGCAGGTTTGAGATCAGTTATTAATTACTGCAGTTGCTGTAGTGTGATTTTGTCCTGTGGAGGACTTCCTTGTGCAGCAGAAGTACAGAGAAATTCGTGAGATGATATTGTTTTACTTCAACATACACACATCAAAATATATCAATGAAATGTTAATATGGAACAATGGGAATCAGAGTCTGTTTACATTGAATGTCTTTATTGTGCAGATTTACAAAATGTAATTTTCATTGCCTTTTAATATTTTTTTATTGCATCCATTAAAAAAGTACAGTTTGAATACATTTCAGAAATATTAACAAAAACTGAATATATATATATATACACAATTCTGAAGAAGATTCGAGGTAAGTAACTGCAGTGTACTTAGGTAGGAAACGTAGAGATATAAAATAGATATATAAAGATTGTGGTAAAGTACACACACACATTAGAACAACTTTATTTAACCCATGCCTTAACTAGTGCCGTGTTTTGGTAGTTTGACAACAGACATGCCACTGTAAACATCTGGCTAATGTTTACTGTGGGGGAAAGGCAGATGACACCATCAAACAACTTATTTTGTTTGATTCTCCTAATTACACGTTCCACATGTACTCTCAGCTGTGCTATGGACCGTGTTTCAGTAACCTGGTATGCAGGCATCTGATTTTGTTTTGACAGAAATGGTGGGCAGTAGATCTTACATTTTACACAGTCAGTAATGAGGAAGCACTTATCAGCCATTATTGCCATTTCTTCTGTGAGCAACCTAGCCAGCCCTGACTGTTTGAATAACTCTTTGACACTCACTGACCCAGCATAAAGCGCAGAGACAAACGTCACTACACCATGTGGGGCTATGCCAACCAGGCCCTTCATGGTGCTGTGAGATTTGTATGTGGAGCACATCTCATTTTGTAGGAGAGGTGATGATGGCATCTGACACATGAACTCAGTGCAGTCCAATATGACCTGAGTATCAGGAAAATCTTGGAATTCTTTAGGGAGCTTGGCTTTCACTTCCTCCGGTGACAACCAAACACACACAGATCCAAGAAGTGCGTAGAGGTAGTTTGTCCAAGTCGAAATAATTCGACTCACTGTGGAAGAATGGACGCTAAAGCGGTGTCCCAAGTCCCTCTCCTTCAAACCAGCAGAAAGGTGGATGAGGAAAAGGAAGAATTCATCAACTGGCTGCAGCACCTGCCTCTGTGGTAATGGGTAATAATGTAAAAGGTAAAAAAATGACATAGCCAAACTACCTCCATTATATTGACTTTCCCAGGCCTGAGGCCATGACTGAGGTGCCCTTGAGCAAGGCACCTAACCCCAACTGCTGCCCGGGCGCCGGGCTAGGGCTGCCCACCGCTCTGGGCACGTGTGCACCACAGCCCCCTAGTTATCACTAGTGTGTGTGTGTGTGTGTTCTGACTGCACAGATGGGTAAATGCGGAGGACAAATTTCGATTGGGGTGAAAATCACAATTGACAATGTGGCTTGACTTAAATTAAATTAACCACTGTTTTCTGAGCTCACAATGAGCTGGAAAGCTATGGAAACTTAAACTTCCATTAAACTTCGCAGAGGCCGAGCAATGAGGTACACAACAGTGCTCTGAATATCTCTTCAGTTGTCTCTGAAAATGTTCTGTCTTTAAAACTTTACGACGGATACTCATTTTGATTAAACGATAACAAAAAACGCTTCTTGTATGCTGATGAACGTTAAATAATACTACAGGAAGCGTACGAGCCGTACCACTTAAAAACGGAAGTACGTCATAGCCATGAATACAAGTAGTCAGTAGAACTTACTACTCAAATATATTTCAGTCGCAACTCTCTACTCCAATCCAGGGGGTGGCGGTAATGTGTCTCTATAATGACTGGCTCTGATCATTTCAAAGAAGGAATAGCTAAATAGAAGCAGAAACGGCTGTGTGCTTCCCGTGTCTGAGATTTTTACTGTCTAACTGCAGGTCTGCTCAAACCTCTGCCATCAAGATCACAAGTTCTGAGTGGACATCGGTGCAGCGTATCCAGTTCTTATCACTGGCAAACTTTTCTGTGTTCTGTCCAGACGTTATAGTTACGCTTGCCGGGTTGCAGTTATTAAAGTAACTGACGTTAGTTTCACTGGCCTAATATTAGGTACCGTGGGATCAATGAAGAGATTTGTCTCACTTCCGCGTAACATTTGACAGCGAAGCGGTCAGTTAAAAGTCATCGGTGGACCGACTTCAGTGATGCGAAAATGGCATCGGTGCGGGTGGCAGTGCGCGTGCGGCCGATGAACACACGGTGAGCGGTCACGCAACAACACAGACTGTTAAGAGCATCTGGTGTCGCAACACCTGTATGACAGGTGTCGCCGCTGTAAATAGCGCGCGTGGCGTAGGTGTTTCGGTAACACTACTGCGAATATGTTTTCCTTTGAACTTCCGACGCACAATGTTTTGCACAGTTAGATCGTATTATTCTTGATCCTCCTCAAAACACCCCTATCCCTCAGGGATTGAACGGAAATCTTCCCGCTATGGGATTTATGCTTAGTCACTGAGAAGTTCTGCGATTCGACTAATCCTTAAATGCGTACGCGCTGGCACGACAATGCCTTGTAAATGTTTGCGGGCACAGTAGTTTCTTCAAATAGAAAATTCTTGTTGCAGTATTGGTATAAACGTACTGTGGCTGTATGCTTTGATATTAGAGACATCTGTTTGTAAGAATGAATGCTGAAATCAATATTAAGTAACAGACATGAAATGCCTTAGTTTGCAGTCTGTTTACTTTGAGAGGTCACAAGTAGTGTTTTCTCTTTTGAGGTATTGCGCGCGCGCGGGGGGGGGGGGGTGTTTGTTGTTGGTTTATTTGTTTCTCAACCAGTTCCAAAAGCAACAGGATTCAACCTAAGAGATCATACAGTAATGGGGTGTGGTAAGGTCTTGACTGATCTGTTGAAATCTTTTCTCTTCCATAGTGAGAAAGAGTTGTGTGCCCAGTGCATCATCAGAATGGAAGGAAATAAGACTACCATTTCGAACTTAAAAGTGAGCAAGACTTCTCTGGACTTTAAACTCAAAACATTAGCATGGCTAACAGTGGATAAAAGCTAATAGCAGCATTATGATTTATCATCGGCGTATATCAGGTTAAAACACTAATTTACCATCAATATGAAAGTATCCTCCTTGGGCGAATGTATGTGTTACTGGCCAGACCTCTAAAGTAAGACAGGAAAATGCTTGCTTTGTCCAGAACATTTTTATGGTCTCTTTGCAGATACCAGATGGCATGACTGGGGACTCCATGAGAGAGAAAACTAAAACGTTCACGTATGACTTTTCGTATGATTCAGGAGACCGCACTGCTTCCAGCTTTGTCTCACAGGAGAAGGTGATGTTTCAGGCTCATGACCAGATCAGATGTCACATGTGCTTGGCGTTACTGTGTCTTCAGATCGATGGAGCTTTAAAAAAAAAAAATCTCTCTTACTGTTCAGCTGCAAGTATTTAAATGGTTAGGGAACAGTGTTTATCAGGACTGGTCACTATTAATAGGCAAATGACTAAACCTTGGTGTGGGTCAGAAGGAGGAGATGCAGTAGAAGTTTTTTGGAAGTTGGTTCTTTCCACGTCCCGGAGGATCAGTGTTGCGAGCCCCTGAACATGCAGCCATGTGCTTTGTGTGAGGTTGCTCTACATTCTTCTTGTTTGGCCGACATGAATGTGATCACTCTCGAAGCCGTGTGACGTTTCAGCTCAGATGCAGGGAAATGGGGCTGAGACGTGGGTAAGAAAGCCATGGCGTCTATCACGTGAGTAGACGTCATGGTTAGTTCAAGGCTTTTAAAGGTTTCTTTGACATGCTTCACGTGGCCATTCGTTCAGGCTGCCTTGTTTTCCTGGGTCTGTAGTCTTAGCAGGCGCTGGGCACGCTGCCACTTTAATCAAATCTTCTTAGGTGCTCAGATCAGCTTATCCTGCATACTCTTGCGTTCAGTTTGCAAAAGCTGCAGCGGGTCTGTTACTTCAGGGCATTGTCCCACGCAGGGACTGGAGGGCAGGGCGCGTGCCTGAGTCAGCCCACGGGGCGACTGCCTCGCATGCTCCGCACAGCCCACGAGGCAACTGACTTGGGACCAGAAGGGTTTTTTTTTTTTAGCAGGGCTGTCCATGGAGCATGTTGCCTGGACCAGCAATCTCCTCTGCTTGTTGAGATCTTCCGTTCCTGTCCTCTCAGTTCCTGGTCTGCTGTATCTGATCGAAATAAACGAGGATGATGGGTGTGTTGGGTTAATGAATGCCTGCAGAATCAGGCCTGGGTAGCTCTGATGACCCAGTGCTGGGACGATTCTTATGTGTTTGTGTGTTGGTATTTTTTTTTTTAGGTGTTTAAAGACCTGGGTTCAGATGTGCTGAAGGCAGCGTTTGAGGGCTACAATGCCTGCATCTTTGCTTATGGACAGACGGGCTCAGGGAAATCCTACACCATGATGGGCAGCCCTGTAAGACTTGTGACCACTAACTCGTGACCTGTGACTCCTCCCTCTAATGTGTAATCACTTCCTTTGACACGTGACAACTCATCACAGCTCTCCCAGCTCTTAGGACTTTTCTCAGATGACAGCCAGGCACTTCCAGCCAGACCTGTGAAATCACAGGATAAAAGAGGAAAAGGGCTTTGTCTTATCTAAAGTCCCATTGAGGTCTCTTGTTTCTGGCTGTATCTTGGTTTAAGGGCATTCTTTGCCTTTAACCTTTTTGTGTTTGTTAAGGACACTTTTCTGAGTAGACAAGTAAGCACTTTTGTAAGTTGCTCTGGAGAGGAATGTATGTTAAAAGTCTTAAATGTAGAATGACACAGGTGTGCACCAATGAGCTGACGTGTCCGGCCCACTTTCCTGGACATGAAGGACAAACACACTGACTTACTTTCACCAGTGCTAAATATTTGCTGTAAATGTAAATGCTCTACCCCCCCCCCACTCCCCGCCAACATTTAAGGGAGATGTTGGGTTGATTCCCCGGATCTGCGAGGGCTTATTCACCCGGATATCCGGGATGACTCGTCGCGATGAAGCCTCTTTTCGCACAGAGGTCAGGTGAGGAACATCTGGCTCAGAGGTCAAAGTGATATGCACGCCGACCCTGAAGCTGCTGAAGGTTCTTTCACTCTGCAGACATTTGGAGATCAATATCGAACATGTGCGGGACCTGCTGAAGGTTCTTTTCCTCTGCAGTTATTTGGAGATTTACAACGAACGCGTGCGGGACCTGCTGAGGAGGAAGCTGGCCAAGACCTATAACCTGCGAGTGAGGGAGCACCCCAAAGATGGCCCCTACGTAGAGGGTCTGTCTCCACTCACACCGCCTCCTCCATGAGCTTCACATTTTAAAAGGATGGTTCAGTCACTGTGGCACCAGCTAGCATGGTTAAAAGTTTTAAAATGTTTGGGTAAAGTGTTGTACACGTCAGCCTCTTTATGTTCTGAAACAACTGGGTCTGTGTAGATTCTGCACTGGCTTCTGTGGTGGAGTTGCGCCCCTTGCTGTAAGTGTGTTAACATCAGAATCCCCCCCCCCCCCCCGTGTCTCTCTGGTGACTGCGTGTGAACCTGATCCTGTCAGACCTGTCGAAGCACCTGGTGCAGAACTATGCCGACGTGGAGGAGCTGATGGAGGCGGGAAACATCAACCGCACCACGGCCAGCACCTGCATGAATGACACCAGCAGCCGCTCACACGCCATCTTCACCATCAACTTCACGCAGGTAGCCAGCCTGACCTGTGACCCCCATGACCTCTGGACCCTGTGACACACATGCTGCCTTTACTGAACACCTGGGACTGCATGTGCTGATGTTTGGTACCCCATGGCGATGGGAAATTCTCAGTTCTTATTGGTTGTTTTTTTTTTTTACATATCCAGATGTAGTGATGCTGTATGGATACATGTGGGACTAGAAGGTTGTTCTGACAGAGTATCTCTCTCTCCCTCTCCCTCTCCCCCTCCCCCTTGGTCTCTCTCTATCTCTCGGTCTCTCTCTCTCTCTCTCTCTCTCTCTCTCTCTCCCTCTCTCTGTCCTCTCCCGTCCCAGGCGAAGTTCGATGCAGAGATGCCGTGTGAGACAGTCAGTAAGATCCACCTGGTGGACCTGGCAGGCAGTGAGAGGGCGGATGCCACCGGCGCCACTGGCGTGCGCCTCAAAGAGGGCGGCAACATCAACAAGAGCCTCGTTACCCTCGGCAATGTCATATCGGCCTTGGGTAAGGTGCCTCGCCCTTCTCTCCATCTCTGTGGGAGATTCGGGATGGACGAACTGTGGTTTTTTTCCTTCGTTTTATTTAGACTTTGTCTAGACTTTTGTGTAAAGACTGAGTCTGTGTTAAGACATTTGACAAAGAAGAACTGAATGGCAGGGTCGGTACTGCCTGGACCATGCCGTGGTTTCAGTTTTCAACCAGCCGTGAACCCGGAGCGTCTGTGGCATGAGGGGAGACGGGTTTTCATTGTTTTATGGAAGGTTCTAGGTTGATGAATTTGTTTAGTCTTACAGCATCTATTTTCAATCTGTTTGGTTATGTTTTATAATATCTGCCTTTGTTTGTGGTTCTAATTACATGCAAAAGGACAGCGTGACGTTCTCAAGTTCTGAGATGGTGGTGTTGTGTAGTAGGAAGTGTTTGAGGACCAGGCTGATGGTAGTACTGTAACAGTGCTCAGAAGATTGGAGACAAGTCACGGTTTTTTTTTAGATGTTAAGTTTCATTTTGCCATGACCTGATTAGGTTTGAAAACCTCTGGGGCCATCATGAAGTGCTGTGCTCTACAGAGAACAAGGAGGTGGCTTCTGGTGATCTTTTGAGTTAAATGCTCAGAGGCTGAAGTTCTGTGCTCTGTGGAGAGTGAGGAGCTTCTGATCTTTTGATAGTTTCTTTGTGTATTTGGTGGATGTTTTTTATTAAGTGTGTTTTGTTTGTGTGACGTAAATTGTAATTATGTTTTTTTGGTAATCCCCTGTTCATAATCTCTGTCTAGCTGACATGTCTCAGGATGGAGGAAGCAGTCAAGTGAAGAAGAAGCAAGTGTTTGTGCCCTACAGAGACTCTGTCCTCACATGGCTCCTGAAAGACAGTCTGGGTGGAAACTCCAAAACCATCATGATTGCAAGTGAGTACATACTTACACCCACACCCCACAAGTGAGTACATACTTACACCCACACCCCACAAGTGAGCACATACACCCACACCCCACAAGTGAGTACATACTTACACCCACACCCCACAAGTGAGCACATACTTACACCCACACCCCACAAGTGAGTACATACTTACACCCACACCCCACAAGTGAGTACATACTTATACACCCACACCTCACAATTGAGTACATACTTATACACCCACACCTCACAAGTGAGTACATACTTATACACCCACACCCCACAAGTGAGTACATACTTATACACCCACACCCCACAAGTGAGTACATACTTATACACCCACACCCCACAAGTGAGTACATACTTATACACACACACCCCACAAGTGAGTACATACTTGCACACCCACACCTCACAAATAAGTCTAAACGTACACACACCCCTGCCGTCTCCTCTGCAGCTCTGTCCCCGGCCGATGTGAACTACGGTGAGACACTGAGCACGCTCCGCTACGCCAACCGCGCCAAGAACATCATCAACAAGCCCACGGTGAACGAGGACGCTAACGTGCGGCTCATCCGCGAGCTCCGGGCGGAGATCGCACGCCTCAAGGCCCTGCTGGTGCAGGGCAACCAGGTCTCTACTCACACCCAACTCCACCCACACTCCACCCACACAATACACGTGTACAAAAAGATATTTTGGATTTCACCAGAAGATGGCAGTAGACCTGGGCTAGTAACCCCCCCTTTTAAAGTTTGGACACTTGGACTGGGAACATGCATAAAACAAAGGCACAGAGATCTTACGAATGGGGTGTTTTTAAGCCAGTTAGGTTCTTCACTGCTATGCAAGCCAAACTCTGTTCTATACTTTGAGGGGTCACAATTGTCCTGAACGTTTAAGCCCTGTGTGTGTGTGTCTGGTTCTCCCTCACTGGGGCGCTGCGTGCAACATCTCATTAAAGTAAACGTTGTGTGTGTGTGTGTGTGTCTGTCTCAGATAGCACTGCTGGACTCGCCCACAGCTCTGAGTATGGAGGAGAAACTGCACCAGAATGAGGCTCGGGTAAACACGCTCTCTGATCTCCATGGCAACAAAGCTTTTAATCAGCTGTCCTGTCAGAAACGGATTCATTCAGCTTCTCCAGTTTTCTTCTTATCCAATCATTCATGTCTGCCTCTCGTTGTGTCTGTCTCTCGTTCTGTCTGCCTCTCTTTGTAGGTGTTGGAGCTCACAAAGGAGTGGACCAACAAATGGAATGAAACTCAGAACATTCTGAAGGTAACAGTCCTGAACACCAAGGAAACTTGATTCGATATGTTTCTGGTTAAAAGCTAAACTGACTCCTGTGTTGTGTGAAAACACTGGCTGTCCAAAACAATAGGGGTGCTTGTCTTAGGAATGTCCCTAGCAGGCCACCATAGTGTAGGCCGTTGTATTGAGCACATGTTGGCACGGCGCTTGTATTTGGGTGTTACCGGAGTGACTGTAGCCTCGTTACTGTAAGTTAGTTCGGTCTTCACCGGGCTCAGCTCAGTGTATTATTCACTCGGTCGTCATGAGTTAGTCTGACTGCAGCTGAACTTAAACACGAAGCTTCTTCAGCATACTGCATGTGTTGTCACTTTGATTAAACGTTCATGAGGGAATACTTGTGTGTGTGTGTGTGTGTGTTGTAGGAAGAGACTCTGGCTCTGAGGAAGGAGGGGATTGGTGTAATTCTCGACTCTGAGCTTCCTCATCTCATTGGCATTGATGACGACCTGCTCAGCACCGGCATCATCCTCTACCACTTAAAGGTGCGATCCACACACCAAGCCCCACCCCCTCTTATCATATGACCTGCAAACACCGCCTCCTCTTACCCACATAACTCATGAAACCTTGCCCAGTTTTACCCATACAGCCCACAAACCCTGCCCATCCTTACCCACACATATCACAAAATTCCGCCCCCTTGGTTTTACTGCCCACAGAACCCTGTTAACTTTTAAACACGTAGCCCACCAAAACCCAGCCACTATATGTGCAGTTTATACTGTAGCTGAATGATGGGGTGAAGTTTGGTGTTGGAGCATGTGTGGATAATGTGAAAGGGGTGTGTGCATGTGTGTGTGTGTGTGTCTGTAATAGTTGGGGAATGTGAGCTCATCTGTGTTGCCATGTGTTGCTGCAGGAGGGGCGGACTTGTGTTGGGCGGGAAGACGCCAGCATCGAGCAGGACATTGGTGAGCTAGACCCTGAATGCTACTATACTATGAACACTACTATACCCTGAACATTATAACCATAAATGCTGCTATACCCTGAGTGATCCTATACCTTGAACACTAGCCTACCCTGACTCCTCATTTCACAATATGAAAAAAGTCTTACTTCTCTCTTCCCATCTCTCCCTCTCGCTCTCTCCCTCTCTAGTTCTGCATGGCCTGGGCCTGGAGAGTGAGCACTGTTTGTTTGAGAGCCAGAACGGCACAGTGACCCTCATCCCCCTGAGTAAGGCGCAGTGCTCTGTGAACGGTATGCAGGTGACCGAGCCCTGCCAGCTGAACCAAGGTGAGTGCCCCGCCCCCTCACGAAGCCCCTCCCACCAACCTCACAGCAGTCACACCAGGTACCGGCCTGTTCTTATGTGCTCTCTCTCTCGCTCTCTCTTTCTCACACAGGCTGTCCATTTCTGTCAGCTGTGTATCCTCTACTCGTTTGTATGTATGTAACGTACCTTTCTCATTAAAGGTGCTGTAATCCTGCTGGGTAGGACCAACATGTTCAGATTTAACCACCCTAAAGAAGCAGCCAAACTGCGGGAGAAGAGAAAGGTAAGTCTCGCCCCATCACACACCCCCTGACACACACACACACACACACACAAGTAAAACCCAGTACTATATTTGTTGAATGAATACAGCATGCTCACAGTGAGTTCGTGGAGTGTGAAGGAGACTGTGTGGGGACTCTCTGTTTAGAGTGGTCTGCTGTCCTCTCTGAGTCTCTCTATGACTGATCTCTCCAAGTCCTGTGAGAACCTCTCAACAGTCATGCTCTACAATCCTGGGTAAGTGTGTGTGTGTGTGTGTGTATTATTTGTGAGTTATTTGTGTCTTCCTTGTCTCCTCATCCCTCAATTCCTTGACGCTCCACCTCCTCTTTCTCATGAACCTGCCTACCTTTCCTCGTCTTCGCCCCCCTCCCCCACACCAGCCCTGGTCTTGGATCTAAAGAACTGAAGCCAAAAATGTGTCATTCTAACTTTTTTGAAACACACACACATCATAACTTTGTTTGGAACATATCTGATTGTGAAGCTAACAGCTGACTGAATGTATTTCCTGGCGTTCTTTGAGTCTGGGTTTCGGCCCGGGCTGTAGTGACTCTGTGTTTCTGCCACTGTCTCCCCCTGCTGGCAGCTTCTACCCAGACAGGGGACCAGTCTTCCTCAGGTAGACCCGCCCGCCCCACAGAGCCCGGCTCCACCGCTTCTGTTGCCTTCGACCTTGCTGTTGTTTTGAGTCGTTTCATTTGTCCCGTCGCTTGTTCATCCTGCTCATTTGTCCGTGTTTATGTTTTGAGCTCGTATGCAAATTCACCAGGTTTTGGGTTTTGTTTGCATCTTTTTGTTCGCATGCTTGTATTGCAATGGACTGGAATGTAGTGTAATTGTGAGTATTGCTTTGTAAGCAGCAATTAATTTGTGTGTGTGTGAGGGAGAGAAAAGCTTGCATTAGACTTTGGTTGGGTGGTTTAAGTAGGAATGTTTCAGCCCTAATAGAAAGTGTGTGTGTGTTTGTGCTGGGGCTGAAGGAGCGTGTTAAGTGTGTTTGTGCAGTCCGTTTGTAGCTGTGTGCAGTAGTTTGAACTGTGTGTTTGTGTTTTTCAGGCTGGAGTTCGAGAGACAGCAGAGAGAAGAACTGGAGAAGCTGGAAAACAAAAGGTTTGTGAAGTCCTGAGCACAGCCAAGAGAGGAACAGTGCAGTGTGTGCATTTACATTTAGCAATGATAGGAGAAATCGTGAGACAAAATAATGTCACCAAGGGAACGAGTATATAAATACAAGAGAAGAGGGCCTAGGACTGAGCCTTGGGGGACTCCAGAGGAGAGTTTACATGGATTGGATGTACATCCTCTCCATGTTACCTAATAGGAAAGGTCTTCTAGAACCATTTCCAAGCAGAGCCAGTCACACAGGCTAGACAGAACATAGAGGAGGATGTTGTGGTTGACTGTGTCCAGAAGATCCAGAAGAATTAAAGCTGATGATGGCTTGTAGGCCTTGGCAGCATGGAGCTTCTCAGTCACTGCTTTGTGCAGGACGGCGTGGAGTGCATGCAGGATGGAGTGACCGAGTCCAGAACTTACTGTGCTTTTTAATTTCTTCTTTTTTTTGGTCAAGAAAACTGACCCCTTAAATGAGCCATGTAGCCCCATAAACAGAAGTCATGAACGCTAACATGGGGCTCAGAAACTGGAAAACAAAGCTCAAAATTCATAAAAGCGACTCCTGAACCCCAGAGCAGCGTTCATGAGCCTGTTCAGCCAAACGTTAACCCAGCATGGGTGGTGTTTGCAGGCGGCTGATCAAGGAGATGGAGGAGAAGCAGAAGAGCGAGAAGGCAGAACTGGAGCGCATGCAGCAGGAAGTGGAGTCTCAGAGGAAGGAGTCTGAGCAGGTGCAGCTGCGCATCCTGCGCCAAGAGGAGAGTCTGCAGCGCCGCAGCCAGGACATCGAGAGCCGCCTGCGTGACCTGCTCGCCGAGAGGGAGCGCTTCCAGGTACGCCTGCGGGGGAGGAGTTTCCATCAGGGGGAGGGGCTTCCAGGTACGCCTGCGGGGGAGGGGCTTCCGTCGGGGGGAGGGGCTTCCAGGTATGCTGTGGGGGAGGGGCTTCCATCAGGGAGGGGCTCCATGTACGCTGTGGGGGAGGGACTTCCATCAGGGAAGGGGCTTCCAGGTACGCCATGCGTGTGTATTGGCTTTATTTATGGATATACTATCATCTGATTGATCTCAAAAACTTTATAAGGAGTCAAATAGACAACAAAAGAACAGTAGAAGAATCTAAATGTACAGGTTTGGTAGGAAGACTTAAAAGCGAGCACTGCACGGCCTGAGGCGAAACACTCAACCGATAGTGACGTTTGTGTCTGTTACGTGTTACATGTGAGTGTTACATGTGAGAGTTAATTTGTTGTTACTTCATCACTCCCAGGGTAAAGACTCCAGGGGGCACAATATACCAATGTGCATCTGTTAACCAATGCGCATCTGTTTTTTTCTTTTAGGAGGAGCGCCACAGGGAGCAGCAGGGACAGGAACATCATCGGCGCAGGAAGCGGAGACAGCAGCTACGGCAACAGCTGGAGGAGGAGGAGCCGGTGTCAGAGGAGGCGGGGCCACAGGAACAGGAGGAACGTGACGAGGTAGAGGAGGTGGAGGATATAGAGGAGGTGGAGGTGGTGGAGATCGCGGTCCAAGCGCGGAGGGAGCTGGCTGAACAGATGGAGCTCTTCAGGGAGCTGGAACGCCTGAAGAGGGAGAGGGAGGAGCAGGCTGTGAAGATCCAGCTGGAGCGGAGGTGACACTCTAGCTCACTATAGCACACACACACACACACACACACACACACACACACCCACACCCGGAACACTCCCAGGCCCCTACAGCGCACGCGTTTGTGGGTGTGTGCAGGCGTCTGGAGGAGCGTGAGCGTGAGCAGCTCTCCCTAGTGGGCCGGTTGGAGGAGCAGCTCCGGGAGCGCAGCGAGGAGGCCGCCTCCCTGCTGACCCGCGACGACGCCCGCCGGCTGGACGAAGAGCGGCGGGCGCTGGCCGACATCCGTGAGGAGCTGCTCCGTGCCAAGGAGGCACGGCTGGACGGCGAAGGCGACGAGGAGGTGGGCGAGGAGGCCCTGCGTGGCGCCAGGAACCGCTACCACAGGTTCAAGCGGGAGCAGGTGCAGGAACTGGCGGCCCTGGAGCTGGGACTCCGTCAGCAGCACGAGCGGCTGGAGAATGAGGTGGCCACCGACCGCGCCTCCCTACGACTTCTGCAGGGCTCTCACAGGGAGCGGCAGAGGCTGGTGGGCAAGCATGCACACACGGGAGCGTTCACATCATTACTGTATATACGTTACTGTAGTACAGTCGGACTCAGACACACAAACTGTGGTTCTCTGATTGGCAGTAACGCACTGATGTAATTATTAGATTGGCTATAATGCACTGATGTGACTAAAATGGTCGCAATCGCGACCATAAATATTCATTTGCGAGTAATATAATTATTTCACCCGCCATTGGCGGCAGGTGATACAACAGCATTTTTTTTATTGGAAAAAAAAATATCCACCATTTTATTTTGAGTTTCTATTATAAAAGTAAAACGATATGCTTCTTTAGCTCCCAATCACATGGACGTCTCTGCCCATCAACAAATGCGGGAATTCGATCACCATCGTAACTCGCAAAGCAGCGGAGCCGAGCTGAAACTTTAGCACTAAGCGTTAACTTGTTGAAAATGGTGAAGCGAAAAATATCGGATTTTTTCACACAATCTACATCTCTGTCGGACCCTAAGAGTCCACACTTCTTTATAACTGTACATAGTTTTAAATGTATTTTAATGGGATCAAAATATGCATACACTCAGTCACTCATATGCATACAATGAATCTGCGGTAAAGTTGGTTTCACGTTCGCATATTCGGAATTCTTTCTTCAATAGCTTTAAGACAGTATTAGCAAAAGTGCCAAAAAAATGCATATTCTTATATCTGGCAACCAAGACAAACACATACAACTTTGTTTACGTCAGGAATAGACGCAGTTTAAATAGTGTACAACATGTTATTTTAAATATACTATAGTAACCGCTGCAACGTCTAAGCCACCGTCTACAAATGACCTTAACACGGACGAAAGTGGCGGTCGTAAAGGCCCCAGAGCACAGCGCACTCTGTTTTTTGCAATAATTTGTATTACACAAAGTGCATTCCAAACAACAGCGTACAACTCCGAGATGGGTATTTATACCTTGCACGAATTTGTGGTGGTTAGTTTTTGCCTAATTATTTCAATAGCTTTTACACGGTCCATCATAAGACCATAAAACAAGGTTGTTCATTAGGATGCACTTAATGTAATATAACATATGCTCTTATGGTGGATCGTTTAAAAGCTATTGAAATGTTTAAACATAAGCTGACCACCACAAAGAGGTACGAGGTAGAAATAGTTGTAGGTTGTTGTTTAGGATTCACTTAATATGTAACAACTTGTTTTATGGTCTTATGAAGGAAATTTGTGCAGAAAAACAGTGGGCAGTGCTCTGGGGCCTTTACGACCACCACATTTGTCCATGTTAAGGTAATTTGTAGACGGTGACAGTAGTACATAAAAAGTAACATGTCTAATTGTGAATATGCGAACGTGAAACCAACTTTACCACAGTTACAAGGAAGAGAAAGACATCAGGCATGTTGGACGGCAGAGATCCTAAATAACAGATGACCTGATATGAGTGTTGCAATGCTTATTAGTTTTTATATTATTCTAGCGCCTAGAAAAAGTTATTGGCGCCTGATTTTTTTTGTCTGGAGCCCTGCAGTAATGTAATTATTAGATTGGCAGTAATAATCTGATGTGGTTGTCTGATTGGCAGTAATGCACTGATGTTTCTTCAGAAGTGCACATATCTGTGATCAACTGAGAAGATGTTGAACTTTCTTCATGTTCTTCTCCTCTCCCGTCTCTCTACTACCCCCTTCCATCCCGTCTCCTCTCCTCTTCCTCTCTCTCTCTCCTACCCCTTACCCTCCTTGCTCCCGTAGGTGCACGAGATGGTGGAGCGTGGCTCTCAGGACACCTCCTCCCTCCTCCAGGAGGAGGCGCTACTGTCTCAGGCTGAACACAGGCTGCAGTGTAAGGAGCGGCAGCTGCTGGCTCTACGCCAGAACCACCTCCCCGCTGTCGCCGAGGAGCTCCAGAGAGCTGCTGAGGTGCTGGACAGGGTCTGGGCCAGAGGAGAGGGCCACAGCGACCAGGGGGAGGAGCCAGGGGCGGAGCTGGACGAGACGCTGTATCAGGTGGGGTATCACCTAGTGCTTTACGCACTGGCAGCTCGTTAGGGGCCCCAGTTCCCATGGCATGGCCGCCCTGACCCTCTCCTCCCCTCTCAGATAGAGAAGGAGCTGGAGGAGAAGGAGGAGCGTCTGTCGCAGCTGTGCGCCAGTGCGGAGCAGCTGCAGCAGCTGCAGCAGACGTACGAGTTCACAGCCAACGTGGCGCGGCAGGAGGAGAAGGTCCGCCGCAAGGAGCAGGAGATCCTGGAGACGCGGGAGCGGCAGCAGAGGGAGGCGCTGGAGCAGGCGGTGGCGCGCCTGGAGAGGAGGCACTCCGCCCTGCGACGCAGCCTCAGCCTGGAGCCAGAGGGCGAGGAGGCCCGGAGGCAGGGACAGGGCGGGGCCAGGGGCGGGGCTACCACGCCCGACCCTGACCAAGAGAGGTGTGTGTGTCTGTGTGCGCATGCAGGAGTGGCATTTGCACTGGGAGGAAGTCAGCTAAGACCCCCCCCCCCCCCCCCAAAGAAGTCATTTATGTGTTGGAATTAAATGCATTATTCAGTTGAGGATTCAGGGGATTTGTAGACATGTTAAGCTTGGGAACATCAAGTTTTCTTCATACAGCCTGACACTAAATGTCTGTAATAATACACCATCATAACAATACACCTTCTCCACTGTAGCAGTTTGCATAGCTTATTATTTACTTAATGATCGTGAGGCATATTATTTATTAATAATTGTGAATTATTCAGTTATTCAGTAACCACACTGAAGCTAAAATAAATTACATTTGATTACAAGAGTGAGGAACAGGAGAACGCAACGTCCTTGGAGTGGTAGGGGCCAGTACCAATAACATCCTCTCTGGCCCTTCCATGCCCCGCCCCTGGCCCTATGTCGTCTTTCAGGATGGAGAGGGAGATTGCTCAACTGAAACAGAGGCTCAGTGAGAGTGAGGCGAGTGGGCGGAGCCTGTCAGTGAGCGGTGAAGAGAAGAATGGCGTGGCGACCTGTGCTGTCAGCCCCATACAGGGTCTGCCCACGGTGCTGCCCCTGAGTGATGACAGGTACACGCGCACACACACACGCAGAAAAAGGCCTCTCTATCCAGAGAGCTGAAATGATCAAACTTGTATGTTCACTGCAGCTGCAAGATACTTTACATGTGATGCTGTGTTTTGTGTGTCAGCTCTTCAAAAGTCATATTGTCATATAGATTTCATGTCCTGGAATGCACATAATAATATAACAGATCATTAAATATCAATAAATATTGCGTGCGTGTTTAGGATCTCTGCATTAATTGAAGAGGAGGTTCAGAGGAGGTTGCGGAAGATCAACCTGCTGAACGGAGACAGTAACATCAGTCTCTCCCTCTCTTCAGACTCTCTACAGGTGCTCACCTCTTCTACACGCTACTCGCATCACTTCTGCTCAACATCCACTCGCCAGTACGACCTCCACATAACACATCACATCCACACTAACGCCACCTCGTAATGGCACTGAATGGCACTCTTACACTGAATGTTGGCAATGACATAATAATGTTCCATGGCACCAAAATGGGTTTTCACTGCTAGACGTGTCAGCAGGGCTGTGGATTCACCAGAAATACGTTTGCTTATGTAGCGTTTTACCTTCACTCCATTTCTGGCAACTGCTTCAGGAATCTCAACACACTGTTATAGTTCCACATTCAACTCCTTCACCATGGAGGTGCTTACTGAATAAAGCATAAAGCAACAATAAACTTAAGATTTAATGACGTGTGTTCAACCCAACAGGAGGATGAAGAAGTTAGTGAGAATAGCTCTTTTAGAATGAACTATGAGGTAAGCAGAGGCCTCGTCCAATCAGCACTGGTTGATCTGGAACTTGGAATGTCATGTGGGCTATGATTTGCATGCTGCACCACTACAAACTTGCATATTGCCCACAGTCCCATGTTTAAGGGTAATTGGGATAGGTTGTCCATTTTGTATCCTTCTTTCCCCACTCTTTGCATGCTAAAATGTTGGCCTGGATGCTTTTTTGCCCTCTGACCCCTGTCCATGGTCAAGTCCCTGTCCATGTCCATCACTTTTGAACTTCTCCTGAGATTTCTTGTGTGCGTGTATGGAATTATGTCACAGTGTTGATTCTGATTGGAGAGCAGGAGGATCAGACATTTTTTTGTTCAACTTGATTGATTTGTCCAGAAAAGTAAGTAGTGTTATCAAACAGATATTTAATTAGCTGTTCCAACACTTTTTTTGTTTATTTGTTTAGTTACAAGACAACAATACGCACTGTGTGGATCGACGAAGGTTGAAGTATGAGGTATGTTCAGTACTGTAGTGTAGGATATTGTGCTAAACTCCGGTATAGTCTCCATACTGTGATGTAGTATAGTCTGCTATACTCCAGTGTAGTGTCAGTAGTTTAATGTAGCCTATTGTGTAATACACAGGTGTGGTCTCTCTTCTGTAAGCGTGTGTGTGGTAGGGACAAATAACCACAGTAAGCACTTTTAAGATTTAAAGTAAACGCCTTAGGACACACCGCATCAGGAAAAGAGAAACAGAATACATTCATTGTGCGTGGTCTAACGATAATCTGTAAAATTACTAAAACATATAATCAAAATGCTATGTGACATGTCTGTTTACTCAAACCGGCTACTTTCTCATGTTTTTAGCATCTGTAATGAGTCTGACTGTATTTTTGAGCTGTTTGTGTTGTATAGCGTCTGAGAGTCTGACTGTATTTTGAGCTGTTTGTTGTTTATCGTCTGTAGTGAGCGTTCAACTGTATTGTAAGCTTTGTTTAGCATCTGTTGTGAGACTGACTGTAGTGACTGTATTTTGAGATCTGTGTGTGTTTGTAGTGAGAGTCTGACTGTATTTTGAGCTGTGTTGTATAGAGTCTTAGAGACCGACTATATTTTGAGCTCTGTGTTTGTTCTGGCTGGCTGGGTGGTCTCTCTCCTGGGGTCCAGCGCTTGGCAATGCCGCCGTCGAGTCCGAGTCCAGAAAGGCTGAAGGAGCCGGTGAGGATCAGCATCCCGCGCTACGTCCTGCGAGGGCAGGGCAAAGACGAGCACTACGAGTTTGAAGTCAAGGTCAGCCTGGCAGGCGCACGCTCTCCAACAGCCTTAGAAACAGCCTGGAAGGCTCTCCGACTGTTCCAGAAACAGCCCGAAAGGCTACATTGCAGGTGCGTTTGTATTGCAGTATGATTTGCTTCTGTGGTGCGATGTGACTTTTGTTTTCGTAGATCACTGTTCTGGATGAAACGTGGACGGTGTTCAGACGCTATAGCCGCTTCAGGGAAATGCACAAATCCCTCAAAATGAAATACCCAGAGGTGATGCACATGCACAGTCAAGCAACACACACCCACACACACAGACAGTTGCCCAAGAATTTGTCTTATTTCTCTTTCTTGGTGTAGCTAGGAGTGCTCGAGTTCCCTCCCAAAAAGATTTTTGGTAACCGAGATGAGAAGATGGTTGCTGAGCGACGGAACCACTTGGAGGTAACCACTAGAAGCCTCAGTGTGGCCATGATGGTGTTCAGTTTAGTTTTATCCCTTTTTATCCCTCTCTCCCTTTTCCTCTCTCTCTCAGCGGTACCTGAGGGGCTTTTTCCAGGTCATGCTCTGCTCCTCTTCCTCCTCCCCTCTCCGAGCAGACGTCTCCGCTCTGCCACTCTCCAAACACGCCGTGTGTGATGTCTCCCCCTTCTTCAGGAAGGGCGTGTTTGACTACAGCAGCCACGGGACAGGATGACCAGACCACGCCCACCCCGCCCCCACACTCACATGCCCACCCCGCCTAGACACCCTGCCAAACTCCTGTTGACAATACGACACACATACACACCCACCCAGAAATATGCACGATGTTCACCCTTACACACACACACACACACACACACACCTACAGCGTCCTCTCAGGACAAGCTTCGTTGGTCATGGAGGGGTTTGGGGAGGACAGTCCTCCATGCTGGCCCTGGTGCCTTTGGCTGTCCAGCCATTAAACCTGGATTCACTGGACAGACCAGACTAGCAGATAGTTGCATACGAAAGGGCATACTTTGTGGATTTGTGAAGGAGTGATTCGTGAAGAAATTATTCTTCCTGTGACTTCCTGTTTGTCAATTGCGTTGAAAATGATCCAAACAGTGACTGCTGCGATGTTGAGAGACCCCAGTGCACCAATCAAAGTGCTGCGCCATGGTTACGTATTCAAATCCAACATGCATGAGCCTGTGAGATTAGAACCTTCTGAATCGATAGTTTCATAATTGGGCATCTTGTCAGAAACCCAATCAGCTTCTGGTTTTGGAAATGAAATGAGCCAAGAAAAAAAAGTTACAATACCCAGCTAATGCAGATGTAGCCATAGTAACAGTATGGATCAGTCTGTCTTTCTAATGCCAATGCGTTCAAATGTACTTGTCAAACAATTGCTGACCTAGGATCAGAATATGGCTGTTACATCATAATGGATGTGTATGAAGAGATTGAATGTGTGTCCAGAAAGAATGTGTATGTAATATTTAATATATGGCAGCTGATCCTAGTTCAGCAGAGTCTTTCTAAGAAAGGCCAGTGTCTGTGATTACATGATGGAGTAAATGAACATGCTTCTGAAATCGGTCTGCGGTGTGTGCTACTGCTCATGTGCTCTGTGCTGTGCCACACTACATTATTACAGAAACTGTTGTCTGGATTACAGGGGACCGTCTTGCAGGTTTTCCCCTCAGAACACCAGTAATCCAGATGGCCAGACTGTATCTCCTGTGTCATAAGAATGTGACTTTAGTAGTAAATGAATGCAGCTTCGTCTTCCCACAAAAGGATATAACACAAAACACTTGTCGCATGGTGGCAGATGCTTTTCCTTTTGAAAAACAAAACTTCTCATTTCTAAAAGAATGTACTCCTGCATTTAATGGCTTCATGTACGCACTGGTTCTGTTCTCACTTCTGCTTCTGAAGTGCTTCTGTGATGGTAGGTCATGGAGGCATCACGTGTCACTTAGCAACAGGACCAGAGACAGGGCTTCATCTGTCGCTTAGCAACAGGACTGGCAGGGAGCAGCAGGACTTTGCTGGCCTTCATGTGTTGCGCTCAGGACATCACCTCCCTGCTGAACTACGCAACCATCTCCTGCCTCCCTCAGACTGGTCAGTGATGGCTCAGGGAGTCTCTGGCCTTTCTGTCTCCAATCAGTTTCAGAGTCAAGTATGTCGTCACAACAAGCAGACCAGAGCCAACGGATCCTATATTTGAAACATTTAAAAAATCTGGCACTACATCTTAAAAATGGCCATAGGGCTTAATAGAAAACTTGAGTTGCAGAGTTTTGATATAAGACGTGAACACTCTGGTCTGCATCACCACGCATTTTCCTTTAAAAGCCATATGTACAGAACAATCCTCTGAATGTGCTGATCACTGAGCAGTCACATGCAGGTGCTTGTACTAATGCAACATGAATTTGCGGGGGATGAAAGGGAATGTGTATTAGAATACTGCGTTCTTCCTTTCAGAAGTAGAAACGAACTAGATTGTTTTTTTCCTAGTTAATAAGGCCAATAGGGGCTGTGTGACGCTTTATACTGACTCATTGAACATGTTGGGTTTGTGACATGGGGTGGAACATTTAATAAGCCTAGCAAAAAACTTTAAAAAATGCCCACAATGCACTACGTTTCCTCACATACTGGGATAATGGTTTGTAATTTCACAACTGGAATCCGTTCGGTTATTTATGTGTTCTGTATTTGTTCTCCAAGCCATTTACTTTTAATGTTTAGAAATGAAATTGATGTTTGCCACCATATTAAATTCATATTACTTTTGAGTACGTTTTATTTCTCTATGAATGAAAAACTTTCAAGGGATATTTACAGTGTTCATGTACAGTTCATATTTATGTATGCAAGCCTCCCTGCTCCTGGAACGCTGTTCACACGCTCCTGGGGTGGGACACGCTCCCGGGGGGGAGGTACAGGTTCCTGTGGGGTGGGGAAGGGTTCAGACTCCTAGTGCTAAGGTGTGTCTGTTTTGTTGCTGGTCTGTGGTTGGCTGATCTTTGACAAATCTCCAAACGATACAGTGGCAGAGCCCCTTTTTGCAGGTTTCGCCTGTAAACAGGAAAACCAAAAAGATTAAAAGCTTTATACCATATCCATCACCACCTCAGCTTCTCCTTCACATTAAAGGACACTGATCTGTTTCTGGAAATCTGACCATGAACATCTGTGACTGTTGGAAACTCGATAAGCAAGAGCCAATGAAGCAGCAGCAGACCTGTGACTCATGAGGTTTCCAACCAATCAAATGGAGGATCTCAAATGTAGCTGGAACAGATCCGTCATCATTACCATACATCTCTAAGAGAGAGACAGAGAACCAAGTAAATGGTGACGGAACAGAAAGAATGGTGTAAAGATTTTAGATTTCAGTCTCTTATTAGAATCCTGGGTATACTGGGTACTTCTAAGAATAGCTGGATTGGTCTGCAGATCTAAATATTTTAAGTTTAGGTACCTATGGGGAATAGAGGAAAAAGAACTCTACATGAGGAGATTTCTGTGGTCCATTCAGTCCTTTAGGAGTTCACTGCAGCCACAGAGCTGGAGCTTGTGCGCGTCATAACAGATCATAATAGTATAATCTTGACAGCTCAATCAAAATTTGACTTGAAATTAAAACTCCGCTTTGATGATTGCGCTACGATGTCTTGGAAACACTTGGCCACACTCCTCATGTTTGTATGTATGGGTGTATCCTGCACTAATAAAAGACCCCACTTCCTCTAAAACTCACCTCTGTAAATGGCAGCAGCTGCTAAAATGGTGTCTCTGTGCAGGAGGGGCTTCCTGTTCCATGCACAATTACTCTCGCCCATACCTTAGATATGAGATAATGAATATTCAAATGATTTTCTTGATGATTTATGCATTAATCTTTAACATGTTTGGAAAACTATATTGACACCTACCTTGTAAATCATACATGACTTCAAACATCCCTGGGTAATGAATCTGAACTTCATCGACATCCTAATAAATAGAGAGACAGGACTGTGCATCACATAAAGGCAGATCACTAGTGTCTCCACCTGCTGGTCTGTGGAGAAATGCAGACTCATTTTTGCTCTGTACAAGCTCAAAAAAGCTGTTGGTGGAGGAGGATAAAAGGGATTTGATCCCCGAGGACTGGGCCAGGAAAGAGTCATGAGCATGCCGAAGCCAGCCAGGACACTAACCACAGTGAGCCTGGATACAAACCACAGTGATCATGTTGATATCAACCAAGATTCTAACCACAGCGAGCCTGGACACGAACCACAATGAGCATGTTGATACCATCCAGGATACTAACCACAGTGAGCATGCTGAAGCCAGCCTGGGCCAGCAGGTTGCCCATGTCAGTAGCAGCCGTGTAGGGGGAGATGTGGGGCGAGAATCCGCCCTCCCTCTCCAGCTCAGCCAGCTGCAGGGAACAGCGCAGCTCATACAGGGTCTCCCCGGCCACCATCGCCCCGATGAACACTCCGTCGGGCTTCAGCACACTGTGGATCTGGATGGGGAGGGAGGGGGAGAGAGGATAAGAATACATCAGGTCTTCACCAGTGGGTACTGGCACCGAGCGCACTGTGAGAGAACGGAAAGTGCCGGCCACTTCTGAGAGCCAGCAGAGACCTCAGAGCCGATGCCAGGAAACTCGGTACCTGCCGTAGAGCCGCGGGAAGATCGTTGGTCCAGTGCATACTAAGGACACAAAAACAAACCACACACTCTGCATCAAAAGCCAGAATAATGTCCACAAAAGCAGTTCAGTTTCAAATTTACTACCTCATACGTTCATAGTAATATCGAAGTCCACTGCATTTTATTTTCATTTATAACATTCCGAACAGTGCAACACTTCACCTACTAACTTACTAATGGTGTGTTACCTCAGGCTACTGACCACCAGGTCGAAGGTGTTTTCCCGGAATGGCAGGAATTCCTCATCCGCCATCACACACTTTGTGGGCATCTCACACTCTTTCTTCTGCATCTGAGACATCGGATACAGCTTTATACACACACAGACAACACAGCAACCAGTCTGGGACCCGGTTGTGTATGGAGGTTACACGACAGTCTTGCACTTTCCAGCAACCCTTCACCGAGGTTTCCGCAGTTTCACTTACCAATAAACCACGAGAGACGTCCGTCAGAAAAAGGCACTCCACAATATCCTGGAAAGGAGAAATGCGTAAGTGCTTCTGGTTTTACAGCGGGGAGCTTCCACCTGTGACCCGACTGCCTCTCATGACACTTTGGCAGACGCTCTTGCACAGAGGACAAAATACATATTAATCAGTAAAATGGTGTGTGTGCTTTGTGGGCAGTGATCACAGGTCTCTGGTGTCTCTTGTATGTGCTATGGGTTTGAGAAGAACAGGTAGTGTCACCTTGCTGAGATGCTCAGCAACATGGCTCTTCCCACACCCCACATCTAGTGCCAGCGGGAAGGTCCTGTAAACATCAGCCGCCATCACGAAGACTGCTGTTAATCAGTCAAGTTCTGGAGAACCATACAACTGCATAGTTCCTCGTTTAAGAGCATTAAACTGCGGTGCTATAAGAGATCTAACTGAGCTGATGTTTGGCCTTCATAAACACAGTAATAAATACATTACTGCCAGGCAAAAACACGCACAAATAATTACCTCGCAACGTCATAAACTCTGTCCGCAACTCTGCTTCCAACCTGAAACATCACCAGAAAGGTTTTTAGCGATAGCATCGTGTATACAGCGTCTATCCGCTTCTCGGAGCTAGCCTGACCTCGTCTCGTAAGTAATCGTATTTGTGGTGGTCTTGTAAACACGACGCCCATTTCTTCTGTCTTCTCTTCATGCTTCTGTCGAACACGTTCGTCGTACCTCCTTGCCGTCCGGAGAGCCGTCTGCGCGCTGTCACGATATGCAGCGGCGGAGACCCAAAACCGTTCTGTACGGTATGTGCATCGCGGCCAGTATGGAGGCTTCCCTGAGGCCGCCCAAGAGGACCTAACCGACACGCACTGATCAGTCCACGTCGGAGGATGCTATGGCAAAGACAGGCGCCACAGATAGCGCGGCTTCTCAACACGTTATTCATAATTCGGTCGCAAAATAGAGATAAACGATTAATGTAGAGGAAACTCTTGACATTTAAGGGCACGTCTCCTCCATTAGACGCCGACCTTTTGCGCGAGCTACACGCGGTGCCGTGGTAACCGTGCAGAACATTCAGGTATCTCACTCTTGAGGAATCCTGGCCAGTCTGGCACCCCAGTTGTTTAAATCAATTTGACATCAGTAAATAAACGCATGAAGACCGTACAAACAAACAAACACTCAAATAAACAGAACGACGCATGGAAGGTTATTGTGAACCTTCCAGCTTACCGTACGCAACATAGGGCGGAGTTAAGTGACTGTCACGGAAGTAGATTGGGCATCATGGGAAAACACGTGTGTACCGATGAAACAACTTATTGGGTAGTTTCCCCTGGTAAGTGTTTTTACACGTTAAAGTTTATTTTACTTACTAGCAACTAATTTCATATTTCGTCCCGATCTTAAAGCAGTATATTCTTTTACAGTCAGCGGACGAGACTGTTGGTTTAATGCATTACACGTTTGACAGGGTCCGTGTAATTTAGCCAAAAGGCAGGAGTTGGCTAACGTGACAACACCGTAGCTGGCTGGCTATGCTAGCTTTCTAACAGCGTATGATAAAGCTTCCTAGAGAGTATGCGCATAAAAGCAGTATTAATGCTTACATTATTTAACTTTCCCCATCTTGATCGCAGTATGAATTACTAAAAACCTTTCTTGCAGTGAATTGCAAGTTCAAATTATGCGTATGTAGTACTGAAGCAGAGTGCCAAGATATATTTTTCGATTCCAGTCCAAAAGACCCCAGTGCCTTGCGTAGTTCAGCGTTTTATCTGCGTGACTTCATTATTATCCTTCATTATTTTGTCAGGTTTTCATGAGTACAATGTTTATATGGTCCCAGAAAAGTTAATATTTTGATCGATCATTGTCTTATATAGAGTTCGCCAATGTTATTATTTCTGTATTTATTTATTTTTTTTTTTGGCAGTCACAATATCTATCAGTCTACTATCAGTCTGGCATGTAAAAAAAAAATAACGGCTTGTATTTCTTTCTGTCTTGGGATCAGGTTATGGTAGACTTGTAGAGCTCCTCCCCCTAAAGCCATCATGTCCTCCAAGAAGAAGCCGGGTGGCGATGAGCGCTTTGCACGAGTCAACAGGGACCCTCGCTTCTGGGAAATGCCGGATGTGAACCAGAGGGTCCGGATTGACAAGCGCTTCCAGTCCATGTTCCACGACGAACGGTTTAAACTCAAGTACACCGTGGACAAACGTGGACGTCCCGTCAACCACACGTCCACAGAGGACCTAAAACGCTTCTACAAACTTTCAGATTCTGAGCTTTCTGATGGGGGCAAAGACTCATGCGAGGATGAAAAGAAGAAGAAGAAGAAGAAAAAAAAGACAACAGAAGCAAAGGAAGGAATGGAGGAGCCTCGGCTTGAAGACGGAGAGGAAAAAGAGGTGGAGCTTGTGGCTGTGAAGACGAAAACGAAAGGCAAAACGCCTTCAAAACCCAAAGATTTTGTGAAAACCCGAAAGGCTACAGCAGAGCCAGCAAAAGGAGGGAGAGATTTTGAGGAGGGTCAGGAAGGTCTGACCCACAATAGGGTTCAATATGGTGAGAAATACATTGTGTTTATGTATTATAGAGATTTGATTACACGTTCATGACCACTGTTTGTTTTAAAGGTCAGTAGTTTCATTCAAATTTATCATCCAGATAACATTCTTTTTTGTTCAAACAGGAGAGGATGATGACTTAGAAGCTGACGATGATGAGGCAGAGGAAGATAGTAATGCTGACAAGGGAGTACGGCTCTCCACTGATGAGGAGGATGATGATGAGGAGGACGATGAAGATGATGTGAGCGATTTGGAAGAAGAAAGCGACAGTGACAGTGGCCCTGACCTGGCCAGAGGCAAAGGCAACATTGAGACCAGCTCTGAAGAGGAAGATGGTGATAATGATGAAGATGAGGTGGATGACTTCCTTCATCATGAGGAGGAGGAGATTGAGCATGACTGGGGCGAGATGTGGAAGGATGCTCCACGCTCCGAGGAGGTTCTCATCACTCACTGTTTACTTTCACACGCTGGGCTTAGCAGTTCTTTAAAAATAAGTTTTACATCTTCAAAGGGGCCAATATGTTTAACGTTTAATGTTTCAGTTGCACATATTTCATTGTGAATTAAATTTAAGGGCTACAGATGGATTTTCATTTAGTCATTTTTCCTTCATGGATTAAAGACCACGCAGCATCTGTTGTGCGTTAAGTGTTTAATATAGCAAGGTCACATGACACTGATCTTATATTGGTCTTCTAGTGACCAGACATATAGGTCTGTACAGCAAACACGTCACGTGTTCTGTAGAGCAGCTGCACCGGGGCTATTTTGCACAGGCTGTGTCGTGGGTTTTGGGTCGCGGGTTTTGAGCCCTGTGTTGCGAGCCCTCTGTTTTGTGTGTGTGATCAGACAAGTCGGAGGCTGGCAGTGTGTAATATGGACTGGGACCGGATCAAAGCTAAAGACCTGTTGGCTCTCTTCAGCTCCTTTAAACCCAAAGGAGGAGTGGTGCTGTCCGTCAGGGTAACCTTCCCCTCCACATCTCTCTCACACGCTGTTATACAGCTACTGCTGCCCTGCTGCCTGCATTTCTGCACACTGAACCCACGTTATTGTGTGTGTGTGTTTCTCGCAGATCTTCCCCTCTGAGTTTGGTAAGGAGCGGATGCAAGCAGAACAGACTCAGGGTCCACTGGAACTCACCAGCCTCCCAGACGACCCCGATGCAGACACTGAGGAACAAAGGTACTGCATACATACACACACAAACACACTCTGTTCCTCAGTGTCTGTGTCAGGGTTGTCTAAGGTACACACACACACCGAGATGCACAATTTTCTAGTTATTCTTTATGAAGATTTTCCTTCCTCCATGGTGACTTGAGGGTATAAAAATCCTGAATGTGGCTTACAAGCCTAGATGATTTTCCTACATCAGCTTTAGATCTTGTTTACTTATGCAGAACCTTCTCGCCCACATTTGTTATAACCCAGTAAAGCTTATTAATTAGAGGATTTGAAGTATGGTTGTAGTGTCTCGTTTACCACATTAACACCCCCCTCCTTTAGTTTGGTTACTATGGTGCCATTTCCCAGTCCCAAGATCCCAGGCAAAACTCCAGTAGGAACAGAATTCAGCTGTGCAGTAGACACTTCATGGCGAATGACATTACAAGCATAGATCACTTCAGCAGGAAGTACTCAGACTAAGTTAAGGTGTTAATATTTACACGTTTACAGGTACTAGTAATACCAAGGTCATGGGTTCGTTTCCCATGAAGCACAAGTACTGTCATACTGATAAATATGTAAGTGGCTCTGGATGAGAGCGTCAGTACAAATCAGTACACACCCGAGAAAAACAAACTAGAGCTTCGTTACATGAGGGCAATGGTTGAAAGGAGCCAGCTTCGTTCATCGCCTGGCTGTCGTGTTTCAGACTCTACAGAGAGAAGGTGCGGGATTACCAGTTCAAACGCCTGCGCTACTGCTACGCTGTGGTGGAGTGTGACTCCGTGGCTACGGCCGTCAGTATTTACAACGAGTGCGACGGCTTCGAGTATGAGAGCAGCTGCTCCACACTGGACCTGAGGTGAGATCCTTCAACCTAATGGTAAGCGCTAACAGTGAATGGAAGCCAATGGTTATTGACTAGCATAAAGCTAACTGGCCTGCTGCCGCGACTGGTGGACAAGTCCAGCCAAGATTCTGCTCTGGGTAATTAATTGAATCATGGTTGAATCAGATGAGCACGAGCAGAGAAGCCTCCAAACTGTCCTGCACTCAAGACCAGAGTGGTGATTTAGTCCTTTTGTTTACTAACATAACAGTGAATCATAATGAATGGCAGGTAAACTAGCACAATGCTAGTTGTTCATTGTCAGCCCTCGTTCATCATTAGTGACAGACATGGTTTATATTTGTGGGATTGGAGACAGATCCGTCGGTGCTTTAACTGTCTGCTAGTGAGAACCATAGATGTATACGGTCTATGGTTACAACACGCTGTGGCTCCTCTTCTCTGAACGCTGTGCCTGTTCCCATGGCGATCCCCGCCACGTGGACCCACGTTAATGCAGGTTCATCCCAGACGATGTCATGTTTGACGATGAACCCAAAGACCGAGCTACAGATGTGGACTTCTCCACCTACCAACCCAAACTCTTCACCTCCGCCGCAACCACTACCGCCAAGGTACACCAGGCTCAAGCATTACTGACGTTTACAGAGTCTCTTCCACACACTGTACTGAACTCCTGCACTTTTAATGGAGTTTACTACAATGTAAAAGATGAGTAGGTCAAATCTGTATATACTGTCTATGAAATTAATAATAGTGTAGTCTGTGAAAGCTACCTAATTAATTTGCTCATTTATGCGGCTTTGTGTAACGGTTGTGAATCTCACCACTGGGGGAGGGGCTTGTAGGCGTCCACACACAGATGTGTGTTTACAGAAGCCACGGGCGCTACGTGACTAGTGCTCCTCTGGAGGACCTGATGTACAGTATTGTCTGTCTCCAGGTCGAGTTAACGTGGGACGAAACGGATCACGACCGCGAGACTACCCTCAGCAGGAAGTTCAAAAAGGACGAACTGCTCGACATGGACTTCAAAGCCTACCTCGCCTCGTCCAGTGAGGATGAGGAGGAAGAGGAAGGAGGATCCCAGAAAGAGGGTGAGAGTGAGTGGCTGAACGTCACAGGCTTCAACAAAAAGCACAACAAATGACAGTCATCTGCAGTTTTGATTTATGTTCTCGTTTGTTGTCCCTACAATAGTTAAGAAGATCTGAAAACCCAGAACAGACCCAGTTGGCGTCTTGCTAACAGACGCTAGATTTCATTTATTTTTAGCAAAGTTTGCACTCTGTATTGGCTGGGCTGATCTTGTTAACACGGCCCACTCCAGAGGTGGAGTTGCCGGAGGAGTGTTCCGCAGAGGTGGAGGAGGAGGAGGAGGAGAAGAAGAAAGGGAAGAAAGGAAAGAAAGAGGAAGAGCAGATCGCTAAATACCGTGAGCTCCTGCAGAGCATCCGGGACAAGGACGCAAAAGAGAAGGACAAGGACATGGAGATGGAGGTCACGTGGGTGCCAGGTACCATCGCCGCCATCACACCACGCAGAGCTCATCCCAGATCATACTGAACACACATGTCATCCCAGATCATACTGAACACACATGTCATCCCAGAACAAACTAAACACACAGCTCATACAAGAACAAACTAAAAATTCATACCAGAACATTTCTAGATATTGTTCATATTAAAGCAGACCTAGAATTCTAGTGCCTGGATTCCTTCTGTTTTGTGTTTGATCATGCTGGCTAATTGCAGGTGTGAAACAGTTCTCAGTTTTGAAAAGGTGTTGGGAATGAAAAAGAAAGCTTTAATATTCCGATCTCCTAGCGAAATTCTGCCTCAGAGCCAAGGCGGCTCCATCAGCATACTCGTTTAACACCGTGGTTACTGATCTTATGCTCACTGAGGGCAGTGATACCTGACAGTGAGAATGACTGTCACATTAGCACATAACAGTCACTGATTCGTCTCTGACACATCCGTAAGCGTGGATCAGCTCCTGCATTTCTGTGTTTTACATCATTTCATGTTCTTGTTGAATGTGACGGGAATGACGGTAACGCTTGTCTGGTTTCGGCTGAATTTGGATACGTCTTGTGTAATTGTTCCAGAAGGTCAACTCTCCGGATGTGGTTATTGATACCTGTGTTTGTTTGTTGTTTAGGGTTGAAGGAGACAACAGAGAAGCTGGTGAGGAAGAAGCTAGAAGGCAGAGATAAACCAACTCCGTGGGAGGAGTTTCTCGAAAAGAAAAAAGAAAAGAAGAAAGTGAAGAGGCAAGGAAAGAAGGTAGATGCAGTATCCATGTACAGAAGCCTATAGGAACACACATTATACAGTGTTATACACACTACAGATGTCCATAAAAACACACATTATACAGTTTGTCCTTCAAACATTATACTTTTTTCTTTCTCTCTCTCTGTCTGTCTTGTTTGTCCTAGGAATCACAGGGTGATGTTGCTATTAGTGATGATGAACTTCCTCCTGATGTTGACCTCAATGACCCCTTCTTCTCTGAAGACCTGGGTGGCTCTACTGGTGAGTTCTACCTTTCTAACAACATTTTGTCTTATTCTCCAGCCCTTTCCTTTATTTCTCCCATTCATCACTCAGTACTACATTAAATGTGTGTTTTTCTTTTTTGTTGGTGGTGTGAACAGGAAAATCCAAGAGAAACACAAAGAAGAGTAAAAAAGGGGAAGAGCAAAGGTCACCCGAAGAGGAGGCGGAGTTAGAGAGACAGAAGGTAAGCCGGCGATAACTGAACTGTCAGCCATGTTCATTTTATGTCTGTGTTCTCATCTCTAGTTCTAGTAGTAAAGCATACTTAGTCCACTGAGTGTGTTGTTGGTTTTATTTGTAAATGCAGCTTCTCTTGGGCATTATCAGAAGCTCAAAGTTCACATAGCACGGTTAAGTCTAGAAAGTGTGTGTGTGTGTGTGAACAGGCTGAGATGGCTCTCCTGATGGAGGATGATGAAGATGAACGCCACAGGCATTTTAACTATGATAAGATCGTGGAACAGCAGAACCTGAGCAAGAAGAAGAGGAAGAAGCTTTTGAAAAGCAACACACCACTGGAAGAAGACAATTTCCAGGTCAGAGGTCAACCTCACCATCCCTCATGGCTAACAACCCTTCACTGTCCCCCAATCATTCCTCAGCAACACTTTCCAGCCACAGCCATGAGTTTATTATAGCACATGAGGAAGTAAACAAAAAAATCTGTCCTCTTTAAGAAATAAATTGCTTTGTCTATTATTTTTTTCTTTTACAAATGTTGCACTTAAACTTTTGAAGAAGTTAATAACTGACATGTAAAACGAAGCATTACTGACAATAGTTGTGTTCATGCACTGGTAGCATTTTCACCCAGTCCCAACCCCACAAGTTTCAACAGTCACCACCAGTTCTAATCAAATCCTGCATGTGGACTTGTACATATATATACGAACAGTGTGTGGGACGTTCTTAACTGGGAGCAGTATTGGTGCACATATCTCAGTAGTAACCGAAGTTGTAATCTACTGGTAGTAATCTACTAATCTACTGGTGGTAATCTACTAATGAATGCTCCCTGTCTGTGTCAAATAGGTGGATGTGCAGGACTCGCGCTTCCAGGCCATGTTCACATCCCACCTGTACAACCTGGACCCCTCAGACCCGGCCTACAGGAAGACCAAAGCCACCCAGAGCTTCCTGGAGGAGAAGCAGAGGCGCAGAGTTGAGCAGCAGCGCAGCAAGCAGGAGGCGCCGCAGAGCCAGCTCGCCCTGGGGAAAGGCGGGAAGAGTGCGAGCGAAGGAGAGGCGGCCGACGCGGCCACGGCCCCGAAGAAAGCCACGGACCACGATCTGTCGACACTCATCAAGTCTGTAAAGAACAAGACGGAGCAGCACCAGGCACGGAAGAGACAAAGGACGAAGTAGAACCGTGAGAGGTGGGAGGCTGGTGGTGTTGGATGTACGCGTGTGGTCAGAACCAGAACCAGTTGCCTGACACTGGATTAAAACGTCTCATTTCCACAGTGACAGTTGTGTTCTGCTCTTAGGAGCTCATCTTCATGATACGTGAAGTTGTTTTTTTTGGTACAAATCCTTTTGTAAAGACGCTTGTCAGGTTGAATTTTATCATTCAGAAAGCCCGATATGAAACATTAAAAAACAACCGTCGACTTTAAACAGAATGAGCCAAGCTTGTGACTGGGGCTGAGGCTGGAGGAAAATGCTTTATTGTTACTTTGAAACTGATGACACACATTCAACAGTCTCGGTGGCACTTAACACCACAGAACACACAGGCACATTAGCGATGGACACACATACACACACTTTTAAAATAGGAGATTTAATTTCAAAAGTTGGCACACATTCTGATTGTAGACCCAGTCCAGAAAGTAACCCCTGATTGTGGACCTCCGTTCTTGGACTTTATAATCAAACCAAGCATTTGAATATGTAATTAAAGTGTTTGCCACTCACTGTAATTTGCCTTGCTGCTAAAATCAGTGGTGGTGAACCAAAATGGGGGCATTTTTCAAAGGTAAGTAGACCATTTCAGCCTGAATGAAATCCTCTGAAGCCCCCTCCCCACTGGATTTACACACAAAACAAGAGCACAGCTGGGGTAGCTTTAACAACCCCAATAAATCATCTTGTTAATGTTGGATTGGAGGAGGGACATTTAGATGGTTTGGATCTAGGGCAGAAACTGTAAGTAGTTCTTATTAAGGCCTTTTAATGTAAAGTAGTGATTATAAAGCCTATATAACTATCAACAATGTTAGAATGTGCTTTTCCTCTCTACGCCTTAAACGCAACACAGAGGTCAGTGGCTGGGGTTCACTTTGGACTGGGTCCCAGTTACTAATCTCTTTCATTGCAAACAATGTCAAAATGTGCAATAAGTCCAACTTCCCATGAAAAACTGGGTGAAGCACCAGGACTCACTGGTTTTGTGTCAGCAGCTGGTGTGATCGGCGCGACCTGGAGACGACGCCGTATGGAGGCTGGCAAGACTTCCTCTTCAAGTTGAGAACCACAGACCTAAAAAATCTGAACTGTGGATAGTAAAATGTTTGCTTAGCCACAATGGCCTTTTGAGAAGCATTTAGTCAGACCACAGGAAGAGGGGGAAACTGATTTGTTGCTTGGTTACATGTGATTGTTTACAGTGTACATTGTCCAACAGATCACTCACTAACATATTTAGTATAAAAAGATCAAGTATTAAATTCAAAATAAGCACTTTAATTCTTACATATATATAGTATATGCAAATGTGTACAATTAGCTGGCAACTGTCTTAGTATAGCAGTAGCCTAGTTGCAGGTAGATAACACTTTTATTAAATTTATGGTTGTTTCTGTAGTGTCATTAGGCTGATGTGTTTGTTTCTGTAGTGTCTCATTAGGCTGAAGTGTTTTGTATGTTGTTGGGTCGAGGTGGCAGTGCTATTTGAACATGGCGTTTGACTGAACTGGAAGCAGCCTCCTATTGTTGCAGAGGTAGAATTAAGTTTCCAATCCAAACTGGCACAAGGCAGGACTTGCTGCTGATGGGCAAGGTTCAGAGCAGTCCACCAATCAGACTAGCCTTGCTCAGTATCCACCAATCAGAATAGCCTCAGTCAGTGCCCACCAATCAGACTCGGCTCCAGTGAAACTATGAAATCCAGATGTTCTGGAATGGACGTTATATTTTAAAAGAATTTCATTATGGACTATGGCAGTGTTAATACTGACACACAATGAAAAGACTGATGTTGTTAAACCTATTGTAGGTATAAAAAAAATTACTTTTTAGATAACTCGGTATTTGTGAAGGATTGAGATAGTTGTCCGGTGATTGTGCTGTAGTGAAAACAGGTGGAGTCTTTAATATTAAATGGTGTCCCGTGTGTCTACTCTACCTTCTTCCCACTGAGAAAAGAGTTGAACAGGTGTACACAAATTCAAACCAAAGACCCACGAAACTAGAATTCAATGACTCTGAGGACTTCTAGAATTTTAGTAAATGCTAGAATTTGGCAAAAAAACTAGCCGTGATTAATCCATGTAGTATCATAGGCCTTCTGCCATTTATATTACTGGATGTGGATAGTAGTGTGGGAGAAAATCTATGTTGAAACAGTACTTACTGAAGTACTTAAAAGACTGCCACTGGTTTTGAGATAATCATAAAAACTAACAATGACATTTATCTGCACAGGCTTTGCTGCCCTCTAGGAGACCATTCAGTTTGACCCCCCACCCCGAAAGCAGCGTGGTTTGCTCCGCTCTCTCGTTCTCAGGCGTAGAATATGAGTTCGGGTATCTGGCCTCCCTGCACCCCTGTGCCGTTGGTGCTGTCTGAGGAGCACTGGAACTGGAAGGTGACCTTGCCGCACTGTACCTCCGTCATGCCCTCCTGGCCGAAGTAGCTGAGCTCATTCCCGTCCAGCACCACGCTGGCTGTGTAGAACGTATCGGGCTCCACCTGCACGGGGTAGTCGAAGAACACCGGGAACGTGTTGCTGGAGCCGTCAGAGAAGTACTTGATGACGGCGATGCCCAGGGCGGCACCCTGCCTCTTCAGCTCGATCTTGGCCTGGTACTCCGCTGAGCCGCAGCTGGACCCGTACAGGCCGAAGCCGGCAACGAAGACGCGCTTGTCCACGGCGAACTGGATGCTGTCGCAGCGCCCGCGGTAGCGCCACTGGTTGCTGCGGTAGGCGCAGGACTGGAAGCGGTGGCAACGCTGCGGCGCCAGGCCCTTGCGCGGCCGCGATGCGAAAGGCAGCTCGGGTTTGCGCGCCGCCGTGTGCCACAGGAAGACGTCGTTGGTCTCGGCCAGCGTCAGCACGCCCGACTGCGCCACGCCATTGGCGAAGTCGTCCAGCGACATGGCGGGCACGCGGATCAGGTAGATGGCCTTCCCCAGCGCCAGGCGCTTGTTCTCCACAGTGGGCTGCAGCTCGCGCCGCTGGCACTCCGCCTCCGCCCACGCGAGCGCCGCTTCAAACACCACCACCTCCTTGGCGTTGAGAGTCTCGCGCAGCAGGATGCTCTCCAGGGTGAGGGCATCGATGTCGCAGAAGCCCTCGGAGCGCAGGGCGAGCTCGGCCTGGGCGTCGATCACCTCCCAGCAGCGCTGCGTCAGCTCGGGCTCCTCGAACAGGCAGCTCTGCGAGAGCAGCACGCAAGCGTTGCGCGCACTGAGGCTCGTCTCCAGGAAGGTGACGCAGGCTCGCGCCAGGTGTGGGACGATGTACTTCTTGGCGGCGTAGAGCGTGGCCAGCACTGTGTCCGCACACAGGTCGATCTCGTCGCAGTAGATGTACCTTGGGGCAGGAGACAGAAACAATTAGATCCTCCATTAGCACTGGATTCCTTGTTGCTTCTGTTTGATAGTTAAATAAGCGCCAAACTTAGAGGTAGGGAGGAAATCCCGGACTGGCATCTGGACTGGCTCCTCTACTGGCCCTGCTTGCAACGGATCTGCTGCTCCCACACTTACTTGAGCATGGCCAGAAAGGAGGGTGGCTCCACATCGGGGATGCGGATCTCGTCATTGTCCTCCGCCAGCTCCCCGTAGAACATGGCGTGGAACACGGAACTGCCCACAGCTAGAACATACTAGAAAACAGAATGTAAAAGAACACAGAATGAGAAACAGAACATTCTAGAACACAGAATGATCGATGGAGAATGGCTCAGGTGCTGGATAAAACCAGGGCTAGCAGAGGCCCTCGCATGACCTCCGGGATCCTCTCACTAATGCGTGCTGAAGAGCAGACTAATGTAGTTCAACACACTCCTGATCTTCACTGCTGTGCAGTGTAATTGTGGAATTGGAGCTGAGGGTTAAATGCTGCTTTGCTCAGTTGCCACGGTAACAGTGTTCCATTCTCTCACCTTATGCCCCGGAACTCTCTGTGTTGCCCCCGGAGGGCCGACCACAAAATGCACATCCGCCATCAGCTCATTGTTAAACATGACTGCGTTTCTGGCGAGACACACACACACAAGCTCATTGTTAACCATGACCGCGTTTCTGGAGACACACACACAACTGGGGCTTTCATGCCCAGCATGCTTCAACCCCCCCCATCCCCCCCCGAGAGTCTCACACACAATGGTAAAGTCCCACACACTGCTGGCTCTGTTCCTGTGTGTGGGGTCTGGCTGGACTGCTATGGGTGAAAATCAAAGCTGAACTCAATACACGAATCTCTACGAGTGGGCCATTGCTAGCGTGATTCCTAACAATGCCTCGCTCATCTGTTGCCGGGAGAAGCTGTGCTCAACACACCCCACTCTCTGCCCCTCTCCCAGTGTCAGTCTGAGCAATGCTATCCAATCACGGGGTTCCATGTCCAGTAGGTTGGTCCTGTAAGGTCTATAGTGTGAGACTGCACAACTCTGTATTCCACCTGGAAATGCTAAATAAGGCAGTTCATGTATGCAGATTAAGTACAGTCCTAAATCTCGAGTTATCTACTTGACTACAAAAAAAACAAGACTTAAATGGGTGGCTAGACTATTTGTCGTCTCTTACCTTATATTAAGGGACAGCCCTGTCTTGAGTGAGCAAGCTGACTAACTAGGTCTTGTGTCACAGACAGCAATGACTCACCACAGATTAAATGCAAAACCAGTTTACAAATTCATTATACAGGACGTTATCTGGAATGCTCCGCAGGTGCAGTTAAATCCACAGAGCGCCTGGCCCCTACCTCTCTCTTATGGTGGGGTAGAGGCCCTGCCAGTTGCAGCACTGAACACTCGCGTTGTTGTTGCTGATGTTCTGTCGCTGGTACTGCTGCAGGGTGGTAGCGGTGTCAGACGCGCACGGCGCTTTCTTGGCAGGATACAACTCCGCTGCCATTTTACCGCACCTGCCGGTTTACTCAGGCCGCGGTCATGGCCTGGCTGCCTAGCAACAGCGCTTTGTAACGCAGACTCACCTGGAAAAGATACACGACAGTAATGTGGAAGTTGGTAAGTTGGGTAGCATTTATAGTAAAACAAAACCAAGCATGAAGTGGAGATGTACTTTAAAAAGGGGGGAACTGGAGTGAATTATTGCACTTATAAATCAAACGGGTTAAGTAGCCAAGCAAATAAGTTTCCAAACACTTTGTGCATAAACCAACTAGTTTAACGTAGCAACCTTCAGTTTAACGCCCAGTTACAACAGCCAAACATTCTTCGTACAAAACGTTCCACTTTTTTACGTTCAACTAGCTCCGTATAAAGCAGCTAATATAACGTTACTCACCTTAACAAGACAATGAAAATAACTTGGCTAACGTTAACTAGCTACTTTGTAAGACAGCAATACAATGTTACCATTAGCAGGTAGCTACTCAGCTAGATCCTTGCACAAATTACGTTAGTTATGTGGAAGCTACCTAAGGTACGTTTTCTGTGTACAAATTTGTTAACCGGTTAGCTAGAGGAAAATTACCTAGCAAGCTTCTAGCCACAACAGGAAATAAACGTAGCTAGTTAGCTAGCAAGGAATATCGCTAGCTAGCTATTTATCTCAGGTTTTTACATTCTGACAACGGCAATGAAGCAAGCTACTGCATTCTATGTAGGTAACACTTACCAAAATATCACTTGCACAAGACCAGATATTCATCCAATTCAGTTTGATTGTCACAGGAAGCTGCTAGCTAGCTAACGTAGCAAGCTAAACTAGCTAGATGGCTAGGTTAGTAAACAAGACACAACTAAATCAAACGTATAATTTAAATATCGTTATGCAATTGCTGTAATACTGTGACAAACAGCACTGGTTGCCATAATATAACATTAGAAAATATCCTTGAAGAATTTAGAAAAGTTTAATGCACAACTAAAGTCTGAAGACATCCATCTTCCTTTGGTCAGAATGCCTGCCAAAACATCTGGCTGTCTGACTGGTCCTTCAAGCATCGCTTTGTTTGGGAGCTCTCTTGAAAATGCTCTCCGCGAATACAGGACAAATCGGGTTATAAATCTCCTTCTGTTTTTGTTAATAGAATTAACAGAATTTTTTTGAATGCAAGTGTCACGAAATATTTTTTTGTTCATTCAATCAAACGTTAAATCATACGTCAACAAACACGTGCATGACGATCCGCGTCTGCCAGTAGATGGCAGCAGAGGGACTGTATTCGATTTGGTCTTTTAGTCTTTTCCAGTGGCATATTAAAACGAGCTGATTCCATAGATACCCATGCTTGGGAATTACGATATTTTTGTGCGAACGTTGAATCTTTTTATTGGCTAGCGGAATATTAAAAGTGAAATGGTTACGCGTGCAAGTCCCGGCATGCATATGCGCGCGAACGTGGCTACTGAATTCTTGCAGAGGGCTGCAGGGCTCTCACGGCTGATGTAGATGGCGCCTACAGTATCCCGTGGTTTTCCAGGTGAGGTGTACCACGACTCCCACACGATGCTCCTCATTCTCCCTCTCCACGTCCCTCTTGAACACACACAACTATGTTTGGTAAAATAAAACATGGGATACTGTAGGCGTGGGATATGGACGTGCTTTGTGGTTCTTGACGCTAAACCTCTCACTAACCAAACATCCTAAGCTTTCGGCTAAACCCGGGCTCAACTGCATCCTGTTGAGATCACCATTTGAAATGTAATGACCGTGAAAAATCTCTTTTATGTCTGCCAAAACAACAACAACCAGTCATTTTCTCTCCGCGTAGCGCTCTCGACCTGAACGTTGATCGCGAAATCAACACGCGCAGTTTTACGAAAAAAATGTTTTAGCAAAGCACGTGTTGCTCCGTTACGTGGGCCAGCATCGGAGTTACGTAATGATGTAGTAATTACAGTGGGGACCGGTGCCAGTAGAGCGCGAGGCCATGAACTGATTAAAGAGCGAGGGAAGGAGAGAGGAAGGCTGGTGGAAAGGGACCGTAAATAGGTATCACTTTGTATCGTCTCCATGCTGATTTCAGTCTAGGGTTAAATAACTCCTTCCACAGTCTGCTCCCTGCCATTTGAAGGGCCGCTCAAGGGTTATTTTGGCCAGGAAATGACCATTATCTACCTGTCAGCTGTTCTTCTGAATCACTTGGTCATAAAAGTAAAGCGACTAGGCCAGATGTATAGAGGCCGTTTGTACCTGTTAAAGTGGTTCGCCGTTTACAGCTCCCCCCCCATGTCTCCTACAAAAAAACAACAGGAGACTTGATTCATAGTGAATCACAGTCAAGTCATCTAGAATCAAACGTCACCGTCAGAGTTTGATATGAGTAAGAAATTAAAATTCAACGTTCACTACTTTTTAAGAAATTGCACAAGACAATTAATTTCAAGTACGTGGCTGCCAAGTTTATCTCTTCATTTTAACTGTTCAATTATACCAATGATCTTATAACATTTATCTCTACATTTTAATCTCGTTTTGAATCTCGAGGTACCATCAACTTTAGACTTATCTTTTAACTTCCAGAATTATAGAGAATAGAGCATTATAAAGAATAGAGAATTCTAGAACTGCCCCCCCCCCCCCACACACTCAAACAAACAAAAAAGCCACAACTATTTAAAGGAACAAGAATAAAGTACTCCCAGTAAATATCTCCCAGTAGGCGTCTCAGTTCTGCATCTTTTCTAGTCTTGCTCAGTCATGTTTTGAACCAGATATTTGATCCTGGACCAGCACTGTTAGTTACCCAAGCTGTCACTTTCTTCTGTTTTTCTGTGGTCCTGGGTAATGTGATTTATTAAGTGGATTGTGGGATGTTGGAGTCTCACACCATGAGACCGACAAGGTCCTTCTGCTCAGAACTGTTTTAGGGCCAGGCTTTGTCCACAGGTTCCTTCCTCCTGCCTATCAGCTGCCTTTCCTCCCAACTGTTTCTAGAACAGCTTCACTAGGACAGAAGATTCCCAAAATAGTTTAAGTGATAGTGTTCATGCATCATAATGCTCGCAACCATGGGAACCGTTGAGGCTTTGATGTAAAAACGTATTACATCAAATTATGTGAACAAGAACTCAGGGGAAAAAACCTTATCTATTTAAAAGTATAGGAGGAAGAGATTACTGGTATGGGACAGAGATTACCATAATTTGTCACTATTGCTTTCACAACCAACAAATATGCAAGACTCCAGTAGACGTTTCCAATCCAGGGGCCTTGTGTGCGGTATGGGTAGGGGCCTTGTGTGCGGTATGGGTAGGGGCCTTGGGTGTGGTATGGGTAGGGGCCTTGGGTGTGGTACGAGTAGGGGCCTTGGGTGTGTTATGGGTAGGGGCCTTGGGTGTGTTATGGGTAAGGGCCTTAGGTGCAGTACAGATAGCAGTGGAATCCCCATGTAGTGTATGGTTTAATGTTTGCCCTCCTCTAATACACTAGCTGATGAGTTGAATCAGGTGTACTGTATAATGCAACTTTTATTAGTGGAATAGTGGAAAGCCGCAGATGCACAGGGCATGGTCTCTCTGGAGCTGGGAGTGGGGACTGCAGCTGTGTGTGTGTGTTTGGCCCTAGAGCTGCCTTTGATTTCTACGGAAGTGAGACTGGGTGGCGGTAGGGCAGAACACACAGTACAATCAGCAGAGGACAATTAGTTGAATAATTGAATAATAACACTAAGATCTGCTTTATGGGACATTAGTGTTAACATTAGTGTTGGGTCACCAATTAAAGTCTATTTAGTTTAGGTTCAGGGCTTCCCTTAATCTGGGAGACTGTCCCCCTGGGTGTTATTAATCACATGCTATTTTACTGTGTATGTTACATGTTAAAGAGTGGAAGGGAATGTGTGGGTATTTAGTCCCTCACTGACTGGAGCACTTTGTCACCTCAACAGGAGGTTTTTGCTCTGTACATCTGTCTCTCTTTCTCCCTCTACACTTTCAATCACTGATTCGCCAAAGTCAATTAGAAGTCTATTACAATGAAAGGGTGTTTAGTGGCATAAAAGACGAATTAGGCGTACTAAGCTCGCGTCTCTGGAGAGACTCCTCACTTTAAGTGACAGGCAGTATTCATGCATCATAATGCTCGCAACCATGGGAACCGTTGTGGCTTTGAGGGAACACATGGTGAAGTAATAGAGGCCCTATATTCATGGGATGGGGAGGGTTCAACCCACTGCATTGTGTGTTTCTGTGTGTGTGTGTATGAGGGGTTTTGTAGATGGGGAGTGGCTGTTTCAGTTATCTTTAGAGAGGGGATTATTGTAATGTTTCTTTAAAGGCTTGGACGCGATGTTCTTTTAAAGAGGCAGTCAGTGTTAATTTGGATGGAAGTGAGAATGACAGACGGTTGGGCGGTATGGCCCAGGTGCATTGTGGAATATGGACACTCCCCCCATGCCTAGCAGAGTTCCAGGATCACTTCACTCTAAATTGTAAAGCCCTATAAGATCAGGGAGTGTGGCGACAGACCATCTTTTCACTTTCATTCACATTCATGTGTGGCCTTCTCTCTCTCTCTCTCTCTCTCTTTCTCTCCCTCACTCTCTCTGTCTCTTCTGTCTCTCTTTTCTTTCTCATTCTTCATCCTTTTCTCCTTGACCCATTCACGCTTCCAAAAGTGCACCATGTTCACAACTCATGAATACCCAATAAAGAGCCCGTTATTCTACGCTAAATTTGCTCAGAAGAAAAGATGCTCGCAAAATAGTTCTTCCTCCACTCCAAACTTTCTTTCTCCCTGCACCATGGCCATCTGTGCCCCTATGTGTCTCCCTCTCACCCTCTCTCCCTTCTCCATCTCTCTCTCTCTCTCCCTCTCTCCTCTGCTCGTATGAATAGGATAATTGAGTGCTGAATGCATTTCGAGTCCTTCAGAATAGCCCCGGCGTGCATGATCTCCTCATGCATCTGCCCCGCCCGTCTGCTGATCTGCCTGCTGTATCCCTGACCCCACTGCCCACTGCCCAGTGTATTTTATGCACAGTCAATTAAACTGCTATTATCTCCCCCCCACACACACACACACCCTGGCTACGGATCAACCTGCGGTGACCGTGCGGCGTGACAGGGGCTCGGGGGCCGCAGCACAATGGAGGCGGATGGGGATATTGTATCGGCCTCTCCAAGCGCACCGGCGCTCCATTGAGCCGAGAGAAAGCCCCCCTGCTCGGGGTGCAGGAGGACCAGCTGTTGGTAAGCTGTCCCGACCCAGCTCCTCTCCCCCTGTTTCATTGTTTGAGCCCCGCGGCCTTCACCTCACGTTAACCCGCTTCCCAAAACCCGTTTCAAACAGCAGCTACGGTCCGTGCGCCGGGACTTCCACGGACGACGGCTGTGCACGGGGCACGAGCATTGGTGCGAGGTGCCGTTCGAGCGGGGACCCGACACCGAGCTTTCCAGGCTCGTTATAATTGCATTAGCACATTTGAAAGGGAATGTGAGTAGCTCTAGTTACAGGGTAAAGACGAGACACTTACAGGACAGAGCATGCAGGGCACCCGGGACAACACTAGCTCTCGGGGGCTGAACCGCACGGATTACCCCAACACCACTGCTGCTGTTGTTTTCGTTTGGGTTTTTGAAGTTGCTTTGCTTGTCTGGTGAAAGTGCCCCTTGGTGTAGCACGCAGGGGATGGTGAAAGAAGGCGCCCTCAACAGGTTACTGAAGCCGTGTCACTCACAAAGGATGTGGCTTCAAGGGGCCCTCAGTGTTGGAGGGGTCTGCTTGCGATCAAGTAGTTGCTTTGTGATGTGGAAGGATGTGAGCGATGGTGTGGTGGGTACGATGTGATTCTGTACCCTGAACCTGTGGTGTCCATGTTGTTTTTGAAGGCTGCCAGATTGGATCATATCACAATACCAGAAAGCCTTTCACTACTTTCTAAAATATTACTCAAAAATGATTAAAAATAGTATTCAAGTTCAAAAAAAGGCAAACACAGTATCTCTATCTCTCTTGAAATCACTGGTTCTCACTGTCACCTTGTATTTTTTGGCTGCAGCCATGTTGAAATGTCATTCAGTAAATTAAACTCAGTTAAAGTTTATGTTTGCTAACTTTGATCAAATTGTGGTGCTATTGTACACTCAGTTTCTCATACTGCTGCCACCATCAGGTGAAAAGAAAAACTGCAACATGCTGGTCAGCGGGACACTTGGGGTGTGATCACACTTGGCGATCAAGGCTGAGCCTGGGGACGTTTAACCCCCAGTTGACTGGAGTCATCGCTCTGAGTGTGTGCAAGGCTCCCTGTACTGGGGATGTGGCCGCTGGAAGACGAGGCCTCAGGATCGCCCCAATGGGACCAGTAACAACAAATTGGTACCAAATGGTACCATTTGGTAAAAAACAGCCAGCAGCAGCAATGAACAGACTTTGTTAAACATTCAGACTGGCTCGAGTGGCGTTTGAGTTGGAGAAGCCTTCCAGTGGCCGCTGATTTGAGTTTTGGTTTCTTTGAGTTGTTTTTCGTTTCAGCTTGAGCTCCAGGATGTGCAGATGTTCAGGTGACGTGACAAATGACAGTGTGAGAGCAAACAAACAAATGATTCAAACAAACAAAGGATACAGATAAATAAATGACTCTCTGAGAATCATGTAGTACTAATCCATTCTGTATGTATAGCAAGTGTCTTTAAATTACAAAGTGCTTTTTATGAAAAAGATAAAATACAGAATATAAGAATAAACAATAATAAGGTGCATAAAAAGCTTTATACAGCAAATAATAGAAGACAACAGAACCGTGAGAGAACAGAACCGTGACAGAACAGAAGTCTTTCTCAAAGCTGTTGTTGTTCAAGTGGGTTTTGAGATATTTTGCAAAGTTGCTGAAGTTGTTTGGAACCAGAAAGAAAGGTTTTCAATATCAGACTGGAGATGCAAACGCTTTCATAAGGCCACATGATATGGGTAAACTGTGGTTATATTGATACATACTGATATATATTGATACATATTGCAGTATATTAAAACTTGTGGATGCTTGATATAATATGGCTAAAGAGAGGTCTGTATCATTTTGATCAAAATTTTGTAAAGGTTTGTGGAATTGTGTAAGTTCTGTGACTCCTGTGCATATTGGTTCCATCTGTGATATTAGTATTTCTAAAGACAAACACTGCTATGAGGATAACAATTGCAAACAGCGTATCATGGCCCTGGCATAGTGCTGACGTGGACAGATTATGTGAGTAGATTTTAAATGTCATTTAAATGTATTTTGAGTTAGAAAGCCAGCAGATCCATACTGACTGACAATGGCGAAGAAGGAATAAAGGTGAAAGCTCAATAGATGATCCCACTATAGACAATACACTGATGATCCCACTATAGGCCACAATACACAACCAATGGGCTACAAAGAGGGGGGTTTATTACCCTTTCCCATAGCAACCATGACACCTGCCAGTGCCTTTAATCCCAAACTGTATTGTGAGACGATTGCTAATAACACTCGCTGAATCACAGGGAAATGTATCTCAGATGTTGAACTTTTCCACTTAAGTTTGTATTTATTATTGGTATCCGATTACTAATAATTGCCAATAATTTCAGGTCTTTGCTTACCATACACTATATCCACACCAGTGTCTCTATACACTTGGCATAAATAATCTAAAAAACAAACTAAACTGACACCCTAGGCACTGTTGAGAATGTTGTGATGGATTTCTATGTGGAGCTGGAGACAGGGACTTGTCTGTGATGGTTCCTGCCACTGTGTGATTTAGCTTTGAGCTGACGTTGTCTGTACCAGTAACATGTTGCCATAACAATGAGACTAACCTCAGACTCACTGTCTTGATCACTGAGAATGACTCATCCAGAATGATCCACTATCTCTCTTTCTCTCTCTCTCTCTCTCTCTCTCTCTGTCCCACTCCCTCTGCTCTCATCTCTGAGCTGTGAATGTAGCTGATTCTAAGCAGGCCAGAATAAACACGGAGACCCAGGACAGTGCAGGAGCACCGAGCTGTCTGCACCACCGCCCCTCACCAAACCTTCATCTCAGACTCTCTCACGATGTCTCAGCATGTAGGCCAACCTCGTCAGTTAGAGAGAAAGTTCACTGAGCTCAAAGAATATTGACCATACAAATACAACTCGACTGGCATGTCAGCAGTGAGGACACACAAGGTGGGTTTAGTCTGCAATGTCCGCAGACTTAGAGGAGGCTAATCAGACGCTTGAGAGGGAGATTTCCCAGATGTAAAGCGCAGTGGATCCACTGTGCTACCGGAACACCTCAGCTACCTGCTCAGGCCAGTTAAAGCTCTGAACTCTGAACCAAACAAAAGATCCAGTGGCACAGTGACATCACCTCCTCCCCTCCGTCACCACAACCCAGTGGACACAAGGGAGACCGGTCCAATCAGCAAAGCAGTGCACACCAGAACCTCAAGGGCCAAAAACACTTTCAACTAAAACAAAAAAATGATGGGAGATTTATTAGTATCAACATGGAAATGGAACTTTAAAACTCTGGTGCTCACCAGTCCGATCTGGACTCCATCTGCTGGTATAGACATGGGGATTAAGGACACATCAAACATCTTTACGCACACTGGGACCAATGAGGCATGAAGGTCAGATGTTGCCGGAGGACTGGGCCCTCTCCCGATCCTGAGACTACAAACAGCTGTGCCTCCACCCATGAGCAGGCCGGCTAGTCCTGACATGCAGCAGGGGTGGAGCGAGACTGGGGCTTCAGCGCCTGCGCACAGAGCCTCGGGACACGCCCACCCGGACGTCCTGTGTCTTCGCTGGACGATGCCTCTAAGCTCAGCGCTCAGACTGATCAGAGGGATGTCAGCGTGTAGATTGTGGGTGTGTGTGCAGACGTAGTTATCGATGATGGATTTGTATAGATTGCAATATGTATGTATCCAAAAAATAGGGGGAATAATAATGTGTGAGAAAAATATTAATAGTATAAAACCTAAAACATAAAATGTTAATACAGTAGATATGCATATAATGGCCTAATAAGTAATTTTGATCAAAATTATATACTCCCCTAACCCACTAACCCTAACACCCTAACCCACTAACCCTAACCCTAACCCACTCACCCTAACCCCCTAATCCTAACCCACTAACCCTGACCCACCAACTCTAACCCATTGCATTAGCAGTTGTCAATGTACAGGATGCGTACTCATCATCATTCAGACCAAAGACCACAATCCCTGATGTTTAATGCTGAAATGTGAATGTTGTGATATTTCTTGAGACATGGTGCACCACAAATTTATGTCTCAAACATGGTTGAGTACGCACTTCTCTCTCATTAAAATGTCCCCAAAGTGGTAGAGAGTCTAATGGCATTTTGATTTGACATAAAAAATAATTAGAAAAATATATGCATGAGTAAAAAATATCGATCTCTGTACAGATTGAGATGATGGTCATACTGACATCAAACGAACTGCTTCAAACCACTTTGGCCTTTTGTGTAGAAAATCAAACTTCATCAAACTCCTACCTGTCAATAACTAGTAACAAGGTCCTCACGTTCCTCCATGCTGCCTTAGTAGGAAAGACGGTCCCCTATGAGAACATCTAGAAATCATAACTGGTTGTAGTTCTTCTGATCCAATGAGGGTTTTGTATGCACTCGCCCATGTATGTAAGAGTGTGAGTTTTGGCAGATAAGTTGTGACCTGAGGTGCTGCCTGACTCTTATTTTGACAGGCTGATCTAGCACCCCTCCACCGAGCTGACTCTTATTTTGACAGGCTGATCTAGCACCCCTCCGGTCTCAGCCCTCTACCTGCTGCTATGGTTTCCACACTCCAGCAGCCGTGTATGCCGAGCTGTCCCGCCCCACCCCGCCCCTGATGGATGGCCGAGTGAGCGTTGCTGTTGCTCGGCCGTGTCTGATCGCTGCTGCCGTTTTTATGATGCCGTTAACCACTGTGTCTTAAAGCAGCAAACCACAGGAGCAGACGCAGCCTCCCTTACACGCTTCCCAACCTCTGTGTTCCTACGTACACTGAGACATTGTAGCAAGACCATGAGAGCAGCTGTGCGGTTCTGTTGATCACAAGAGTCCCCTACACACCAGTGTTCTCCACACAAGAGTCCCCTACACACCAGTGTCCTACACACAAGAGTCCCCTACACACCAGTGTCCTACACACAAGAGTCCCCTACACACCAGTGTCCTACACACAAGAGTCCCCTACACACAAGAGGCTTTTACACACCAGTGTCCTATGCACAAGAGTCCCCTACACACCAGTGTCCTATGCACAATAGTCCCCTACACACCAGTGTCCTACACACAAGAGGCTTTTACACACCAGTGTCCTATGCACAAGAGTCCCCTACACACCAGTGTCCTACGCACAAGAGTCCCCTACACACCAGTGTCCTACACACAAGAGGCTTTTACACACCAGTGTCCTCCACACAAGAGTCCCCTACACACCAGTGTCCTATGCACAAGTGTCCTATGCACAAGAGTCCCCTACACACCAGTGTCCTACACACAAGAGTCCCCTACACACCAGTGTCCTCCACACAAGAGTCCCCTACACACCAGTGTCCTCCACACAAGAGTCCCCTACACACCAGTCCCCTACACACCAGTGTCCTACACACAAGAGTCTCCTACACACCAGTGTCCTACACACAAGAGTCCCCTACACACCAGTGTCCTACACACCAGTGTCCTCCACACAAGAGTCCCCTACACACCAGTGTCCTACACACAAGAGTCCCCTACACACTAGTGTCCTACACACACTCATGGTGATGTTGTCAGTTTCTCATCACCACCACAGCGGAATCTCAGCTTGTGTTGGCGTCGCCTTCCTGGCTTCCTGTTCTGAGCCGGGAAGCACTGAAGGAATGGAAATCTGCAGAGGTGACGTTTCATACGCGTGTCTCTCAGATGGAGAGGGAGGGAGAGTGGGAAAGAGGGAGGGAGAGAGATGGACAGAGAGAAAAGAGAGAGTGAAGATGGAACAGGAAGAGAAAGGGAAAAAGGAAAAACAGAAAATGGTTTGAATAAGACTGAACAAAAATAGCCTGTGTGTGTGTATGTGTGTGTGTGTGGGTGTGTGTTTGTGTGTGTGTGTGTGTGGGTGTGTGTGTGTGAATCAGATGCTGCCCATCACTCTTCACCAGGTCCAGTCCCAGACCTGTACATAGATGATGGTGCATGGCACATTGGCAGGAGGATATGTGTGGGGCCTCCCGCGGTCTGCGGGCGTACACGGCCATATTCAATGTAAAAGACATCAGGCCCGCACCACGGGAACGCCTGCTGCTGCACCCGCCATAAATCGTCCAATCAGGACGAGCGCTAAAGAAGAGAAATTGAATTGTGTTGCCTTGTGGGAGCTGCGGTGCTGTTGGTTTTATTGTGCTGGTGATTTCCTGGAGGAAGCACAGAGAAGGAAAACCACTGGACCCAGACTCACCCTCCTCACTTCCCTCCCTCCCTCTCTCCCCCCCTCTCTCCCTCCCTCTCCCTCCCTCTCTCCCTCCCTCCCTCTCCCCCCTCTCTCTCTCCCTCCCTCCCTCCCACCTTCTCTCCTCCTGCTCTCTCTCTTTGTAAATCTTTTTCCAAGAGTTCTATATTTCTGCCTTTTGTTTGAAAATGTGTTTATTAATCGGCTGACAGAGTAAATGTGACTTCTGAGAAGAACCTTTAAACACTTGTAGAAGCAGTTATATAACATCTCCACAGTGGACGGGTGGAGTGGACTAATGTCAGACATGACTTCAGGATCTGTGTGTGTGTGTGTGTGTGTGGAGTGGAACATGTTCATGTTTCTCTGTATAACTCAGGGCCTTAGCAGTGGCAGTAAGCCACTTCACATTCTCTTTTTCTCCAAGCCCCAGGCCCCAAGCAGGAGGTGTGACGGCGAGCCCAGGAGAACCCGCATGGGCTCCTGTGACCTCTCCCTCTGCTGCTTCTGCACTTCTCTCTACATCAATCTCTCCTCCCTCTCTTTCTGCTGATCCTTTCATGTCCATCAATCTGTTATTGTTTGAGGCGGGCTGTTTTGACAGCAGGCTGGAAGCACTTTGGCAAGCACGCAGTACTTTCTCTGTATCTCCCTCAGTCTCTGTCTGTCTGTCTGTCTGTCTGTCTGTCTGTCTGTGGCGATGCTGATTTGAATGTCACCGCGGATGGAGTCGAAGTGCCGTGCTCTTGGTGCTGGAAAATGGATCCATGCTTCATTAGCTGCAAATGGGCTAGGAAACTATTCCTGTACACTTACTGCTCTTTCTCCCTCCCTCTCTCTGTCTGTCTGTCTCTCTCCATCTCTCTGTCTTTCATTCTCTCCTCTTGCTCTCTGTCTTTCTCTCTCTCTGTCTGTCTTTCTTTCTCTCCCTCCCTCTTTCTGACTCTGTCTTTCATTCTCTCCCTCCCTCTCTCTGTCTCTCTTTCTGTCTCTTTTTGTCTCTCTCTCTCTCTCTCTCTCTCTCCCTCTCTCCCCGTCTGTGGTCCTCTCACTCAGCTCTGTAGATGTGGCTGGCGCAGACGCAGCATTCGAGTTGATGTGCTCCTTTCACCTCATTCAAATGTGTCATGGTGAAACGTGGTGAGACGTAGTGAGACGTGCGCTAGCTTCTCTGTTTGTTGCAGTACTTCGGGCCTGCACTTCAGTCTGCTAAGAGAGACGCGCATGTTTGCGGAGAGATGAGCGCGGTATGAGTGTTGCCCCTGGAGCAGGCGATGTTGTCAGCTACGGCATGCTGGGTAAGAGGGAAACCTCTGATCTGGAGCATGTAGGAGATGTGGCCATACGTTGGAGTGCTTTGTGGGAGGATGCAAATGGTGGTGTGAAGGGGTTAATTTAATCTGGTCTTTAAAATTAGTTCCATCTGGTTTGTGTGTGTGTGTGTGTGTGTGTGTGTTAGTGCTTCCTTCAGTGTGTGTCTTTCTATATACATTGAGAGGTTACAGGGGTTTACAGAGCAGAGCGTGTGTGTGTGTGTGTGTGTGTGTGTGTAAGAAAGAGAGTGATTTCTCTGCACACTGTGAGATGGTACTATAGTTTGCAGAGTGTAACATAAGGATGCAGGATCAAAATTCTCAGCATGCATTTGTTAATGGAGCTTCCAGACTACAGGGTCTACACTACAGGGACTACACATTAAACACACACACATACACACACACAGACAGACACACACACACACAGTGGATTGCACAACCCACTTGTACAGTCAGATACACATATTAGAAGGCACACACACAGTTCTTCATACTAAATAACAAAAAAGTGGTGTGTGAATCCTCTTCTGAACACAGCCAATGTACTGTGAACATCCAACTTTCGCCAAGTGTGTGTGTGTGTGTGTGTATGTATGTATGTATGTGCGTGCTGAAGGAGTTTCCTTGGTGCCTCTCACCCACCTTTTAAATCTTCGATTTCCAAGAACCCCATGAAGTTTCTAAATCTGTTTTCATTCATTCCTCTTTTTTCCACTCCTCGTTGTAATCTCAGCCCCCTCCTGTCAGCGAAACTCCCCACGCCTGGATACACTGCTGCAGCTCTCTTTACACAAAGTCCAGCACAGAGCAGTACAGACTCATCAACATGCTGAAAATGTAGGAGACAAAATGAATCTGGATCGTTTTGCGTAATGTAAATGAGATTGTACTCACTGCACCCAAATGGCATTTATTACGTGTTTTTCATGTTGGTATTCTCAGGGTGTGTTACTCTAGGAGCCCCAGGGACGTGCACTGGCTCTGAACATGGTCCACAACCTAGGAAAGAATGAGGAATGGGGTACTGAAAAGTGTGTGTGTGTGTGTGTGTGCACGTATTCTCACCATACTGTGAAGAGGTGCTGTAGTTTTTGAAGCAAGTCCTACCTGTGTGTGCGTATGTGTGTATGTGTGTGTGTGTGAGAGAGAGTTTGTTTGTGTGTGTTTGCAGGTATGTACTTTTCTAACCACACTGTGAAGTGCAGTGTATGTTTAAAGTGAATAACTAAGGTATGTCTGAGGGTACTTCTGAGATTTCTGTACTTTTTTAATGGTCTGTATGTTTTTGATAATGTGAAGCTATCAGCATAGCACCATGCTAATGAGGCTCATGCAGATGCTAACAGCAGCAGGACAACACTGACTTTACGTGCGGCTCGCCTTAGCATATCTCTGCAGACTGTCAGCTGCTTTTGTTTGTATACCTGTGTGTGTGTGTGTGTGTGTGTGCGTTTCTCTACACAGTGTAAAGGGATGCCATGGTTTGTACAGCGGGGGATAAGGCATACCTTTGAGTGTGTGTGCAGGTATGTGCTCTTCAGACCAAACTGTTAAATGTTTGTGGAGTGTAATTAAGGTGGAGGTCAGTATGACCTCAGCTCCACCGTCTGGCCCATCCAGTAGACGCTCCTGCACTTCTGTGTGCAGAGAATGTGAGGTTGGATTGAACATATACACTGGCCTAATGTTGCTGGGTCACAGAGAGTTGAACATCTCCGTGTTCTCCTCCTGTGGAGCTGGAGCTGTTCTGTCTGCTGTAGACCTCAGGCTGCCGCTTCACTTCCCCACACCTCCCACTGAAAACTCCTCACGCCGTCCAGGGGGCTTCAGCTGTGTATGCAATTCATCAGTCCCTCCTTATGGTTTAGGACAGTCTTATTCTTTAGGATGAGGAAGAACATTTCCAGACACACACACACACACACACACACACTCACACACACACCGTGGCTAGTCGCTGTCCTCATTCAGGAGGCTCTGATAAATCTCCTGAGAGTGGTGGAATCACATGTCTAACACACCTTCTCTCTCTACTTAGGCAGCCACTTCCCCTCTGTGTGTCTCCCTGCCTGTCTCTCTGTCTCCCTCTCCAACCCTCTCCCTCTCTCTCTCTCTCTCTCTCTCTCTCTCATCCTTCTCTGTCTCTCTTTCTCTGTCCTTCTCTCTCCCTCTGTCTGTTTCTCTTCCTCTCTGTCCCTCATTCTTCTTTTCCCCCTCTCTATCCCTCCTCTCTAGGTCTGTCTCTCTCTGCCTGTCTCTCTGTCCTCTCTGTGTCTCTGTATATAGTGCACATGTACTGCAGTGTATGGACCTGCTCATGGCAGTGGATGCGGTGAGAAACACAGAACATGAGACACAGAGCACATGTGTGTGTGTGTGTGTGGGTGTGTGTGAGTGCATGCTTGCTTGTAGGCGGGTGCGTGCGTGCGTCTGTTTGTCTGTGCGGAGGGACTCTTTCTCATTGGGTCTGGTTCTGCTTGGAACACAAGCATTGTTTTAGAAAAGTGGTTAGTGGGTTGGCTTCCCAGGGGAAAACACAACAAGGTTAAAGCTCTCGGCAGAACACACCACACTCAAACACACCCAACTCAAACACACCCCATGCTCAAATACACCCCACTCAAACACACCCCGCTCAAACACACCCCGCTCAAACACACCCCGCTCAAATACACCCTGCTCAAACACACCCTGCTCAAACACACCCCGTGCTCAAATACACCCCACTCAAACACACCCTGCTCAAACACACCCCGTGCTCAAATACACCCCACTCAAACACACCCCACTCAAACACACCCCGCTCAAATACACCCTGCTCAAACTCACCCCGTGCTCAACCACACCCCACTCAAACACACCGCACTCAACCACACCCCACTCAACCACACCCCACTCAAACACACCACGCTCAAACACACCACACTCAAACACACCACACTCAAACACACCACGCTCAAACACACCACACTCAAACACACCGCGCTCAACCACACCGCACTCAAACACACCACACTCAAACACACCCCGCTCACAACAACCAACCATCCTAACGTCTTTGACTGAGGAGCTTCTGTCCATAGCACTTCTGCACATTCTTATTTCCTCCCCTGTCCCACGTTTGATAGGCTACTCTCAAAAGCCCCCCCCCCACCCCCCTCTCTTGTTCTCCAGCGAGTGTCTGGAGAGTGATATTGGAGATGAACGGTGGTGAGAGGCTGGATTGAAGGTTTCTGTTCGCCGTGTGGAGCCACATATCCTACAGTGGTTTTGCGGTCGTCATTACCCGCTTGACTTCATCTAACCACCATCATCGTCGGACTCCGCGCCCGTGCTCAGACCACACGCTGCGAGCAGGTTTTAGTTTACACGTGAGTCAAGGTCTCGCGTGACCTGCCAATTTTTATGTAGGCCAATGAATGTAACTTTTTTTATCAGGCACGTGTGGATGTACTTAAAACAATAACACGATTAATACAGTAACCTACATATGAATACATGTGTAGTGTTTGGAATTAAAGTTACCGATGCTGTCCTGAACTGTAGAACTTGAGACAAATTTGCATATATATATGCCATTATGTGACTGTCACTACTCATAGCCTATAGCCTAAATGAGTACTTTAACCACCCAGATCCCACCCACGTTACCTCTACACAGATTCCACCCATTACCGCTACAAATTCCCCCTAAATTTCCCCCTTATATTTACACTTGTTAAACGAGGCTTGTGTTTTTTTACATTTGTTTTAAATGCATGTTTTACATGTTTCTTTTACATGCATGTTTTTACATGTGATTTTTACATGCATGTTTTTACGTGTGTTTTTACATGCGTTTTTTGGCTTGTGTTTTACATACGTGTTTCATAAGTATTTTTATATGTTTGTTTTCTGTTTGTCTTTGTTTTTATATGAAAATAAATTATAGCGTGCCACACCACTTAATGATAATATTATTAAGTTCCACTGTTGTCACTAGTGCCAGTGATGTACCCTTTATCAGAGGATTCAGACTACAGTGTGCATATCCATCACATACCCACCTCTTCCACTCTGTCTGTCTCCAGCTGCACACACACACACACACACACACACAGTTACTGTCATATACATCTGAAACATTAATCACTTAATCTCTGTCTGTCTCTCTGAATTGAAGTGTGCGGTCTCTCTCACTTCCTGTCTCGCTCTCTGATGGTCCTGGATCAGAGCTGCAGACGCTCCTCGCGCGTGTAAGTGCCTCCTGAACAGTCTTGCCCTGCAGATCCCCGTCTCTGTGCTACAGATCTTTGTGGCTTCCAGGATCCTCTGAACTCATAAACACACTTGTGTTCAATTACAGAGCCGTGCCTTGGTCTGTCTGTTGGATTCTCTCTCTTTCTCTCTCTCTCTCTCCCAGTCAATCTTTTAATTCTTGTGTCGGTTTAAACCTTCTCCCACTGCTCTGGTGGTTACAGGTACAGATTCTGCAGTCTTCTTGTCTGATAATCTATTATCATATTAAAACCAGACTACTTGTCTGATATACCATATACGATGAATCAATTGCAGTTAATAATCCTGGCATGAAGGTATTGGTTAGGTTTTGTTTTTCCGTATAGCTGTGTTTTGCTACATTATGGTAATGGTTAATCTAGGTTTGGTCATAGCTGAATGTGAGTGTGTGTGTGTGCGTGTGTCTGTGTGTGTGTGTGTGTGTGTGTGTGTGTGTGTGAGTGTGTGTGTGTGTGTGTGTGTGTGTGTGTGTGTGTGTGTGTGTGTGTGTGTGTGTGTGTGTGTGTGTGTGTGTGTGTGTGTGTGTGTGTGTGTGTATGTGTGTGTGTGTGTGTGTGTGTGTGTGTGTGTGTGTGTGTGTGTGTGTGTGTGTGTGTGTGTGTGAGTGTGTGTGTGTGTGTGTCTGTGTGAGTGTGTGTGTGTGGCCTCCCTTGCCTGCAGAGAGACGGAGCCGCAAACTCAGCAGCTTTTAAGCGCTTCTAATTCCCCCTCTGGCCTCCTCACTCTGTCTGTCTGACTGTCTGTCTGTCTGTCCTTCAGCAAGGCATTATTTACGAAATAATGTTCCAAATTAATTTATGGCCAAAACCAACAGAAGAACAAGGTTGATGATAAAGTGATTAAATGAAAAGAATGGTACAAGAACAGTCACTGACAAAATGTTTACACTCTCTCCCTCCCTCTTTCTCCCTCTCTCTCCCTCTCTCTCCCTCCCTCTTTCTCCCTCTCTCTCTCTCTCCCTCTATCTCCTCCCCCCCTCTCTCTCGCTCCCACTCTCCCTCTTTCTGTCTCTCTCTCCCTCTCTAACTCTCTATCTGTCTCCGCGTCCTGCATATGTGTTGGGTCTGGAGCACCTCTGATCCTCCCTGCCCAGAGGCATCATCGCTGTCAGACAGTGCATCTGGGGAGTCATGTTTTCCAAGCAGGCTCGTTTTACCATGGCACACTTGCACAGGTGATACAGAGCCCACAGACTCCCTGGGAAATGTAGTGCACGGCATTGTGACCCCAGGTGAAAATGGAGAGGAGGGTTCACAGGGAGAAGGGCCACGGTATGAAAGTGTGTATTCATTCATTAAATCAAACACCTCACTGTGCCTTCACTTCATGTCATAGTAGTATTCTTCCACCTTAAAGTAAATTATTCAAAATAGGGCTGAAATGTTCTGGAACAGGTTAAGTGTAAGAAACACCTAGTGTATTTCTATAGTTTTTGTACATGGCAGTAGTCTTTGTAGCATTGTCGGTTATAAACCAAACATTCCAATGATGCTAAGATTGCTTTCTACGTGAACTTTATCTGAACAGTGGAGGTGGCTAATGAGTGAAACAGTTTATTTTTGGCTCATATTCACATTCTCATAGGAGAGAGGGTAGGGTGTGTGTGTGTGTGTGTGTGTGTGTGTGTGTGTACCTTCCCCCATATTTCTCCCTGTCTCTCTTTAATTCTTACACCTACACACACTCAAACATATCCGCACACACAACCACACACACACACACATTGGTAATGTAGGGGGCCAATACCAGTAATGTATGTGCCCTTGGGCTGGAGAAATTTTTGAATACCAGTCCCTCCTTTGGAATGCAAATCTAGCCCTAACTACTCTCCATAGTCTACAGGGGACGACACACACACACACACACACACACACACAAACACACAGTCCATAGCCTCAGAGTGATGACCTTTAACCCCCAATAAAAGCAGAGAGGCCAGAGTGCCATTTGTCCTGCTAGTATTAAGTGAACCAGACACAAAAAAAGGATTTGTGAACACGCACACACACACACACACACACTGTTTCTCCGCCTGTGTGTCTGTCTTTGCCTGGTCCCATCTCTTTCTTCTTCTCTTCTTCTCTGCTCGTACATGATGGTTTGTGGGAGCTGCTCGGAGGAAGCGGCTCTGGTCCTCATGGCTGATGTTTACAGACACACAAAGCCTCTTTTCTTCCTCTTCAAACAGCCTGTTAACTCCTTCAAAAATCTGCAATCTGCATCCTGCTGGAGCACAGTTGTGTCCTCTCAGAAGAGAGAGAACTAAAGACAGAGAGAGAGGGAGAGAGAGGGAGAGAGAGTGCAGGAGGGAGGAGGAAGGAGGGAGAAGAAAGGAAGAAGGAAGGAAAGAGAAAAAGAGTGGTGGAATTCCTCGTGGGAGAGAATCTTTTATTTTCGGTCTGTCTGAGGGCAAGTTGCTCCTTCTCTCTCACCTCTGTCTCATACACACACACACACACACACTCTGTCTGTCTCTCTCTCTCTCTCTCATGTCAGGCTTTGCCTGGCTCTGTGCCGAACCCTCAGGCTGGCCAGCGGCCTGATCGTGTCTGCAATCGTCTCTTTATTGAGTAAGAACGCCGGCGTACAGTATCAAACAGGGTCCTGTCTTTTCTCCCCCCGTTAACCGCTTTCCCTACGAGCTGACTGATCCCCTTTTGAGGCCGGCGGACCACAAAGACACTAATCTAATCAAGATGTGTGGCAAAAAGGCAGAGAGGGCGTGAGAGCAGGCGCGCTGTTCGTCACACGCTCCCCGGAGTGCCGCACAGGGACAACAGCACTGTAGAGCCTTCACCGAGCTGCCATGGTGCCCCATCTTGGGCTTCTGGATCTGTACATGTAGACCCATGTTAACATTTGGGTGGTGGAGATGATGATGATGATCAGTCACGTAGTGAAGAGACACAGACTACCTGGAAGTGATGGCATCGATGTTGTTTCTGGACTTGGGGAATCTCTGTGTACTTCTGTGTATGTTTGTGTGTGTGCATTTCAGATTCCTTGCCCATAACACAGAGGAGGTTTCTTTGCTCTGAACACTGATGTGTGTGTATTCACTCACTATGGGCAGGGTGGTTATTAATGAAAGCACTGGCCTTTCTTTGATCTTTGATCCCCCTCTCCAAAATAAAGAATATTTCTCTTTTTCTCCCTTTTTGTCTCTGTCTCCAGCTTAGTTTCTTTGCCCTCTTTCCCTCTCTCTCTCTCTTCCTCTCTCTCTGTCTCTCTCTTCCTCTCTCTCTCTCTCTCTCTCTCTCACCATCACTCACTGTCCATTCTGGATTACAGAGCAGCTCTCTCCAGGTCTGTATTCACATCCAACACTAAATGCAGCTTCAGTGCCAAACTATTCTTACACACTCACAGTTCTCACACACTCACATTTCTCACACACAGTACTCGTAATCGTTTGTTTGTGGCCATTTTTGTGCTGTGTGGTCATGTTTTGCATGAACAAAAACGTTAGGAAATAATGAATCCACCTCTGGAGGAATGAGCCAGAAATTCCCCAGATGCTGCTCCACCTGTCTGTCCTATAAATGTCCACGTCTCCTAAACATTTCATTGCCTAGTACCTCTACATGTGTAATGACAAAAAGGTGAGTGCAATCTAATCTAATCTAGATTCCCAAAGGCACGGTGCTCCACAGTGTGGGAGGAGGCTTGCTCTGTGAACAACCAAGTAACAACGTGGGTATGTTGTTGATGCCAGTGTGGGAAATGAGACCTGCAGCATCTGTGAACCCTGAACCCTCAGCCCACAGACACCCACACATGCAAAGGGGTTTAGAGGAACCAGCCGGTGGGTGAAGGGGAATCAACCAGTGGGTGAAGAGGAATAAACCAATGGTTGAAGGGGAATCAACCAGTGGGTGAAGAGGAATCAACCAATGGTTGAAGGGGACCCAGTCAGTGGGTAAAGGTAACAGAAACAGGTGACACAAACAGGTAAAGCCGGCCATAAGCAGAAACTTCCATTGAGGAAGTACAGGATAAGAGATTCTGAAAGCTTCCATGGAGGAAGTTCTGTTCAGGCTTTTGTCTTCGGACATAGAACATCTGAGCATGGAGGTCTGTCTGCTAATGTGGTGACTCTGGTTAGCCATTGTTTAACAGAGACGCCAGCGATCATTTACCCCCAGGATCAATAAAGTTATATCTATCTCGGTGTGTGTGTGTTTGTGTGTGTGTGTATATGTGTATACAGTATACATATATAATCAGATTTCTGATATTTTCTGATATATAATTCAGAAATTGTATGCAAGGCTCCAGAAAATTCTGTAATAACTGAATTAAGCTGAGTTAATTGGATGTGTACCTGTAGCTTTAACTGAATTATCTGAGTTAATTGGATGTGTACCTGTAGCTTTAACTGAATTAAGCTGATTTAATTGGATGTGTACCTGTAGCTTTAACTGAATTAATTGCAGTTAATTGGACGTGCACCTGTAGCTGTCACCTTTACAACCACTACTTTGTTGCATTTGATACCATGGCAGAATCCATGCAACTGAGCCAAGTCCCATAGAAATGAATTGTGGACCTCCGCAAGTCTGGTTCCTCTGTGGGAGCCACTTCTAAACAACTGAAGGTAGTGTGAGCATCTGTACAAACAATTGTATGTGACGTAGACTCTTGGGAGCACACAGACACTGCATCATGTAAGACATCTGCACATGTAACCTGAAGGCTGCAGGTTATCTGGGGAGTATTTAAGTGACCACTAATCCTGCATGTATGGAAATACCACATTGCGCTACTGTTGATTAACTGAGTCCTCTTAGCACGCCTTGATGTTTGGTACTGCACGTCTGCTCAGTCTGACATTCTCGATCCGCCGTTATCCTAGGTCGGTGGTATCCTAGGTCGGCGTTATCCGAGGTCAGTGGTATCCTAGGTCGGTGCTATCCTAGGTCGGTGGTATCCTAGGTCGGTGGTATCCCAGGTCTGTGGTATCCTAGGTCGGTGGTATCCTGCACTCTTGACCTCCTTTACTGGCTAGGACGCGTTCTGCGAGTGCACGACAAAGCATGTTTGTAAGGATAAGAGTTTCTGCTAAGTGTCGTAAACGTAAGGCACCACGGGTTCTTAGGGCTGAATGAACTTTGGTCTGAAAGGTTCATCTGAAATACAGGAATGGAACTGGTGAAGAAGGTGAACGCCTCAGGTGTGCACCACTCAGAGAGCGTGACATCACCATGTCCTGAACACCCAGTGCCTGGTCTTTGCGGGTGATGAAATGGGTTTTAGAGTCTTCTCTGGTCAGGTGGAATCACAATTGAACTATTTGACTATAACAATAAGAGCTACAATAAGAGGGAGCAATTATCAAGAAATACTGAAAAAAAACCCCCACCACAGCCAGGAAATGAAACCTTGGTCACATCAACCTTTCCGGCAGGGCCATGATCATAAACGTTCCTAAGTGCGACTTAAACATGACGAAGTGGCTGGACCTGAATCCTGTAGAGAAGTCACGGACTGAAATGAAAAGGGCGTGTCAGGGCACGAAGGCCCAAGGACATGAGTGAGCTACACCCGCTCCCTCAGAAACAAACAGAAAAAGATAAAACTCTGAGAGGCTTGTGCAAGTGTACCCCCAGTGTTAGTTAAAAAGCAGTGTACCACACACCGCAAATCTGACTCCGCAAACCAAACCTGAAATAAATCGATCTGGGGTAGAAATAACATACACTCTAGATGATTTAGCATAGGGAACGCCACCTAACATGTGGAGAATGTCTTTAGCCCAAAGGTGCATGTAAACGTTTGACCCTGACATAGCTGCTGGAGGAAGAGTTCAAGGTGTAGGCTGGGACAGCTTACTGAGAGGTACATTCAACTGGCAGGCATTCCCGAATCAAATACATATGAGGAAGAAGCCATTACACCCCCCCCCCCCCACAAGTCCAAATGGGAGGAACCAGGTGTGGGCTGGGGCTGAGATCCTGTGGGACCTCCAGATCTGGACAGATTAACAAGTCCTAAAGAGCCAAGCAGATAGAGTAAGGTGTAGAGAACAGCACTGATGATGGACGTGTCCTTCTCAAATGAAGCTGACATCCAAAGGGCGAAATAGGAGAAGCAGAAGAAATATCAGTTTCTGAAAGAGGAAATGGAGAGAATGTGAAAGGTAAACACCATGGTTGTCCCAGTGGTACATAGGGGCACTTGGGGCTGTGATGGGGGTATTCGAGGCTGTGACCCCTATGCTGGAAAAGTGGCTCCAAAAGGTCAAAAGGCTGAGAGAGCAATTTATGTGTATATCATTTAAATGACTAGTTTTGTATATCTTGCTCGAATATCTTGTGGGCAAATGGAGTTACCAGAAATAGAGCATAAGATGTCAAAAGGTACACAGACTTTATGCCACGTGAAACATCATATCTGTACTTATTCAGGGACACTTCATGCACTAGTATTGTGGTTGCTGCACTGCAGTTACCAGAGTTAGACAAAGCTGTCGTCCTTGTTCATTTGAAGTGTGAAGTGTGAAGTTTGAAGCGGTCAGAACAGCGCTGTCTCACATTCAGACGTCCTCGACAGCTCTGCTCCCCAGGAGTCTGGTGGAGCTAGGGTCACTGATCTGGAATGGCCATTACAAGAGCTTGGCCCGTCAGCCATTTTCTCCAGGAATGTTCTGGATCAATGTCCTTCTGAAAGCTCCAAAAACGACTTAGGCTCATAGCAGCAGATGCCAGATTTTGCTGTAAATTGTCCAGGGCCATGACAGCGTCCATGACTTTAAAGCTGCTACTTGATTTATGAAGTTCAATGACTTTTCGTCTTGTTTCATTTGTGTGACCTCTGAACTAGCCAAAATTGATGGATGTTGAAGTAATAAGAAACCATGAATAAATTTTGTTCATAAGATCTTAATTGTAGTGACCCATGTTCTTGTTACCTTGTTTGAAGTGTCAGATAAATATGCTGCAGGTGGTTACATAGCATCCCACAGCAGAAGAGACGGCCTAATCACATGACACTAGTCACATGACACTATGGAACCATATTTGTGCCATATTTGAAAAACGTTGTTTATTTTTTTTGTTTATGGTTGATTTACACATCATTTGTGATCTGATGATCAGGAGCTTGAACAACTATCAGTATTATCATTTCAGTACCTGTTTCTAAGCTGATCCCCTCAGGGCAGAAACAGGCTGTGTGGCTGAATGAAGGGATGGACGTGTTTTAGGGAGAGGAACATTCCTGGTGTCTCTGCCTATCAGTCATAATACCTGGAACAGAGGATATCAGTCACCGCTAAAGGGATGTGTTGTTATACCTTCAATCTCTCTCCCTCTCTCTCTTTCTCTGTATCCCCCGTCTCTCCCCCTCTTCCTTTCTCTCTCTCTTTCTTTCTACCTCTCTCTCTCTCTCTCTCTCTCTCTCGCTCTCTCTCTCTCACACTATATCTGATACACACACAGACAGGCTCTCTGTGAGTCTTCCCTTCTCTCCCAGACACTAGCATGCACAATTTTTCTCATGCAGTCTCTGTCGCTCACACACACTCTCCCAAAGTTTGTAATTATAGTTTTATAGACTGGGGCAGCGGTAGTAAAACTATGAAATGTTAAAAATGCAAATAAAAAGACAAACATCGTTTAGGACATTTATTCATAGCCATCTGGATCTTAACCGTGGGACAAACATGGGGAGTTATTACATTATATTATCTTATGAAGGTGTGTGTGTGTATGTGTGTCAGTGTCCTTATCCAAGCATATATAGTTAGAGTATTATCTTTGTTCAAGACCAGGCGCCTCGCCTTCATAATGCACACACACGAATATGTGCATAAAAAAGCATCAGGGACAGGACACATTCTGAGACGTTGTATCACCCTGAGTCACAGGGCACACGTCCTCGGTTGGAAGTGTTGGCATTTTCCTGCAGCATCTACAGAAGTCTCCAGCCACAGCTGAAGATAAGGCTCCATCCAGGCTCCCGTGGAATCAGAATGTCATTAAACAGCAAGGTTAACCCTCATCTAAAATGTTAGCTATGAAGCATGTCAATCATTCTGGCATGAAAAGAGGAATTCAAGGTCGTGTGCATGTGTGTCATGCTTTTTTCTAACAAATACTCATATTCTCAAACATTCGGTTTCACAAATTCTCAGATTCATGAGTATTCAGTTTTGTGAATACTCCAGACCCTGATGTGATGGACCATACCTCACTTATATAGAAACCAGAGACCAGTAGCTAAATCACTACATATGAGTACAAATGGGAAAATGTTGACTGCATCTGACATGCAGAAATAATAACTGCTAGAATTATTACTACTATAATTACAATTTTATAATGTAATAAACAACTACTAATAGAATTGACTGCATACCGTTACATCACATTTGTTTTTACCTTACATGGGTCTGTCTCAGCAATGATACGTTCAAAACCAACAGCCAATAATCATTAAACTGTCCACAAGCAGAGTTCACATTTGACCTAAAAGCCAATTCAGTGAACTAAAACAAGACTAAAATGATTATTTATTTTGTGCCAGGAAAATCACATTATTATGGGGAGCTAAAAAAATCTAAATACATTATTACCATTATTATTATTTTCCTTAGAAGGAAAATATGAAGACTATAGGATATATACAGTAAAACACATCACGGATTTACTGTAATATGATTATGCTCATAGAACTTACAGAACTGAACCTAACTGAACTAATCATTGTGTGTGTGTGTGTGTGTGCGTGAGAGAGAGATAGAGAGACAGAGAAAGAATGAGAGAGAGATGGTGCAGAAGCCCTATATACTGCAACATCAAACCTGATTAATCTGTTTAGAAATGTGTGCCTGTGTGCATGTGTGTGTATTTGTGTGAATGTGTGTATGTGTGTGTGTGTCTGTGTATTCACTAAACCCTATAAGGCTGGTGGGGCTCTGGGGTATCGGTAGACTTTGTACCCCTTCAGAGTACACACAGCACTGATACACTCTCAATTAGAGCAATGACCCCTCAGACACACACACACACACAAACTGCACTGCTGTTCAGTGCCCTCTCCAAACGCTGTTGCAGTAACACACACTTAGAAGGCCTGTTTCTTTTGTGAGGCCTTGTGTGTAATTGCAGTGAGATTGCAGTTCCTGAACGGTGACTAGGAGAAGATGGTTGGCTGTGATGTTCAAAGTCCCACTTAAAACATCAGCTTCCTCTGGGCTTCCTGCCTCCCCCTGCTGTGTGTGTATTTACACGTGGATGTGTTTGTGAAAGAGAAACACACAGGCAGACAGACCATGTGGATGTGCCTACGCAGACTAATCTTACAGGACAGGAGCCACCACAGGTGTGTGTGTGTGTGTCTGTGTGTGTGTAGGAGAGAGAGAGAGAGAGAGAGAGAGAGAGAGAAAGGGGATGACAGAGTATTATAAATCAGCAGTGTTGCTCCTTATGTAAATGGCATGTGTTATAGTGTGTGTGTGTGTGTTTGTGTGCATGTGTGTGTGTGTGGTCTACTGTACACTACCATAACTGTACACTACGACTATGATGAACCTCCTCTTCTACAGTCTACCATAACTCTAAGAATCATGTTCTTCCTAAAGCTTCCTTCAGCCTCTAGGGTTTCTGTCTGCAGTGTAAGACCAGCAAACCTCTCAACACTGCGGAGCCAATGGTCAATGCCATTTGCAAATGGGTTTTCTGTTTGAATGCAAGTTTGGTACTACAAAACCAAAACATAGAAAGCTATCAAAATATTATAAATCTTTGAAATCATTGCTCCATCTTGGCTGGGAAAATTTTATTGGTGAGGTGAAAGTGAAGTTTGGAATTTCTGTAAGTCTCTGAGCTGTTCATGAGCTGCTCCACTGTGTGATAACAGCATTAAGGTAAAAAAACAAAAGCCACTTTAACTTGTGGACCACGAGTGTCCCTGCATCACAACATAAGGGTGGTAGGGCAGGAGTGTTCTTCATATGGGTGGTAGGACAGGAGTGTTCTTCATAAGGGTGGTAGGACAGGAGTGTTCTTCATAAGGGTGGTAGGACAGGGAGTGTTCTTCATAAGGGTGGTAGGACAGGAGTGTTCTTCATAAGGGTGGTAGGACAGGGAGTGTTCTTCATAAGGGTGGTAGGACAGGAGTGTTCTTCATAAGGGTGGTAGGACAGGAGTGTTCTTCATATGGGTGGTAGGACAGGGAGTGTTCTTCATATGGGTGGTAGGACAGGGAGTGTTCTTCATAAGGGTGGTAGGGCAGGAGTGTTCTTTATAGGGGTGGTAAGGCAGGAGTGTTCTTTTTTAAGGGTGGTAGGGCAGGAGTGTTCTTTATAGGGCAGGAGTGTTCTTTGTAAGGGTGGTAGGGCAGGAGTGTTCTTTATAGGGGTGGTAAGGCAGGAGTGTTCTTTATAAGGGTGGTAGGGCAGGGTAGGTGCAGAAGTGTATGGACCCAACATGTTTCTGCATGTGTGTGAGATTAGACTTTGACTTCACACGATATGGCTTGCGTATGAGACTCAAGAGCGCACATTCACACACACACACACACACACACACACACACACACACACACACACACACACACACACACACACACACACACACTGGCTCATACATTAAGCATTTTGGGTGTGAAGTTACTGAAATCCATGAGTCTGTTTTGTCTGTAAAAATTATTGTGTATTCAAACAAACAATGGCATACAGATAAATATACACAGATACAAATACACACACACACACATACGATTCACATGCACATACGCATATTACTACCACACACACTGTGTATTGTATGCTGAATGTATTCAAAGTAACAGACACATTCTGGGTTTCAGACTCAGGGTAATCACATCACCCCTTTTCCCAATGGTTCTGACACCAAAGAACCATTTAGTGGACACTAAAGGTTCTGAACCCACCTCTCCACCATGACCCTGGTGTAGCACTTGCGCTGACCAAAGGTCATATACTCTGTGACCTGAAATGACCCCGTGGCCCATTCCATGGAGCACTGGTGTGTGTGTGTGTGTGTGTGTGTAGCATCTCTAAACAGTCTGTAGACATTCAAGATGCTGTGGGCCTGAGGCAACAGGAAGTGATTCCACAGAAGATCGGCTGAATTGTTTTATTTACCACTGTAGCCCTACTGAAGCTCTGTTCCCACAGAAAGACAATGGGAATCTAACTGAGGATCATCTCATTTAAGACTAAAACCCATTCATAACGCCTCTGCATCATAAAAGAACACACCAGAGGATATTCTTAACTGCTCTCTGTCCAGCACAGACAACCGTGGAAATTCACCGTGTGTAAACTCCCCTGTGCTCTCGTAATAAACAGGCCCAGTATTCTGTGTGTGTGTGTGTGTGTGTGTGTGTTGTCTTATTAAGCATTGTTGGGGTTGTTGCCAGTGATTCTCTCGTTTTCCCGCTGTGCTCCAGATGCGCGTTTTGAATTTATTGTTGCGCCAGCTCGGGTTTCCGAATGTTTATTGTTTTCCGCAGGCAGACCTGACAGTCAGTCCTCTCCCTGGAGAACGTGCACGAGCACCCATGGACTACAGACTAAATACACGGCAGCTTTACCCGCAAAACAGATCAAACCAGAAAGGAAACACTGCTAACTCCTTGACGTGTCCCTGTGTGTTGTGCTTGTAAATCCGTTTCTTTTGTTTTGCGATCTTTTATACGTAGCGCATACGTAATGACCCTCAGCTGTAGGGTCTGCGGAGGGTGTGGATGTCGCGTGAAGAAAGCGAGCTCGAACCGCATCACCCTGTGTATGGCACGAGCGTTAGGCGAATGGGGACAGCATAGCTCAGAAACGCGAAGCACAAAAAACAAAACTGTGGACAAATGATCTTCTTTGGACTCACACAGACAATATAACTAATTAGCGTTGAGTTGTGTGTGTGTGTGTGTGTGTGTGTGTGTAATTGGAATTGTCGTGCCTGTGTGTCTCGCTTCTTAATACATTCACGTTTAATCCAAAACCAGAAAATAATGCATTTATACATTGCTAAATAATTTTATTAGCTTTGAGTCAAGCTTTTGATGTTGAAGATTCTTAAAACAACACATTTCTCTATAAGTGGTACCACACCCTTTACTGTCAGAGTTCTGAAGTCTTTATGATGACACCGTAAATGTTTCTCGTCTGATTCAGAGCTGCGAGTGTGGTGGGTAACATTCCCAGTGCGGTGCAGTAGCGTTGCTGTAGATGACCTCAGAAAAGGTCAGTGGTTTCTGTTGAATAAATCCACATATTGGCTTTCTAAATTTCTGAATTTGCTCAGTTATATAGTTTGGTGTCATATCTTAGTATACCTGTGTTATTGTCTTTAGATCATTTGGCAGTTTTGGTCTTTTTGCATTTTGAGTCTGTGTGTTCGTGCATAAGTGTATGTGTGTGTATGTGTATATGTGCATGCATGTGTGTGTGTGTATGTGAGTGTTTGTACATGTGCATGTATGTATGTGTTTGTGTGCATTTCTTCCTCTGTATCTGTTCAGTTACTACCACATTAGTTCAGATGGGGCTTACTGTTCTGCTGTGGCTCAGTGCTAATATGTTTCACTTGATATTTCATAGTAATAAGTGGTGGTTGTTCCACATATTGGAGTTTTGTTTAATATTCTAAACATTTCTGATGATGTCCGCATGCTTGCCTTTCGGGGCTGTGTCTTGTCCCTCCACGTTGTCTTGTTGTAATGTCATCTGTTTTCTTTTGTTTGACTGCATGTTAAACATGTCCAGATTTTATTAATCACATGCTCCCATAAGACCCTGGTTCCGGATCAGGAAGCAGTGGGTTGGGTCCCCATATGGTCTTCATACTGTAGTTCTCAAGGTCTGATCTCAGAGCAGGGCTGGAGTCTCGGAGTCTGAGTTGTTTTAAAATACTTTGTGAAATAGTGATCAAAGAATGTTTTAGTTCAAATGTAACATAACACACACACACGTGTGTATACACACACACACACACACACACACACACACACACACACACACGCATATGTGTACACATGTAAGAATAACCATTTAAAGGGGAGAGAATGGGTGCCTGCTGTTAGGGTCAGGTCTCACACCTGTTCAAGCATGTATACACACACAAACACACACACTCATATGTACACACTCACACACGCACTCATTTCATTTTTATGCATACACAGACTCTGACGCTTACAGACACTCTTATGCACACACGCTGTATGAGTGGTTTGTGAAGCATGAAGCAGATAAGGTATTACAGGCCGGTCGCTGGTTAGTCATTAACCAACTCTCTCACTCCCTTTCTTCAACCTTTTCACTTTCTTTCAGGCCTCCTTTCAAACATGATCGCTCCCACATCTCTCTCACTCTCTCTCTCTCTGTCCTGGTTCTCAGAGGTGTGAGCTGGCAGGACTGTGGGAACACAGGCACACGTTTGCACATGCAGCCTGCATGACTTTCACCATAACGATCCACTCACTTCCTTCCTCAGACAGGAAGACAAACAGACACACGAGCCGGCAGACGGAGAAGCTGAAGAGCACCTCCATATGCCAAGACGATGCAGCAGGTGGATCGCGAGGGACTGCGAAGGTGTAACAACTCTCGAACTCCACAGCACCAGAGCTGAAAGGGCACCACCAAACTGCAGACGTGCGCCACAGGGCCCAGCAGCTTAGGAGGAATCGTCGTGATGTGGATGAATGTCTTCTCCACCCACCTCTGTGTCTGTGTGGTCGTGTGTGAACAGGTCAGGGTGGATGAAGGTCAGGGAGGGGGTTAAACGACAGGCATCCTAAAACCACTAAAGCCAGAGCAAAAGAAGCAGCCAATGAGGCGGCGTTTGGGGAATGGGGGGTGGCAGGGTGGGACATGGCTGTGGTTTTAAGGCGGATTAAATGATGTCATCAGTTTGAGCAACGATGTGTTTTAATGTCGCCATTGTTGAATTGAGCAATGCTGGACGGTGTGAAATGGGAAGGATCTGGTCGAATGAAATTCCTGGAGCTTCATGGCATAACCGTGCTCACTGGGGAGCATGCCAGAGGGGGACACTAGGACCTCAGGGCAGGCGTCTCAGAGCCACACGCACAGTAGGCATTTCATGTGAATGGTGCAACACAAACCATTCCAGCCCCACTCAAATGATTGGACGAAACTCACAAAGCTTTCCAAGGGACTCTGGGTTCGCAACTTAAGACGCAATGGTAACGAAATTAATGGGTGGGAAACTTCTTGCCTCTGGATGTGGCTGTTGATGTGAATCTGGATCTGGATGTGGATCTGGGTTTTGTCAAGTTTGAATGCAAAAATGCAGCTTACTGATTTTTTATTAATCCTCGTTGTATTCACATCATTCTATCCATGTGGTTAGAATGCTCGCTATATATATTTCTCTCTCTTTCTTCCTCATTCCCTCTTTCCCTCTATGTCTTTGTCTTTTATTTCTCTCCCTCTTCTGCCTCTCTATCTCTCTCTCTATGTCTCCCCTTCTCCCCCCTTTCTCACTCTCTTCCTCTGTTCAGTCTAAGGAGTCTGCATGTGCTCCATTAGACCTGCCTCCCCTTGTCTCCCTGTCTGTGTCAACAAATTATCCTTGCCACACCACCCGGCACCGCCCAGGGGAGGAGGGGAGGGGGAGGGGGAGGGGGGGTGTTGCGTAGAAAGGGCTTCCCTTTCAGAAATGGCTGCATCATCTATTCATGGCCCCTCTTTAAAGGGACTGAGACCCAGCTGTTCCAGTGTGGGATTAAACATCACCACCGTCTGACCACGCTTCCGTATGGAGCGTTGGCCATCTCTGAACCAGCTGCCAGTGGTAATGTTCTCCCCGGAGTCCTGAGTGGGCCCAGTGGGCCCAGGGGCTTCCAAACAGGATGTAGCAGTGAGTGAGGGGGGCTTCATCTGTCAGTCAATCAATTCAACTGTCAATCAATCAATTCAACTGTCAATCAGTCAATTCATCTGTCAATCAATCAATTCAACAATTAGTCTCTCACGTGGCGCGTCTTTATTCTGTAGATAGAATGTCTGCGAAAATCGTCCAGTAAGGTATCTTATGTGGACCAATGTTTACAAATAAAAACCAATGAATGCATAAATCTGTTTTTTAAGACGCCAGAGAATTATAAATTATTCTAAAGTTATTTATTTAAAAATACAATTTTAGAACATCTACAACCGACCGAACAGTGGGCGCGACTTAAATCGATAACCTCTCCTACTTCTGAATATTAAAGACTTTATGTGTTGCCCCGCCCCTCGCGCTCTATAGCTAGAAACGCTCGCTTACCCACAATCGACGCGTTCCCAGCTCGTCGGCATTGTTGTGTCGCGGGCGCAAGGAGGAGGAATACAGAAAAAAAGAACAATAAAAGAAAAGACTGGCGGATAATAGAGCCCGAGGACGTGCAGGCGCTGTCTTGAACGAGAAATATATCCCCTATAGAATCGCTGTTGTTGTGTACTCGTGCATGTGTGGGTCGGGGGAGTATATCAGAGCCGCAGCGCGGATGAACTTGTAGTTTCGTAGGGGAAGGTTTGAACAGAGAGGAGGCATGGTCCGAAGACGGAGTCCAAGGTTCGCCGTGGTGTGCGTCCATCTCCTTTTGCAATATTTTTGGATTAAGGTACCTTTTGCACGAAATGGCACCAGATGCCTTTACATTCCATTCTCTGTGATCATTAGTTTGCATATCAAGTAATGCTTATTTTAATGTCATTGTCATAGCTTCTGGTTCAGTGAGTGGAATATCTTTACTCATTTAACTGACGGACCAAAGTTTGCACGAACTTTTGTTTTGGCGTTTCAACGATTTATGCTACAAACTACGTTACATAGGTTGTTTCTTGACAACAACGCCACAAAACACTCCAAATGAGGGCTCGTTGTTCACGTGTGATCTGTTATAGAATAACAAAATATGTTACAAAATATCTTGATTGGTTTTACGCAAACAAAAATAAAAGGCTAAACTGTAGTCTATTAGCTTTTCGATATCGTTTGTCCTCTTTTCACAGGCGGCTGGGGCATCAGGGTACTTCGAGCTGCAAGTCCTGTCCGTGCAAAATGTCAACGGGAAACTTCATAATGGCTTGTGCTGTGATGGCACGCGGAATTCGGCGGATAAATGCACGAGGGATGAATGCGATACTTATTTCCGAGTGTGTCTCAAGGAATATCAGTTAAAGGTGTCTTCTGGTGGCCCGTGTAGCTTTGGCAGCGGATACACTCCTGTTATCGGTGGGAATAATATTTCGCTGAAGACCCTCGCCAAGAACGACAAATCCCGCATTGTGTTGCCTTTCAACTTCGCCTGGCCGGTGAGTTCCTCGCTTGCATACTTTAAGGCCAAAAGGTTAAAATCCTGCGCGCTGGGAAACAATAATCGCTTTAAAATGATTCCGCCAGGACTGTGTCATGACAACCTAAAAAGAATTTGTTGATTTATTGTGAGAACAGCAGTGAACAACTTCGCGTGAATTTATAAAGACTGAATCAAACATTCACTGTTAGAGAGAGTCGAACTGGAGGCTTGTAAACTTGTAAACAAGCGATGTTTTAAGATTTGCTTCTGGCACAGTTCACACGCTCCGTGCCATAGCATTCCTTTATGTTGACGTTCTGTTTGGTGCGCGCGGATGATTTCTCTCCAAAACCGCCGGCGTATCAGACGGCGCGCGGGCAGGGAGTGGACCGTGTTTCGCGCTAGTTACCGCCGTGCGCTATCTGAACTTTTAGATCAAAGACCTTAACAATGGCCCCCGCGAGAACACATTATAAAACCACTTTAGTTTATCTCCCCTTTCCTTTCTCTTCCATTCAGGCACTGTTTCGCACACAATGGCTGCAGGAAATAGAGCGCTGATTTCCAATAACACCAAATTAGTCCCGAACAATTCCATTACTGATAAGTCTCTCTCTCTCTCTCAATCTCTCTCCCTTTTCAGATACGCTCCAGACGATCTGTTTTCTCTCATTTCTGAATTCTGAATGTCTCAATTGTTTGTAGTGTATGTTTACATTCACAGCCCATAGGGCTTAGCTGTCAATAACAGGTCAAACCAAGTCAGTCTGATAGTCCAATTAGACGCAGTTACCGTGGCAGCCGCCCCTCAAAACATCTTATCGTCCCCACCCCCGTCGAACGGTCTAGACCGGTTGCAGAATACGTTTTGAATGGAGAATAATCAGACATTGTCGTCTCGCGTGCTTTCTTTCCCCTTAAATCTCTACCTAGCAATTCTCCCGCTAGCCAGCACTCGTTGGGGCGACAAAAGAGTTTAGAAAGAAACCGAGGGGGCTCTTCGGCGTGTGCGCGCGCGCGTTTTGATCTCAGTGTTGTACTTCTTTTTTTGCATTATCAGCAGCGCCCGAGGCGCCCGACTCTGTCAGGAGGAGGGTCGCGCGTGGATGTTTAGGGTAGTTGCTAGGTAACCAGTCTCCAGAGGGGAGACTTTATTATTATTCTGCTGTGGACATGTTCGGGAAATGCGCTCGTCGTTTTAGTCGTTTTAGTCGTTTGGTTTTAATGGGACGCCACTGGAGTCGCTGACTGAGGGTGATCCTCCCCCCTTTTCTCGCTTTAATTGTGTCATAGGAAGGGATTGTGAAACGTCACCGTGGTTGTCGGCTCAGAGTTTACTAATACGGTTATATGGTTGTGTGTGTTGGGGTTGGGGGGATTGCAGTGGTGTCATTTTAAAGGTTCCTGTTGTTACTGTACTACAAAGCTGACTGGAGATTCTGACTCCACTGTGCTCTTCATTATGGCTACTTTATGTGATCGGTGTATATGTCCCTCATTTTTAGTGTGTTTGTGTGTATGTAAATGTCTATTTATATAGTTGAGACAAGAGCAAGGGTTTTCTGTTGATTTTGTCTTCTGTTCTTTGACCTGCAGGAATGTCTGAAGGCCCTCTGTAGTCTGTCTGACAGACTACAGATACTGTTCATCATTTTTTTGTCTGTGTGTTTCTGTCAATTTATTTATCATTGTGAATTAGTGCAGACCGTACTGTAACTGAGCCTGTGTGTGTGTGTGTGTGAGTGTATGTATGCACCTCTTCCTGTCCTGGATGGCAGCAGTGACTGTGTATTAATGGAAAACAATAGTGGGGAGTGCATGGCCGGTAGGATTAGTGTGAAAGAAGAGTCATGGCTTACACCACAACGTTTGTGTGTGTGTGTGTGTGTGAAGCACACTGGCTACACTAATTCCCTGGTTCTGTGTGCGTGAGTGTCTGTGCATGTGTGTGTGTGTTTATAAATGTGCTTGTGTGCTAGTTGGGTGATCTTATTTGTGCTCAGTATCAGGTTGTTTCTGTAACACGCTGAGACGAGAGTGGGAGAAACGGACCAGGAGTGAATCAGACCAGGCCATCCTTAGAGCCGCATGCACTCTCAGCACTCCCCTCTCTCATCCTCCCCTCTCCCATCCTCCCCTCACCTCCCCTCTCCCATCCTCCTGTCTCCTCCCCTCTCTCATCCTCCTCTCCCATCCTCCCCTCTCTCATCCTCCCCTCTCCCGTCCTCCCCTCTCCCATCCTCCTGTCTCCTCCCCTCTCTCATCCTCCCCTCTCCCATCCTCCCCTCTCTCATCCTCCCCTCTCCCATCCTCCTGTCTCCTTCCCTCTGTCATCCTTCTCTCCCATCCTCCCCTCTCTCATCCTCCCCTCTCCCGTCCTCCCCTCTCCCATCCTCCTGTCTCCTCCCCTCTCCCATCCTCCCCTCTCTCATCCTCCCCTCTCCCATCCTCACCTCCCCTCTCCTCTCCTCACCTCCCCTCCCCTCTCCCATGCTCCTGTCTCCTCTCCTCCCCTCCCTGTTGTGGGGGACAGTGCTCCTTTGTGCTGGTCAGGTTGCGTATATGGCGGTGAGAATGATGGAGTTCCTCAGAAGTATTTCATTGAGCAGTGTTACGCTGAGAAAGAGTATGTGAGAGCTGGAGAGAGTGTGTGAGATGACATGTACACTTTCTTTGTCTCTCACACACACATGCACACGCACACGTGCCGGCACACACATATGCACACATGTATAATCTCAAATTCTATCCTCCTAACCTACACACACTGCCCTTGTGGCACTTCAACACAGTACACTCACATTCTTTCTGAGTCTCACACACACACACACACAAACTCTTCTGTGTGATTTGTTATCTGATATTGGTGAGAGAGACAGTGGCATTAAGGGTGACAAAGGCTTTCAAAGGGGAGCCGCTATGAAGGAAATACCCCCCACCCCCACCACGAACACACACACACACACACACACTTGTATGCCTTGTGGAGATACCTCTAGGATGGAGTCACAGACTGAAGTGTTTTAACTGCCTGCCCCAGTTAGAGAATGAGAGTGAGAGAGAGAGAGAAGGAGAGTGAGAGAGAGAGAGAAAGCGGGAATGGGCCTGTTCAGTATCGCCCAGAAGTTTCTTACTTTCACTCATTCTCTCACTCTCTCTCTCTCTCTTTCTGTCTCTCTCTCTCTCACTCTCAGTGTGTGTGTGTGTGGGTGGCTGTTTGTTTTTGGGGAGCGTGTTTGCGAGGCAGAAATTGATTGGCTTGGGAAACATTTTGGCATGTGGCTGGCCATAGTCTGACTCAACAGTACCAGCCTATGAAGAAAGCTTTCAAAATGTACTGACCTGAGAACAGTTGAAGGCAATACAACAGCCTATGAAGTGACCTCCTCTCAGTTCTGAAACTTTTTTCAAAACAGCAACTTTTTAGATTTTTAGAGCCTTATGCTCTAATGGAGCAGTGAAGGCTTGTGGGCCCTTACCTAATGAAGAGTGGTTTGTAACCCGACGGAAACACTGTGGGTGTTCTGCAGGTTAATGTGGCTTGCATGAATTGGAGGAAGAGGCAGAGAGAAAGAGAACAAGAGAAGATTTTCAGTTATACCTTGAAACTTGGAAGGGAGAGTTATGTGGAAATGTATCCACACACTACTCCTTCTATTCTGTAGGTGTCTGTTGACAGCAAGAGTGCTTGTTAACATGGTTGAGATCATTTTGGAGATTAAACATAATTAGTGCATGTGAGAGCCTAACACACCAGGCCTTCTGGGAACAGTGTGTCAGGGTGACAGGGGTTACATGGATTTTCTAACCCCTTACCTCTCTCTCTCTCTCTCTCTCTCTCTCTCTCTCTCTCTCTCCCAGAGGTCATACACATTGATCGTGGAGGCCTTGGACTTCAACAATGACTCGAGCACGGGCAGTGAGTAACTGGTCTTTATTTGCTTTTCTCCTCAGGCCCTTCCTTCTGTCTCCCTCACTCCACACACACACACACAAATTGCACACACTCCATGCACACACACACACACACTGAACACACCCCGTGTGTGGAGTGGAACATGTTCATCTGTGTCCGTCTAACCCAGACAGAGCCTTATCAGAGAAAGTAACCAAGTCCATATTCTCTTTCGCTCTCCCCCCTCTCTCTCTCTCTCTCCCTCCTCTCTCTCCTCCCTTACTCTCTCTCTCTCTCTCTCTCTCTCTCTCTCTCTCTCTCTCTCTCTCTCTCTCTCCTCCCTTTCTCTCCCTCCCTCTCTCTCTCTCTCTCTCTCTCTCTCTCTCCTCCCTTACTCTCCCTCCCGCTCTCTCTCTGAACTCTATGTCTATCTAACATTTTTTACACATCTAAGGTGTGCTTTTTTCTTCCTTTCTAGAGACATGGGCTGGTGCTGCTTCGGTATTATGGCAGGGAATACAAAGCCCATAATTCTTTATAGTGTTTACATTCAGTGACAAACAGCAAGGATGCTGTTGGGTCACTGGTCTTTGTAGTGAAACTGAAATAAGTGTTTGAAGCTCATCCAACATCTTGAAGCTACTCTGACCTGCCAAGAACTGTCTGTGTGTGTGTGTGTGTGTGTAGGGCAGCAGAGTAAATATTGACTCTCTTAACATCAGCATGTCAAGTGGCCTTTAGCACTTTCCTACTGTAGAGTTGTCCTCATTAAACACACACACACACACACAAACAGACATTGGAAAAGGGTTTGTTGTTATGCCTGTGTCCTTCGTTTTGAAATTGATGATTGATTTTTATACAGATTTTTTAGGATTCCAGCCAGACATCTAGTTTCACTTGTGTGTGTGTGTGTGTGTGCTGAGTTTAACACACAGGTGAGGTCACACTCCTCCTCATAGCTCTTGCAGTCGTCCAACCTCCAGTACATCACCTTTCTCCACACGTACGCACACACGCACACACACACACACACACACACACACACACACACACGCACACACACGCACACACACACAAATTTAGCGTGCATTGTGAGCACTTTTCTGTCGGCTGACCAAATACCGCATGTTAGCGAGGGATTCCAGACTGCTCTGAAAGAATTACTATGGCTTTTACTACACATGCGCGTGCAAGCACGAACACAGACACACACACACGGATAAAACAAGAGTAAAAGTCACACTCTGTTCTATAGAGGGTGTGTCCACTAACTTCTGTCATAAAAGGTGTGTGTGTGTGTTGGAGATGGATCTGTGATTCTGTCGAGCTTGTATGATCTGGCAGCCATTATTTTTGCCGTCACAGTGTAGAGAAATATAATTAAACAGCAGCTGGAATGACACGCACACATCTCACACGCACACACACGCGCACACAAACACATGCACACACACGCACACATCTCACACGCATGCACACGCAGATGCGCACGCATGAACACACACACACATATCTTACACACGCACACACAAACACATGCACACACACGCACACATCTCACACGCATGCACACACACACACTCACACACATGCACACATCTCACATGCACACACGCACGCACACACATATGCACACACACACACAACGCACACAGACATACACGCACACAAACATCACACAAACACACAAACACATGCACACACACGCAAACACACGCACACACACGCACACACACAGACACACACGCACACACACGGACACACACGCACACACACGCACACACACGCACACACACGCACACGTGGCAGTGTAACTCACTCCTGCTGTCTGTGTGTTTGTCTCTATCACCTGCCTGGTCTCTCCTTCTGTTGTGTATCATACTGGACGTCACAGGGTGGGAGCAGAGCCATGTGTTACAGCAAAGTAAACACACCCACCCACATTTCCTCGTTTTCCCCCTGTGAAGTGCATCTCTCCCTCTCCCCTCCATCCTCCCTCTCCCTCCTCTGCCCCCCATCCTCCCTCTCCCTCCTCCGCCCCCTTCGTCAGGCGCGAGTGGCGAGCTGATCGACAAGGCAGTGCAGTCGGGGATGATGAACCCTGGGCGTCAGTGGCAGGTCCTGAGACACGACGGAGCCGCCGCCCACTTCCAGTATCAGATCCGCGTCACGTGCGACGAGCACTACTACGGCTTTGGCTGTAACAAGTTCTGCCGCCCGCGCGACGACTTCTTCGGCCACCACACCTGCGACAGCAACGGCAACAAGACCTGCCTGGAGGGCTGGGCTGGCCCAGAATGCAACACTGGTGAGAAGTGCACCACCGAGAAAGAACTTAGAGAAGTTGCCTGATTGGCTATCGCAGCTATTTTCAGATCACTGAGCCCAGTGGAGTCCCAGCAGTTTGCTTTTTTTCTCAGAGTATATCTGCATATCGATAGTAAATCCTGCTAGTTCTGGCTAACATCAGGGGTGCATCCCAACAATGCATGGTTTAGCGTGTTAGCAGGACAGAGGGCTCAGCTGTGAACCCTGGAGCACCCCAGGCCTGGAGCTAGTCCTATTAGTGCCTTTGTGCTGTGTCCAGCGACCTGGCGTGTGCAGCCGGGGCGGGATTATCGCTAGTCATCACTGAGCTCGTAGCCACGTTAGCTCACGCGCCCGCACACCTCTTTGGTTAGCCTGCCTGCCTGCATTGAAGTCGGATTTGCGGCGACGTAAGGTTGCCACGGTAGCGTCCAGACACAGTTGCGTGGCAGGATCATGTGGGATTAGCGGTGCCGCGGGAGATTGGACCGCTTCCTTCGTTAATCCCTCCATCCTGCGGTCTAGCCATGGAGAAGAGAGATGAGGGCTGGAGATAGAGAGGGAGAGAGAATGAGGGAGATAGGACAGGAAATTACATCATGCTCTCGCTTCTCTGTGTTGAAAATTGGAGTGATGAGAAAGAGAACGAGAGAGACTCAAAGGAGATAACAGATCAGTCTGATAGGTATTACAATAGGGATCACTCCCACAAACACTCCTACACACACTCCTACACACTGTCCTACACACTCTGGCTGTATGACTCTCTCACGTTTCAAATAGATTTTCAGTTCAATTTTGGAAGTTTTGCTGCTACCGCATTTAGTGTTTTGATTTTCATGTGTAGCAACAGAATAAGTATAAGCATAGTAATAACATAGTGAGTGCATAGTGTAGTAATAACATAACTTGAAATTCGTTAACATGTAGTTAGACAGAAAAATGTGAAAAATGTGTGTAGGTGTGTATGTGTATAAGTATTGACTTGATTAATAAACTGATGATAATGAGATTAATGTACCAATTTCTCTCACTCATTCTCTCTCTCTATCTCATTCCCTCTCTCTCTATCTCTCTCCCTCCCTCTCTCAGCGATCTGTAGGCAAGGCTGCAGTACTGAACATGGGTCCTGTAATGTGCCTGGAGAGTGCAAGTAAACAAACCTCTCACTCTATATTCATAACAAATAAACAAGTAAACAAGCCACACCCTATATTCATAACAAATAAACAACTAAACAAATCTCTCACTCTATATTCATGCAATAAACAAGTAAACAAATCTCTCAGTCTATATTCATACCAAATAAACAGGTAAACAAACATCTCACTATCATACCAAATAAACAGGTAAACAAACATCTCATGGCTGTGTGTGTGTGTGTGTGTGTGTGTGTGCAGGTGTTTGTATGGCTGGCAGGGGGATTACTGTGACCAGTGTATTCCACATCCAGGCTGTGTCCATGGCACCTGCACCGAGCCCTGGCAGTGTCTCTGTGACATCAACTGGGGAGGACAGCTCTGCAATAAAGGTACTCCGTCCTGTCCTGTCCTGTTCTGTCCTGTCCTGTCCTGTCCTGTTCTGCCCTGTTCCGTTGCTGTGTTCTGTTGTGTTGTGTTCTGTTGTGTTGTATTATGTTTTATTTCTGTTGCTTTGTTCCAAATCAATTCTGTATTGTCCTTGTTATCTTTTTTCTATGTGCCATCTACTGCTCTTTTTGAACCATGTGTGTGTGTTGTGTGTGTGTTCCTGTGTGTGTGTGTTAGATTTGAACACCTGTGGCACACTGCTGCCTTGTCTGAATGGGGCCACCTGCAGTAACACAGGACCAGACAAGTACCACTGTGCCTGTCCCGAGGGTTACTCAGGTGACAACTGTGAGAGAGGTGAGACACACACACACACTCGCGCGCACACACACACACACACTCCATCTTTCTTGGTTAAAATTTGTTACTTGAAGAAATATTTGCTCATTGTCCGTGGAATATTTTGGGTCAGGCTGAGTGGTAGTGTGTGTAATGTAGTTTGGAACAGAGTTAACCCTAAACATCAGCCCTAATTTTAACCCTAAGCCTATACATCAACCCTAACATTAATCTTTACTCTAAACATCAACCCTAATTTTAAACCTAACCTTAAATATCAGCCCTAACATTAATCTTTACCCTAAACATCAACCTTAAATTTAACCCTAACCCTAAACAGTAACCCTAACATTAATCTTTACCCTAGACATCAGCCCTAATTTTAATCCTGACCCTAAACAGTAACCCTAACATTAATCTTTATCCTAAACATCAGCCCTAATTTTAACCCTAACCCTAAACATCAACCCTAACATTAATATTTACCCTAAACATCAACCCTAACATTTATCCTTACCCAGAACATCAAATCTAACCCTAAACATAAACATTAATTAACATTAATCTTTACCCTAAACATCAACCCTAACCCTAAACCTCAACCGTAATCGTAACGCGCACACACACGCACACACACACACACACACACACACACACACACACATACTGGATCTATCCTTTCCCTCTTCTTCATGTCGCTAGACTGTTTTGTAATAGCAGCATCAGACCTGTACTGAATCACTTGATGAGAAAGAGGAAATAAGGAGTGTAGGAGACTGGGGGATCCCAACCAAGCCTAAATAAACACCCACACACACACATACATACACACACACATACAAGAAATATCAATCAAGCAGTCTGTCTCTGAGACATGCCAAAGAATGTAGTGTGCATTAATTGATTTGGGTACAGGAATGCGTCCCAATGTGTAGCCCCCCCGCCCGTCTAATTCCCTGTGTGTGTGTGTGTGTGTGTGTGTGTGCTGTTTAAACTGCTCATGAGGGCAGTGACAGGGTGTAGTCTTCCATTATGTTCTTGTCTTTTCTTCTGTTTTGCACTTCTCTCTCTCTGTTTCTCTCTTCCTCTCCCCATCTCTCTCTCCCTCTCCCCCCTCTCTCTTTCTGTCTCTCTCTGTTTCTCTCCCTCCCTCTCCCTCTCTCTCTCTTTCTGTCTCTCTCTGTTTCTCTCCCTCCTTCTCTCCCTCTCTCTCTCTTTCTGTCTCTCTCTCTGTTTCTCTCCCTCCCTCTCTCTCTCTCTCTCCCTCTCCCTCTGTGTGTTGGTGTGGTCTCACGGTGTGAGAAAGGCCAAAGGGGCTTTCCAGTCCGCTAGCTGTATCTGATAAAGGGAGAGACAGCAGGGAGGGAGTGGTGAGCAGACAGAGACGGGGGGGGGGGCCCCGGAGCCAAGACTTTTCCCGCTGCAGCACCACATCCAGACTATGAAACACCGTCTCCCTCTTTGTTTCTCTGTCTCACTCGTCCTGCAGCGGACAACGCCTGTCTCTCGGAGCCGTGCTTTAACGGGGGAAGCTGTGTGGAGAGCAGTCAGGGCTTCAAGTGCCAGTGTGCTCCTGGCTGGACCGGACCGTCTTGTGCCATCAGTGAGTGCCCACGGACTACACTACCCAGAATCCATAGCAGGAGAACTCAGAATTAATCACAGACGATTCTGGGAAGAACAGTTAGAACACAGACAAAGTAGTGACATAGTCCAGACAGCCATTCTTACTACCAGACACAGAAAGCGGGGAGAGATCCTAGCCAATCACAAGCCCTCTGCCACAGGCTAGCTCTCAAAAAGGGTCTGCCCACACACAGAAGACAAGAATGTGCTCATTCTTAGAGTGTGTGTGTGTGTCTGCATTAGCAAGTATGTCTGAGATCATTCATGCTAGACAAGACCCCTACGTGGCTTAGAGTTCAAACCTGTTCTGTTTGGTAACCTCTTCTCCTCTTCCTCAGATGAAGATGACTGCAGTCCTAACCCCTGTAACCACGCTGGTACATGCGTGGACCTCGTCAACAGTTTCAGGTGCATCTGTCCTGCACAGTGGACCGGCAAGACCTGTCTCATTGGTCAGTGTCTCTATCTCTCTTTGTCTCACTCTCTCTCACTCTCTCTCTCTTCCTATCATTCTATACTTTTCTTTTTCTCTCACTGCTTCTAAGGAGCTTTTAAAGTTCCTTGCCATGGTAACAAATGCAGCTATGTAAGAATGTAAGAAATAAATCTTTGAAATACCCCCACCCTTTCCAACCACACACACACACACACAGAATGAAGGCATGATCAACAGTAATAGATTCAGTCTCTCTCGCTAATCTTTATCTTTTTCTGCGTGTGTGTGTGTGTAGATGCTAATGAATGTGCCGAGAACCCGTGCGTGAATGCCAACTCCTGCCGAAACCTGATTGGTGGATACTTCTGCGAGTGCCTTTCTGGTTGGACAGGACAGAACTGTGACATCAGTAAGTAGCTCCTTACTGAAAGCCTGGATCACTTCCGAGCCCCCTTAGTCATCCAGTCCCCTCAGCCCACACCCTTCACATTACCCAAAAGCCCCGACACCACTGACATCAGGTGAAGTTTACGCCGAAACAATAGGGCCTATTAAATATAGTGAGCCCTATGACAACACATGGTGTTTGTGTGTGTGTGCTCTTCGTTGGGTGGGGGTGTGAGTATGTGTGTGTGGGCCTAGTCGTTTGATAAATGACTGCATGGTAAAGTGCACAGTCTTATCGGTGTCAGTGAGTTAACTGCTAGCGACGGCGTCCAACTCAAACAGGGTGGTGGAGCCAGCAGCACTCGGCCTCTCCGTGTTCCACACTGGCATTTCCCTCCGACGCTTATCTGACGGGAAAAGCTCAGGAAATCTGACAGCAATGCTTATCACCCCCCCCCCCCTTCATTAGCAGGGGCTCGCATTAGGCTCACATTAGCTTCATGTTAGGCTCACATTAGGCTCACATTAGCCTCATGTTAGGCACACCAAAGCCAATGTAAGGCTCACATAAGACTCACATTAGGCTCATGTTAGATTCATGTTAGGCTCATGCTAGGTTCATGTTAAGCTCATGTTGAACTCGCACTAGGCTCTCTTTAGGCTCATGATCGGATTACTGGTTCATTGCTGTTTTTTAATTTTTTGCAGATATTAACGACTGCCAAGGACAGTGCCTGAATGGTGGATCTTGTAAGGTAGGAGTGTGTGTGGAAGGGTGTGTGGGTGGTATTTATACCCACACACATGGCTTGCTGATGTTTTTGGGGGTGCTTCCTTGAGGGTTTCCGTTGTTTTTGGCATGGTTTTGAGGGGGTTTTGTTCCCTCCATCTCTCTCTTCCACCCTCATCTCTCCCTCGCTCCCTATCACGTCTCTCCATCTCTCTCTCTCCAGCCCTCCTCTTCAAAAATAGCGACTGCTGAGTCATGCTTTGGAGAACAGACAGAAGGAAAGAGGGAGAAACAGCCATCGGGGGGGAGGGGGGGAAAGAAAAAGTGCGGGTGGGAGGAAGACTGGATGAACACAGTAGATCAGATTTCCATAAACATTCCTGTGTCCTGCCAGAGAGAGAGAGAGAGAGAGAGAGAGGAGAGGGAGGAGAGAGAGAGAGAAAGAGAGAGAGAAGGAGCCTTTATTCTTCCCTCTCTCTCCTTGTGTCTATGCCTTCACTCTCCCTCTCTTACATTTACCGTCTTTTCCCTCAGTGACCCCTTTTGTTCCACAAACGTTTAGTGGAATAAAGGGAAGCCAGACTGGAAAGAGCTCTGAGTTCTCCATCATGTCATGGATCAGTTCATATCTGATGGATCAGTTCATATCTAATGGATCAGTTCATATCTGATGGATCAGTTCATCCCTGATGTTTTAGTTAATTCCTGATGGATCAGTTCATATCTGTTTGATCAGTTTATCCCTGATGGAATAGTTAATCCCAGCACTGAATGAAAGTAAACCAGTTGATTAGGATATGCTAGATTATCCTCTGCTCTGTGTGAAGGTAGTGGAGATTTAAAATGTTGCTCTCTCTCCCTCTCTCTCTTTCCCTCTCTCTGCCTCTCTCTCTCTCTCTGTCTATCCCCCTCTCTCCCTCTCTCTCTCTCCCTCTCTCTGCCTCTCTCTCTCTCTCTGTCTATCCCCCTCTCTCCCTCTCTCTCTCTCTCTCTCTCTCTCTCTCTCCCTCTCCCTCTCAGGACCTGGTGAGCGGGTACAGGTGTTTGTGTGTGGCGGGTTTCTCTGGTGACCACTGTGAGAGGGACACAGACGAGTGTGCTAGCCACCCCTGCCTCAACGGAGGGCGTTGCCAAGACGATGTCAATGGCTTCCAGTGTCTGTGTCTGCCTGGTTTCTCTGGAAACCTGTGCCAAGTGCGTGACACACAAATGAGCGCACCAGTGCACAAACACACACACACACACACACACACGCATACACATGCTGACACACCCAGCCCGAGGCATTCCATGGTCAAATACACTAGAACTTGGTGAGAAGATTAAAATTCTTCCAGATTGATTGAGTTACCCACCACACCTGATTATGTCTTTTCAGGCAGCCTGATTAGTTTCCATAGTCCCCTCCCGCACACCATCACCACACACTGTTTCTGTTGGCATGGTGCCACTGTGGTGCCCACGGCATCTGTCTCTCCCCACACCAACACCATGTCAAGACCCGTCACGTCCTCCCACAAACTACCGCTTGCTTACCCTCCGCAACAGCCAGACGCTGCCACCATGGCAACATGTCAGTGTAACGGCACGTTGTGCCCTTTGCGGGACCAGCGTATGGCCTGGTGACGTTTCACTGTCCCACTCCAGACTGTCTCAGTAGTTCATTATGCCAAAAAAACTGTGTACAGAGACTGTCAGGACCACAACATCCTTCTGAAAGAGTTTTGTTGACTGTAGGTTGTTTGTTTTGTTTGTTTTGGGCCATCCAGTTGGACATTGACTACTGTGAGGGTGATCCATGTCAAAATGGAGCGCAGTGTTTTAACCTGGCGACGGATTATTACTGCAAATGTCCTGAAGATTATGAAGGAAAAAACTGCTCCCATCTCAAAGACCACTGCCGTACCACGCAGTGCAAAGGTCTGTGTGTGTGTGTGGCCTTAACAGTGTGTGTGTGTGTGTGTGGATATGTCCCTGCATGTGATGGGTGCATGTGTGTGCAGTTTCCATTTGTTCTAGTGACACAATACTTCACGAAATAGTTTACATAGTGTCACATTCTCCTCATTCATTTTGTATTTTTTCTCAGTGGGAATTGTAGCGGTGACATGACCGCAACCACTTCAGCAACGCTTCCTCCCTCTCTCCTCTCTCTCTCTCTCTCTCTCTCTCTCCCTCTCCCTCTCTCTCTCCCCCTCTCTCCCCTCTCTCTCTCCCTCTCCCTCTCCCTCTCCCTCTCCCTCTCTCTCTCTCTCCCCTCTCCCTCTCCCTCTCTCTCTCCTCTCTCTCCCCCTCTCTCTCCCTCTCCCTCTCCCTCTCCCTCTCTCTCTCCCTCTCTCTCCCTCTCTCCCCCTCTCTCTCTCTCACACTGTTTCTCTACGTTTCTATTGTCCTTACAAATTCCCACATGGTCCATCTTTACCCTTCTGTGTTGCAGCTTCCCACTCATGTTTCTAGATGCTTGTCCCCCCCCCCCCCCCCCCCCACACACACACACTGAAATGTTATCCTGTAATACACTCTTTAATGTTTTAATGTGCCCTGTAATCGTTGGCCAGGCTGTTGAGAAGCTGCTGGGATCGGGGGGTGGGTCCTCTCCTCAGTCTGCTGCCTCCAATCCCCGCGTAGCTCCACCCATCTCACAGGCTCCTCCATCGGGCCCTTGTGCCCTGTCGCTTTTGGAACAGGGTTGTGTTACACAGCGAGCTGAGTTCCTGTGGGTGGGTGCGGGGTTGGGTGGGGGCACAGGTGCAGACTGCATGACGACCGTTGTTAGGGCCACAGCTTGTCGCTGTCTGATAAGCTGGTCTGCGTTCTCCTTCGGGACAGGATGCAGAGAAGGACAGAGCAGATGGGAGGGAGTTGGGCCCCGAGGTGCTGCGCTGTAGCAGTCTGAACCCCTGTCCTGAATGGCACGACACTACCCAGCTCTAACCCCGCCCCTTCTGTGTGCCCTACAGTGATTGACAGCTGCACGGTTGCCGTGGTTTCTAACAGCACTGCAGGAAACTTGCGTTTCATTTCCTCCAACGTATGCGGCCCACACGGCCGTTGCCGTAGCCACGCCGGCGGCCATTTTAGCTGCGAGTGTCAGGAGGGCTTCACTGGAACCTACTGCCACGAGAGTAAGTGTCACAGTCGCTACGGCAACTGGACTCTGCATGCTCCATTATACGTTTCTGATGACTTTTCTCTTGGTTTATAATGTTTCTTTTTTTTGTCCCACCGCCTCTATTAGACATTAATGACTGTGAGAGCAAGCCATGTCAAAATGGTGGGACGTGTATTGATAAAGTCAGTGTGTACCAGTGCATTTGTGCTGACGGCTGGGAGGGACTGAACTGTGAAACTAGTAAGACACACACGCTCACAACACAACCTCACCAAACAACGCTGTTCACAGCACAACACCTCATAAAACCGTGTAGCTCATCACATGTTCTCACAAACCCTGGGAACGCTGCTTCATATTCATTTGAATAATTAGTGCGGTTTGAACCCAGCAGAAGCAGCCTCATTATAACCTCATTATATATTATATATATATTATAACCTCATTATATATATATTATATATAATATATAATAGTCCTTGATTATTTTGGTAACGGTACAGACCATGGTACAGACACAGAAGATGAAATGTTATTGCTAGTTCTTGTTATTGATAGTTCTTGTTTTTTTTTAAGATATTGATGACTGCAGCACGAACCCGTGCCGTGATCGGGGCGTGTGTCGTGACCTGGTGAACGACTTCTTCTGTGAGTGCAAAAATGGCTGGAAGGGCAAGACATGTCACTCGCGTAAGCTCCGCCCCCCATTTACCGCATGACACCTTTCTGGCTCTGCAACTGGTAGAAAGCTTGGCGTGATGGCAGTTGATTCTCTGGTTGCCAGGTGACAGCCAATGTGATGAAGCCACTTGTAACAACGGTGGGACGTGCTCCGATGAAGGGGACTCATTTAAATGCACGTGCACACCTGGATGGGGGGGTGCTACCTGCAATATAGGTAAGACTTCTCCAACCCAAATGTGCCATTTTCGGTAGTCATTAACACCGTTGCACACATATTGTTTGTTAATCATTATAGCAGCACTGGCCTGTGCAAAGCAGTGTGGGATATGTCCAGGAGGGTGTGTTAATGTATTACGGCACTGGCACTGAGGAACCAGGGCACTGAAAACATGAAACAGAGATCATACTAAATCAGAATTATTTAAAGACGTCATACAAGGGTTCACCAGTATGCTAATGTGTTTCTAAAGGCATGTGTGTAATTCGATGACAATACAGTTGTAATTTACGACTGTAAAAGAGGAACGTTAGATTTCTTTCGTCAGTATTGGGCGTCTTGCTAATGGTGTCGGATGCTGACAGCTGAGCACAACGCTCTGTAGTTCTCTGAGCTGTCAGGATCGTGAAGCACCTGTCAAACGGGTGTGTGTGGTTTATGTACGTGGTGTGTGTGTGCACACGTGTGTGTGCACGTGCGGATGCGTGTGTGTGCCCATAGCCAAGAACAGCACTTGCCTCCCCAATCCATGTGAGAACGGAGCGACCTGCGTCGTCAGCGGTGACAGCTTCTCGTGCGTCTGCAAGGAAGGCTGGGAGGGGCCTACCTGCAGACAGAGTAAGACATCATTTCCTGTGATAGTACCTGCTGTGATTCTGGCGTCATGATGTGTCTTCTGTGTGTGTGTTGTGTTTTGTATTCTGCATGTTCTGTGTGTATTGTGCTTCTTAAATGCAACCTTTTTTTCCGTTTCACTTAACAGACTTGAACGACTGTAACCCACACCCATGGTAAGCTTCCCTGTCCCATTCAGCATTAGCCTTAAGCAAAACACATGCATAAATCTACACCTGTCACTCTCTCTCTCTCACACACACTCCCTCTTGTTTTCTCACTGACAGTTTTCCTTACATCCTTGTCCATGCACATAGACAAACCACAGACACACACATACACACATACACACACACACACACAGTGGATTTTCCTCCTCCGGCTCTCCGTAACCCTGCTCATATGGAACTCACATGGTTCTGCATGCTCACCCTGGGGACTTTCAGGATGTGATTACATCGGGATCAGCCCCTGTGAACTCTGACCCCTGTTCCCCTTGCTTTCCAGCTACAACAGCGGAACGTGTGTGGACGGGGAGAACTGGTACCGCTGTGAGTGTGCTGCAGGCTTCGCGGGACCCGACTGTCGCATCAGTGAGTGGCTAGTGTGTGTGTGTGTGTGTGTGTGCGTGTGTGTGTCAGTGTGCCCCCTACCCCCCAGACTCGGCATAGCACTGTCCTCCCCTACAGAGGCCATGTCCATTGCTGCGTGGTGCCTCGCGCCCCGCGGTTTCAGCACTAACATTTTTGATAGAACCACAGTGAGGGGTTTGAACCCGCCCTCTATTTAGTCTGAAGCCATCGTCTGCAGGCTAGGATGATATCAATCGCCGTTATACTACCAGCACTGTAATTCCAGGTGATCAGTGACTAAGGCTGTATAATACAGTAATAACAGAGTAAGAAGCATGGCCTTTTTGTTCCTGTAGACATTAACGAGTGCCAGACGCTGCCCTGTGCGTTCGGTGCCACCTGTGTGGATGAGATTAATGGCTACCGCTGTTTGTGTCCACCGGGCAGAACTGGAGCCAGGTGTCAAGAAGGTGTGTACATTATATCTACATTTTCCATGATTCTCTTCAGAATTCAGCTGCTGATGTTTACACACCCATATTTCACTACACAAACACTTTGGTCATTTTATATCTGTACATGTTTCATTCTGTAACCCAAACCTAATTAGCCTTCAGCAAAACACACATATAAAACTTTGCTACCCAAATATAGGGAGACTGTATTTGTCTCTGTCTGTTTCTGCGACCTGTATGTGCCATGTGTCCTGTTGTGTCTGCAGTGACAGGACGTCCCTGCATGGCTGGCGGCCGGATCATAACCGATGGTGCCAGATGGGATGAGGACTGCAACACCTGCCGCTGTAACCATGGCAGCATTACCTGTACTAAGGTACACTTGCACTGTGACCATGACACCATTACCTGTACTAAGGTACACCGGCCACCGTGACCATGACACCATTACCTGTACTAAGGTACACCGGCCACCGTGACCATGACACCATTACCTGTACTAAGGTACACCGGCCACCGTGACCATGACACCGTTACCTGTACTAAGGTACACCGGCCACCGTGACCATGACACCGTTACCTGTACTAAAGTACACCGGCCACCGTGACCATGACACCATTACCTGTACTAAGGTACACCGGCCACCGTGACCATGACACCGTTACCTGTACTAAGGTACACCGGCCACCGTGACCATGACACCGTTACCTGTACTAAAGTACACCGGCCACCGTGAGCATGACACCGTTACCTGTACTAAAGTACACCGGCCACCGTGAGCATGACACCGTTACCTGTATTAAGGTACACTGGCCACCGTGACCATGACACCGTTACCTGTACTAAGGTACACCGGCCACCGTGACCATGACACCGTTACCTGTACTAAAGTACACCGGCCACCGTGACCATGACACCGTTACCTGTACTAAGGTACACCGACCACCATGACCATGACACCGTTACCTGTACTAAGGTACACCGACCACCGTGACCATGACACCGTTACCTGTTCTAAGGTACACAGACCACCGTGACCATGACACCGTTACCTGTTCTACGGTACACCGGCCACCGTGACCATGACACCGTTACCTGTACTAAGGTACACTGGCCACCGTGACCATGACACCGTTACCTGTACTAAGGTACACTGGCCACCGTGACCATGACACCGTTACCTGTACTAAGGTACACTGGCACACAGGTGAACAGTGTCAGGGCTCAGGGAGCAAATGTTACAAACATCCAAACTGAAATGAAGCAGCTTTGCACTGTCAGGTGTTATATACAGCGATGAAACTGGTCATTAAACAAGAGAGAAGTTCAGCACAAGGTAGTACGTCTGCCCAGCACAATAGAACAATGACACTGGAGTACGGTAGTGTAGTACAGTGACACTGGATGTGTGTGCGTTCACAGAATGGATCTGGTTTGAGACTATAATGTGTGGTTAAAGTCTATGTACGTCAACACCTTGAGACTAGTTTTGCACCAAAACTAGTCTCAAGGTGTTGACGTCCGTAGGCTTGGAGTACATGGATTGGTTGATTCAGTGTTTACTCATCCACACTCTGCCTGTACCCTCCCTCACCTGTACCCTCCCCTGTAGCTGTGGTGCGGCCCCAGGGCATGCCGCGTGGTTGGTGCAGGGCGAGGGGATTGTCCTGCTGGCTTCTCCTGTGTCCCGCTGCGTGAGGACCAGTGTTTCGTCAGACCGTGCCCTATGCAGGGAGAGTGCTGGTCGGGTCAGACGGTGTCGCCCCGGGTCCAGTGTCACCCGGAGAGCGACTGTGCCAACGTGACCTTCACTTTCATCAAAGACACCATGCAGCAGGTGAGATCAGCAGGGCTACAGGAGACAGGGACAAGATGTAGCAATGTCCAGATTAGACGTGACTCTCAGGTTATCTGCATGTGCGCACTGCATCTCTGAATGATTTTATCTTGTAAAATTGACCCGTTTGATATCTGACTGTATAATCTACATCTATTTATTACTGCATTTAAGACTATAAAAAGCCTGTGGAGAAAAACAACTGCATGTGAAACTCTCTCTCTCTCCTCCTCTTGCAGGGCATAACAATCGAGCATGTGTGTCGGGAGTTGAGGGGTCTGGACGTGGTGAAGAACCTCTCCTTGGAGTACTCCATCTCCATAACCTGCAAACCCTCCTACGACGCCGGCAACGAAATCCACGTGACCATTGTATGTCCACTGAACACCCTCGTCTCAGACCCCGTCCCCTTTGCTCAGATCCTGCCCAATGCCATTCAGGCCCCACCCCTCTCGACTTATACACCCCACCCCCAGGGCAGAGCAGACCTCCCACAGATGTGACGCTAACACTGATTCACATAATGGCTCTTCAGTAATTCCACAAATGAACATTTAAACATGTTCTTTGGCTGATGAGGACAGTTTTCTCAGTCTTGAATTATCTACTGTGGTAATGTAACAACTCATTAACTTGAAACAGCTTAAATGTATCTGTGTTCAAACATTTATGTCTACTGCTACCTGCAATATTGTTATTTATGCTGAGAAAACTCATCCACGCCCCATTCCCAGTAGTGTTTTGTTTATTTTTTATTAGAGATCTAAGTAAAAAAAAGTCCTCAAGGTTCAGATAAAGTAATGATGATATCCTCCCTCTACATGAGCAGAAGGCCAGGTTAAACCATGGCCTTGTGGTCTGAGGTTCCACATGGCCTGACCTCCACGTGTTTTTCCCTGCAGGCGTCTGACACCACTGTCGTCAGTGCTCATGCTCCTGGTAAGGAGATCACAGACCTGATCCTGGAGCTGGTGAGCAGGCGTGGTATTAATGGGAGTGTCCTTCACGCCATCTCTGGGGTTCGTGTGCAGAACAGGCCGGCCGGCGGCCCCAACAGTAAGACTGGTATGGTTAGGTTACCCCCTGCCATAGGAAAATGTTGTGAAAAGAACTTTATTAAACAAAACGATAAATAATGTTTTGGGGTATTTATTTGATAGTGTGTTTGAATTGCATTTTATGTTCACTCTGTTGTAGAATACTTGGTGCCAGTGCTGGTGTCCGTGGTAACTGTGATCTGGGTGCTGGCGTTGTTGTCTGCGCTGTTGTGGTGTGTACGGCGTCACCGTAAACAAAGCACCAGCGCCACGGCGGCTGGCCACACCGCCTTGTCTTCCACGGCAACCGCAGACGACAACAACGCTGCCAACAACGCACGCGAACAGCTGAACCAAATCAAGAACCACATTGAGAAGAACGCAACCAACGGCGTCGACAAGCTTCTCGGTGACGACAAGAACGCCGTCAGTGCCAAAATCAGGACGCGCTTCCCGCCCGAGACCGCCGGCCAGTCGGAGGAGGACGCAAACGCGGACAAACGTCTTCACAAGGCCCGGTTTCCCCGCCCGCCGGCCTACACGCTGGTGGACGGGGAGGACCGTCTGAGTTTGAACGGGATGCTGAGGAAGCAGGCCTATTGGACCAACAAGCGAGACAACAGGGAGTTGGAGTCCCAGAACAGTCTACATAGGATGGAGTACATAGTTTAGCACCGAGGCCACCAGCTTCAGGCCCTTCCCTACAGCGGCAGCCGCGCTCACAGCGGCAGCCCGCAAAACGTCCCGCGAGGGCAAATGGTGGAGAAAAGGGCAACAATCGCAGAAGAGAGGGGACGGAATGTTCTAGAACACTGTCAGAGAGGCTCTGGGCAAAGGCTCCGCCCCGGAATCGGAAGGTTTGTGTCATAATGCCGGAACTAAAGTAAAAAAAAGAAACAAAAGCAATAGAAAACAAAAGTTCTCATCACGAAATCTGCAGTGAAGACACTGTGATTAGCTGGGCCTGACGGATGATGTGGGCGGTTAGCGGAGGTTTTGGAAAACGTTTAGGGGGAAAAACAACACATGATTTAAAACAGTGCCACCACCCTTGGGTGCTTCTTGTAGTGAGTTATGAGCTTTGGACAAGCAGTTCAAGCCCTGGAGGTGGCTTGGTTAAATTTGGGTTCATTCGCGTGTGCTGGTGTTCGGGCTCAGCAAGCATCTACCAGTGTTTTGCGTGGGATCACATAGGAGTCTCGAACCCTCTGTGTGGACCTGATTCATATGAGCAAACCACGCTTGGAAGTGTTGGTAAAGAACAGTGTTTAAAAACTGGTCTGAGATCAGTTGTGCTCTTTGTAAAGGTCTGGATTGGAGGATCTGTATAAACGCTAAAGTCTGTATAAATGCTAAAGTTCCACATCATCAGCACAAAATGCTGCCCCAAACCACATTAACTAGCAGAAGTTTATTATTATTTATTGTCCTTTTTCCTATTATTTTTGCTTTGTCAGGTTGTGTGCAGGTGGACAGGTCAAACATAATTCAGCAGTCTTGCCAGATGAAGAATTTTCATTTTGATTTAGAATGATGTTGTTCTTGTGTAGATTTTGTATGTACATATTTTTTTAATTAATCATTGTGTATATTTGATTTATTAACTTAATAATCCAAAGCCTATCATTCCATTTTCTGTTATTTATGTGCTTGTTTGGATTCGAAGGTGTGACGGCTTTGTAAGCTTAAACTTCCTTATTTTTGACGGAAAATATATTGTTTTACATTTCATAAATGCCAAAAGTGTTCTTGAAAGAATAGTTTTATTTTTAGTTAGAATAGTTAGATTTTTAGTTAGAATGGTTAGATTTTTAGCTAAATAGTTTGATTTTTAGTTAGAATAGTTTGACTTTTCAGCTGTATGATGGGTGTGGTATTCCTGCCTGAATCAGTACAAAACGCATTGTACAGTGTTTTTGTTTGTTTGTTTAAAAAACCCACATTTTGTTTCGATGTTTCTGTCGGGATTATTTTTGTAAAATACTGACACAGTGATGGAGAAAGAACTGCTCCCACAAGATGCGTGACATTGTTACAAAGACAAAAAGAAGTGGACAGACATTTCTGGAACGGTGTACTCTGATCCCTGGTGAATTAGGGGGGAATGTTCTGTCCTCACCACGTTACTATAACCAGCTGGTGTGTTTCATATGTCCCTGTTTCGTAGTAGTGAGAGGAGACAGAGGAGATGTACAGGAAGGAAAGAGATTGACAGGCACGAGACAGTGACATGATTTGTTCCGGCGTGTTTTTCTAGGCTAAAGCATTACTGCAGTGCAGAGGGAATGTTTGTACCAAGTGTTGTTGGACCACGCAGTGGAACGTTTTAGGCCCTTTGGATCAGAATGAGAAGAGTTCTACGCTCACCTTAGTGTTACGCTCAAGATGAACCCTTAGTGTTACGCTCAGGCTGAGCCCCTTAGCTGAACCCTTAGCGTTACGCTCAGGCTGAGCCCTTAGCGTTACACTCAAGCTGAACCCTTAGCGTTACGCTCAAGCTGAATCCTTAGTGTTACGCTCAGGCTGAACCCTTAGTGTTACGCTCAGGCTGAACCCTTAGCGTTACACTCAGGCTGAACCTTTAGCGTTACGCTCAGGCTGAACCCTTAGCGTTACACTCAGGCTGAACCCTTAGCATTACGCTCAGGCTGAACCCTTAGTGTTACACTCAGGCTTCAGGCTGAACCCTTAGCATTACGCTCAGGCTGAACTTTTAGCGTTACGCTCAGGCTGAACCCTTAGCGTTACACTCAGGCTGAACCCTTAGCATTACGCTCAGGCTGAACCCTTAGTGTTACACTCAGGCTTCAGGCTGAACCCTTAGCATTACGCTCAGGCTGAACCCTGAGGACTGTTTGGCTGTGTGTGTTTTTTTTTTTTTTACTGCTCCTGGCAGTGACATTTTGTCTTTTTTTGTCATTGGAAAGTAATATTTATTAAATACTTTGTAAGAAACAAATGTGTTTGGTGCAGACCTGTTATTGAAACTATGAACCCATTGTGCTATTCTAAAGACAAAAACTGTTGAAGCACAGAATTCGCAGTCTGGATACACCACATTTTATGTGCATACACCACTCCTGCAGTCCTACACCATAGTTTTTGTAAATAACTGTTAATGGTTTCAAAAGTGTACAGTCAATTAATCTGAATCTGCAGCTATTCCTTGGAGTTAAGGCTCTAACCAATTCCTCAGAGTAACAATATTGTTGTCTGTGTATGTGTGTGTGTGTGTGTGATGTTTGCATGGTCTTAGGGAGCTAGACAGACGTGTAAAAGAGGTTAAGGAAGACTTCGGAGCCCTCTCAGTGCTCTCCTGGGAACATTCTGGATTCGGTTCTTGTACAGAGGCCTGATGGGTCAGTTCCCAAAATGCATTTACAGCATAATCACACAATGAGGTCCTTCTGTTTCCCTGACAACCACTGAGGATTTCTCTGACATCAGGACCACGAAGTGCTCTTTCCTTGTTACCATGTCGCATTCCATGCGCAGCCTCCTCGTTGCTAGGCTACTAGCCTCACTCTAAAGTCCAGTAAAGGCTGAAAGATGAAGCCATCACTCCCAGCTAGCTTCATATTTAGACGATGCTCGCTAACATAACAGCTTATTGGTTATTGATTATTGGTCTGATGACATTGTTTTGGCGTGGATGTTGTTTTAAACATACGCACACCCAACGGGCCATTTCGCAGTTATCTGCTTTTCCTCAGCAACAAGGCGAGAGGCACAGACAGCCACAGTGGGCGGTGCGTCTGCAGCCGGACGGCCAGCGGGTGGAGCGTCTGATTTCACTGGTCAGACCAGCCAGGGGTTGGGGACATGGACCTTTGACCTCTGCTTTTTCTCTAATCAACATGATGTCTAGCATGTGCTGAACAAAGACCGGCTCTACAGTCTGGAGGTATAAAAGTTAAAGTATGCTGTTGTTTTGTAAGTTGTTTTCACTGATAAATTGCTACGCGCTGGTGAGGGTCGATCAGCACACCCAGCACAGGGAGGACCTGGACCGTGTGGACCCAGACCACCCACCTCTGCTAGAACCTTCAGTGTCTGCCACGATGTTTAGGATACGAACTCCTGGATATGATCTAATACTGTTTCTGTGCATGAATGTGTGTGTGTGTGTGTGTGTGCACGGCTGTATGCGGGGGTGTGTGAGCACGTGTATATCTGAGACCTCTCTCTCAGAATGGTTCCATTACATTGACAAATTTGTCACGGAAACTAGACACTACGCTGACTGCTGGACCGTTCCAACCATGGCAGTGTGATGAAATATTAGGTATTAAGAAATCCCCTCATGTAAAGAGATATTTAACAGAGGTGTGTGTGTGTGTTTGGTTGTTAGAAATTGATCGTTTTAAAGCTCTTAACTTTGGGTAGTTTTCACAGTTTGCATTGTTAAGTTCTCCCGAAAGGTAAAATTGTATTTTTGCTTAAATTTGCTCTTACAAGTATGCTATGCTTATATAATCTGACCAATTCTGTCTTTCGCTCTCCCCCACACACACACACACACACACACACACACACACACACATGCTGAGACCTCTTGAGGCTCATTCCTGTAGAATCGTTTCTCTCTGAGGGTCTGGCCGCACCCTGTTAGAGGAGAGAGAGTTCTGTGTGTTTCAGGGCCCCTAATTAACACTGAACCATGACTCAGCCTGTATGTGTGTGTGTGTGTGTGTGTGAACTGCAAGTGCCTGTACTGTAAGAAATGATGTCAACTTTCCTTTAGGCCTGGGCCTGTCCAGAACAAGAGAATGAGAGAGAGAATGAAAGACAAAGAGAGGAAGGGTGTTGGTGAGCGGCATCGAGAGAAAGACAGCAAAGTTTGAACATGAAGGCCTCTGGACTTCCTCAGGACTGCAGTGAGTGTCACAGATACTCTGCACTCAGATGATGTCCAAGGCCCAGCTACGGCCTGGCTTTACACTATATATTTACAATGACATCTCTTTTCCTACAACTAGGATCTTATAGCCTGCAATCCAGTTACCCTCTCTCTCTCTCACACACACACACACATAAACAGACACACACACGTGCGTGCGTTGAGACTTACACACTTTGAAGTAAACAGCATTGTAAGCCAAGTCAGCAAGATGACTGCACAAACGAACAAGCACACACACACACACGCCCACGTCAACCACGTCAACTCTTAACCACAACAGTGCTTCTCCCAACACCCCCACCCGAACACAACGAGAGCAGAGGAAAACACCATACACCCTTCGCCAGCTCCAGGCACTCTGAAAGCTGAGAACCTTCAAGCTCAGCCATTAAAAACAAGGAGAGGGAGACAGAGAGAGAGAGAGAGAAGGAGAAGGAGAAATAATAAAGGAAAAGAGAAGGAGAGAGCAGAAGAGAGGAGGGCCAAACCTAATCGGGGTCTGTCATGGCTCATAAGGCTTCTTCCGTCCAGAGCGAGAGTCAAGTAGCCGCCTCCATCGTGAGGCACTAGCCGAGACGTAAAGTGAACCGGGAGATGGGGCCAGCGGCAAGACGGCAGAGCCAGTTACAGGCAGCTCTACAGGCAGCTCTACAGTCAACTTTATAGGCAGCTCCACAGGCAGCTCTACAGTCAACTTTATAGGCAGCTCCACAGGCAGCTCTACAGTCAGCTCTACAGGCAGCTCTACAGGCAGCTCTACAGTCAACTTTATAGGCAGCTCTACAGTCAACTTTATAGGCAGCTCTACAGGCAGCTCTACAGGCAGCTCTTGGCTGTATCCTACGTCCAGTGCCTTTGCTCCTTCTCTGTGTTTTGGGCCTACACAAGGATCTGTCTGACTGCTGCTGGTTCATTGTCTAGGTGTAAATATGGAGTGCACAGCCCTGTTCTTGAAGATCTCCCAGTCTGCAGACCGCAGACTTTCATATTGGAGACATTATTTCTGGATATCTACCAGCCTACTAGGTTTATCTCCTAGACAACTAGCACTAGAGTTTAGGGGTGGAATAAATCACTCTGGAGTTGGTACTAATCACTCTGGATTGGTCTAAGTTATTCAGGAGTTGGTGCTAATCACTCAGGAATGGTGGTGTAGGAAGTGCAAAAGTGGAGTAGACCATGTAAGAGGGTCCTGGTGTTTATTTACTTTGCCTCCTGAAGCTGCAGTATGTCACCAGGGTGTGCTGCTCCGCCTCAGTGGGCCGGCCTGGATGTGTTTTATAAATCATCATAAATCCAGCTATGTAACATCCTCTGCAATGGAGCAGGGGGCGGTGTGTTTGGAGGGCTAACTGTTTTCAGGAGTAACATAACAGAACTACATGTTCAGACCACCCGCACACACACACACGGACACACACACATTTCTACTCACCTGTGCACCACAGCTGCTCATGTGAGCACCCTTTCTGGTGTCACCCCTGCACTCTACAACCCCAAACCAAACATCATAAATAAGCCCACGGTCACTCTGCTAACCACACAACGACCTCATTAACCAATCAGGCGGAGCGAGCGTGTGCGGAGGAACGGCCAGCCGCTCTGTAAGATGCGGCGTGTCCCTCTGAGAGTTCCGAGATCTGTCTGTTGTGATTGGCTGAGTGCCAGCCACTCCGAGAGGCCTGCCGGCCCCCAGCCCGCTTGTGCAAACACGCTGCACAATGAAGCCCACTGGAGGGGCTCCTGGAACGGACAGGGACTCTGGCTGATGCTTGTGGGGCACTTTAGTTACTGGTGCTTTCACTAGTTTCTTCTTCATTCTGGTTTCGTGTTTTGTTCCACTTCTTCCAGGAGAGGAGAGGAGAGAATAGGGGAGGAGAGGAGAGGAGAAAGGAGGAGAGGGGTGGAGAGGAGAGGAGAGGAGAGGGGAGGAGAGGGGTGGAGAGGTGAGGAGAGGAGAGGGGAGGAAAGGAGAGGAGAGGAGAGGAGGGGAGAGGGGAGGAGAGAAGAGAAGAGGAGAGGAGAGGAGAGGGGAGGAGAGGAGAGGGGGAGAGGAGGAGAGCGAGAGTGAGCCCTAAAGTGAGCCCTAGAGCACTTTGGTGGAGGGGAATTTACACCTCTCATTCTGAAAGTGATAAAAAAAAAACCCTGGATCGATGCCAGCAGGAACAGAGATGGATGTACAATAGGTTCATATATAGAGGCACTCGTTACTAAACACACACACACACACTCTCCCCTGCAGTAACAAGTGATGCAGCAACTTGGCTAACCTCACAAGAATTCCTCTTCACACGTGCACACACAAAGACACTAGACATATGCTAATTACACTCATCACGTTGTGGTCAACTGTAATAAGTTAACCAAAGTATGTGGCAGTCGTGCATGAGTGACAGGTGTTAACCAGACTGAAGCACTTTCCCTCCAGCCAACTGGAGGCTCAGCCTTCGATGACATCACCCGCCCCCCACTGACAGTGTTCTGGGTTTTCTTGGCTCGACATCACACGCACGGTAGCCGGTGGAATGAGGTGTGTCAGCGGTACACACACGCACAGACAGAGCCCTGCTTCAGCCCCGAACCTGTTGATGCAGGTTGGGCAGTTGGGTGGGTCATGTGAAATGGCTTTGTCACTCTTTCCAACGCGCTATGGAAAACAAAAATGATCGTTCGGCATGGTCACACGCTGCTGGGAAGGTCAGGGCTGTGAAGTAGCGGAAACTTCACTTTATGACAAGTGGATCACCTGGAGGGAGACAGGCCGACAAAGAGAGAGAGAGACAGACAGAGAGAGAGAGAGACAGAGAGAGAGAAAAAGGGAGAGGGAGAGAGAGAGAGAAGGAGAGAGGGAGGTCTCACGGGTATTAGTAACCACTGTAGTCTGGGAAATCGCCTTGGTGCCACCGCTGGAACAGACCAGAGCTGCCAGGTGTGGTGATCCCACACCATTCTGGCATACACACACACACACACAGACACACACACACAGACACACACACACACACGCACAGACACACACACACACAGACACACACACAGACAGACACACACACACGCACAAAAAAACCCCGCATGCTCACATGTGCACACACAAACACACCAATCTGACAAATGCACACACACACAAACATTGTAAAAATGACATTTGCACATATAGTAATAAAATAAAATAAACACATGGTGTATATTAAGGGATGAATACAGTATTATGATTCTAATGATACAAACTGCATCTGTAATAACTCTCATGCTCGTATTGCTTGCAGTTCTTAGGAACGGAAGCTCAGATGTCTGTGTCGCTGACTCAAAACTCCACTCTGTGCTGGACCTGATACCTATCACTAGCTGCTTAGACACTTCACACAATACTTAATCTACATGCACAAAAGTGCCTGCAGTTTCATTCCACTCCTCACCGTGATCCGCTTGGACATTCTTTCCGCGTGTGCTATTGGAACGTGTGCGGCTGCAATGCTGATTATTGGTGGATCCTGCTTCAACCACTTCAAGCTTTATTCAGCTTCTCGCAATGCAGAAAAATTCAGAGACGCTGTGAAATTATTTTATCTTGTGAAATGATTCACTGGAGTCAAAAATCAAAGCATTCACATACAACACCATATGACTAGATGTCTATCCATTTTAAGATTTTGTGATTTGATACAAATTCTATTTGTAGCAAACAAACAAAACATGGTTATTAGCAGGATTATGCAATGTATAAACACATACTCTGCACAGAGCTGACATGAGGTGCATCTCTGCACAGAGCTGACGTGAGGTGCATCTCCTCGGCATAGAGCTGACGTGAGGTGCATCTCTGCACAGAGCTGACGTGAGGTGCATCTCTGCACAGAGCTGACGTGAGGTGCATCTCTGCACAGAGCTGACTTGCTCACCCATTGCACATCATCACGTGTCCTACCAATTCTGTCTCTTTACTGTCGTAACATGCCCTGTTTCTACCTCCTCTCCCTGTTGTGAAGAACTACAAACACTTGTGGTTGGGACTATGCTGGTGGTGGTGACAACAACAATGACTCAGGCCAAATCGTGCCAGTGTTTCTGCTGGTGGAGCTGACTGTGTCCAGGTGTGCTGCGTCATTCCTTCTGACTGCCAGTAACCAGTGAGCCAGCCCAGACACCCCCGCTTAAAAACACCTGAGTAACCATGGTGCACATTTCAACTGACATGACGACAGCCACTCCACAGCCCGAATAAGGAGACAGGAAATGTGGGCAGATGCGGAATGTCTCGCAATCAGTGGGCAAAAGCACCTCCACGCCCCAGTGCCGACGTGTTACCCAGCAGGCACAGTGTGCCGCAGGCTGACTGTCCTCACTGGAGCAGAGTTTAGACATGGAAGCACCTGTGTGGAGATACGAGGAAGAGAGAAAGAGAGAGAGAGACAGTCGGAGACAGAGAATGAGAGTAAGTTAACTTGTAAATAAATAGATTTGGTTATATAACTGAGGGTCATGATCGTGATTGGAAATGGCATTGTTTATACTCTCTACAAACCAAAGAGTGTGCGTGTATATGTGTGTGGTGTACTGTATGTGGTCACTGCTCTCTCCTCCTGTCTGTACAGGTTAATGGGTTGCCCTGGGTTACTACTGACTGGTAGAAACACCTGGGAACTGGCCATTTCCCACACTGAGTGTTTACAGCTATTTACCCTCAAGCATCATCCAATGATCTAACTGCAACTGTAATCTCCCTCCCCCTGTCACCCCCCCTCTCACCCCTCCCTCTCACTCCTCCCTCTCTCACTCCTCCTCCTTTCACTCCTCCCTCTCTCACCCCTCCCTATCACTCCTCCCCCTCTCACCACTCCCCCTCTCACCACTCCCCCTCTCACCCCTCCCTCTATCTCTTTCACCCATATTCCTCTCCCATTCCCTCTAGTCTCTCTGTTCTTCCCATCTCTTTCACTCTGTCCCAGGACAAGGCGCCTGCACATCAGCAAAAGAAAGCAAAAAGAAAGAAAAAGGTGCGTTAGCCCTCCTTCCCCTCACGGCTGACGGCAGATCACCACGGATACCATGACGTTTCCTCTTCGTGTATCGCCAATTTGCACCGTCCTGTCAGGCTTTTTGCTCTACAACATGTACAGAGTTGCTCACACTGGAAAAACAAACCTCTGTGTGCGCACATAATACTATACACACGCACCCACATCTGCACATACACAAGCATGCACACACATAGATGCACACAGCTTTGATACCACACCCAGATTAGGCCTGTGTCTCCTTGTGGGATTTAGTCACTTATAATGGAAGAGCTTTGTTAAACTATTAATTGGGAGCTGAACTCATGTCTGAAATCCCCATCACAGAGCAGAAGGCTTCCCTGCTGATTACTGAGCATGTGTGTGTCTCTGAGCATGTGTGTGTGTGTCTGAGCATGTGTGTGTGTCTGGTGGGAACAAGAGGAGCAGTGGTCTCTTTGAACAGTTACACTCATACCAGTTTATAGCCCTATGTTGTAATTAGAGGTTTAGAAGCAAAATAAATGGACGTGTGTGGGGGTGTGTGTGTGCATTCACACAGTTCTGCTGGACAGTCTTTGAGGGATGGCATTTACATGGCTTAGATGGCTTTACTTGTCCTACCTGTCATTCCAGCTCCATTAAGGCCTCAGTTCCTTTAGCAGCAGTTCAAGCGCCTAACCACAGCACAAGCACAGCACAACCACAGCACAACCACAGCACATCTGGGCCGCAACGGGCAGAAGTGGAGCTCACTTGTAATTTGTGTTCACACCTGAAATTTTACACCTTTAACTTTTATAACTTTTTATTACAGGTTCTCACAAGTAATGCGTAACATAAGAAAAATATACTTTCACTGGATGCGGAGACTTTTTCGCGTTTGTTCACGCACTGTCTACAAAAGCCCTATCGCGACGCGCAGGTTATGCTGCTTCCGCATAGATGTACGGAGGAGATGTGCGTGCACGCACGCGTAGGAGATACGATAGGCCTGAACTGTTTCTTCTTGGGTTAGACGGGATATGCAGAAGCGGCAGATGCCAGGCAAGAATCGCCGAGACTTGGGACCGATCCAGAGGGTCAAGCTTGGAATACCTCTCTTGAAATACCTCTCTCCTCATCGAATTACATCTGTGGGAACCGGATGATCGCGGCGAGAGAATCACTTGTCAAGAACAGTTGTGCAGCAACTTGTGTTCGCATAGTCATGTGATGGGTAGTGTACAGTACAGAACAGAGACCATGCCAGCTAATTCTTACTTACAGGCCTATCGCGTAATATTTAAAAGAACACGAGGGCAGCCTGCGTTCACCTGCCTCTGTGAACAGGCTTCCTTCGCCTAGACACTAACAGAATGAAAAATTACCAACAGTAACATACTCTGTCTGTCTTTCTCCCTCTCTTTCTCTCTCTCTCTCTCTTTATAATGATTTTACTGGCGTGAATCTTATAAATGACTCTTTCACGCTATCTCCTTCATCACAAATCAAAGTCGTCTTTCTGAACCTCTTTCAGAAACCATTAGTGGGTCGTGAGGAAATAGTTCCCCCTGCTGCTCGTAATAGGCACTGCGCATTCTCGTCTTACATTTACATTTACATTTACGGCATTTAGCAGACGCCCTTATCCAGAGCGACTTACAAAAAGTGCTTCATTGTTTTACTCAGAACAAAATCTCTAGCTAGTTAGTTTAGGCTAAAATCAGGAAGAAACTTTAAGCAAAGATATTATTAGATACAGTCAGTATGGACGCCTAGATATACTCAAATATATACTGAGAAAACACTACTTAACAGATAAAAGCAAGAAAAGTCATTACAGTCACAAATATTTAATACATGCTAGTGTAGTAAAATTTAATTTAAGTGCTCTTGAAACAGATGTGTCTTCAGTCTTCGCTTAAAAACAACAAGAGACTCTGCCATTCGGACACTCAGTGGAAGTTTGTTCCACCACTGAGGTGCCAGAACTGAAAAAAGTCTGGATGCATGTTTTCCGCATGTCCTGAGAGATGGTGGGTCAAGCCGAGCTGTGCTTGAAGCTCGAAGAGCTCTGGGTACAGATCGGGATTTGACCATTGCCACCATGTATGGAGGTGCTGGTCCATTCTTAGCCTTGTAGGCCAGCATCAGGGTTTTATATCTGATGCGGGCAGCTACAGGAAGCCAGTGAAGAGAGCGCAGCAGAGGAGTAACATGGCTGAACTTAGGAACATTGAAGACAAGTCGAGCCGCCGAAGTTCTGGATCAGTTGCAAGGGCCTGATGGTACGCATAGGAAGACCAGCCAGGAGTGAGTTGCAGTAGTCAAGTCTTGAAATGACAAGAGACTGAACAAGCACTTGAGTAGCCTCGCTAGACAGAAAAGGTCGAATTCTCCGAATGTTGTAAAGGAGAAATCTGCATGACCGAGTCAGGTTTGCAACATGGGTTGAGAACGATAACTGGTCATCCACAACTACACCAAGACTTCGAGCTTCAGCAGATGTGGTGACCAGCGAGTTCTCAAAAGAGATGGAAAGATCCTGGCGAGGACTTGAAGTTCCAGGGATGAACAGTAATTCAGTCTTGCTGGGGTTCAGCTTCAAGTGATGAGCCGACATCCAGGATGAGATATCAGCAAGACAAGCCGAGATCCGAGATGAAACCTGTGTGTCAGAAGGTGGAAAGGAAAGGACAAGTTGAGTGTCATCAGCATAACAGTGATAGGAAAATCCATGGGAGAATATTACATCACCAAGAGAACGAGTGTAAAGAGAGAAGAGCAGAGGACCGAGCACTGAGCCTTGTGGGACACCCGTGGTGAGCCTGGAAGGAGCAGATGTGGCCCCCTGCCAAGATACTTGGTAAGATCTCCCATCTAGATAAGACTTAAACCACTGCCAGACAGTGCCAGTGATTCCAAGTCTTCTGAGGACAGACAGGAGGATATGGTGGTCAACTGTGTCGAAGGCTGCAGAGAGGTCAAGCAGAATTAGGACCGAAGACAGTTTGGCAGATCTAGCAGCATGCAGCTTCTCTGTACACTGCGATGAGAGCAGTTTCAGTAGAGTGCGCCGGTTTGAAGCCAGACTGGTTCGGGTCCTGTAGGTTGTTCAGAGAAAGAAATAGAGACAGTTGGTTATAAACAGAACGCTCCAAGACCTTAGATAGGAAAGAAAGAAGAGATACAGGTCTGTAATTGCTGATGTCAGAACAGTCCAGAGAGAGCTTGCGTCTTCGGAGCAAGCCACGCCCCTTTGCCTAATAAACCAACCAGAGCGCGTAAACAATTTGACCAATAGAAGTGGCCTATGTTAAGATCTCTAAAGCTAAGGTCGAAACGACTGCCTGTCAAGAAATCGTCGAGTCAAATTCAAATATTCGGAATACCGTGGTGTTTTAGAACGGCACATATCACGGATGAAAGTAAATTGAAAGTCAAACTCTCGAGTTAAGTGTTTCCATTTTTTTTGTGGGGACATATGAGATTTCTCAGTTTACATTACGTTGGACACAGATTGCCAGGACCCAAATATGGAGGTTACGAGAGACACAGCTGAGACTTGAAGGTGAGTGTTACATCACGAAAACTATTACTGAGCATCGTATAGTTTCGAGATTAAACTGTAATCTCCCAGAAGAATGTATATCGCCTTTTTATGCCTTTTTGTCAGTAAGGGCGCTACCTAACTAGCAAGCTACGTGGAGGAAATTAGTCACCGGGTTTCTAGCTTCCTAACTTTACATGGTCATAATACATCAGACGTTGTTAGCCGGTAGTATTTAACAGCTAAACACGCTGTGTATTTCGTGTCCACTAGCACCTGCAGCCATGGCGAGACTCCGATCATTCTGGGAGAATTATAAAGTCCTGATTGTCATGGGTTCAGGCCTTGGGTTGATTCATTGGGGTTGGTATACAATGAAATCAAGTCCGCTGCTGCACAAGAAGACAGAAGGCCATAGTCCTGAACCTGGTATCGTGTCTTACGTCTCTCCAGCCTCGTCGCAACCGCTCCCCCCGCTCCCCGAAGTGCCGAAAAAGAAAAAGGGGTCGCAGTAAACGAGTAACTCCAGGTGAGATGACCGGTATTACTCTCCCTTCCTCGAAGTGTCTAGTGTAGATTGTATATTGACCTGTCATTTGCATTTCAAGTACCAGTTAAAATATTAAAGCGTTTTTCCTTTTGTCGTGCAATTTACTTAGTTTTAAATGCATAGAGATTAAATCACAACACGATTGTGACTGTTAAAATGTTTACTTTAACTATGAGGTGCTTTTCTTCTGTTATTATATTCCTTCCATAATCGTGTTGTCAGTTTAAAAATGACATGTTGACATTGGACCTGTACAGTCACAGTGCACTGACGTCTGTGGCTATGCAGGTGGCTGTGTGTGTGTTAATCAGCCTGTATGCTCCCAGCATTCCCAGGATCTCTCCACCTCCTGGTCACTACCTCATGTTTGTGGAGGTCTTGCTTGCTGAAGAGCACACGACCTCCAAGAACAGAGCTGATTGTCATAAGCTCCAAGTCTCCTAGTTCCACCTTCTCCCCCAAGTTCACCCAGCTCTCACAACTTCACATTTCTGGATGGGATGGGCGGAATTATGATCAATGACGCTACCAGTATCAGAAGAGCCTTTTCTTGCTTGTATAATGATTGCCCCTCGTGCATTATTAAAGGAATATTCACCCTCAGCAAAGCTGATAATTATATTGGCCAATTGTCAGATGTCTTTACACTGGGGTGATAATGCCTACAGGCTCACTAGCTGTGTTGGTGAACCTCCCCTTTAACCCGGTGATCTGTGCAGCAGTGAAGGGTGGAACGCGGACGCCATCTGAACGCGCATCTTCCTGTTGCTGTTTTTCCAGCTGCGCTCGAACCTTCTCGTGTGGCGAGCGCATCGTTTTACAGTGAGCACTGCGAGGATGAGGAGCCAGACCTGGCTGAGGAAGAACTGGCTTTGGGTCGCCGGTGGCGCCTTTGTTGGTCTTCACTTTGTAACGTGGATCATGCAGAAGACGATGAAGAGGACGGTGCGCACAGAACTGGAACTCAAACAAAGACGGGAGACTGAGGACTGACTCGGGATTGACACTGTCAGTGGCCCACAGGGGGGTTTAGTTTGGTCAGTCAGTGACTGTGTGTTTAAATTAATTCAGTTGAAATTAAGGTTTTAGAATTGTTAACACTGTAAGAACATTTCAGTTTTACAAATGTAAAATTTATTGTGTGTCTGAAGTTTTTTTGTTACAAATATAGCAAAACTGAAGCCCACTCAGCCAAAAGAAATGTACAGGTGGAGCAGCGCCCCTAGTGGTAAGTCTCCTAAAGAGCAAAATAAATGAGTCGCTTCTTGTAATTGACCGCTGACTGTGTGTGCGTGTGTGTTTTCTTTGCACAACCCGATTTGTGTCTTAATGTGCCACAGACGATTTTTAATGTGCCACAAATTTTTGTTAAAGCCATTGGGAGTCTTCGGATGCTAGAGGATGAATGGTATCACCGCCTTCCTTGTTTTGGGGTAATCATCGAATTTCTCAAGGTAGTACCTGCAAATCAGTAAATACAACGGGTTTGTCAGCTGTAGTGGAAGCTTCGGCTCATAGCAGCATCACAATTCCCACCCACTTCATACTCGATCGTGTCCAGTTGTATCTAATGTAAAATAAACACGACAACAAAAATGCTGTACAACACAGTCCTGTTATTTGGATGCTTAAATGTTTATTCTTGCCATTTTTAAAGAGGGGTTGGCAGAGAGAGAACCAAACACTGATTTATGTCAGTACTGATTTGATTAATTGGCCAACTATTAAACCCTTCAGCTCAGGGAGGGCAGACCGGGCCGTGATCAGGACATGGTAGTGTGGGGGGTTCCTGCTGCATTACCTGTGGTGGTGGTAGGCTCGCGGTCCTATGGAGCACAGCGTGAAGAGCGCGAAGGAGAGCGTGGGCAGAGACCAAGTGGCTACGGCATAGCCGAACCACTCCACGATCTCCCCGAAGAAGTTGGCCCCGGACACCAACTCAAACATTCCCCCTAAAAAGACACACAACATACAGATCCTAGTGGTGTTTATAAAGAAAACGCATAATTAGTTTGATAACGCTAACATAGTTTGGAATACTGAATTAAATGTACAAGACAGTTATAAGTGACAAGTGATATGCAGATTACATCACGCTAATTGGTAATCACTAGTCATAGCTACGTTACATTGCAGTCCATAACGCTTGGTGCTGCATAAGGCCCAGTCCCATTTGTCTACATTGGCCCAGTGCACTTGGCTACTTGGGGGGGGGGTGCTGGCTTTGGTGACGTTTTGTGATGGGACGCGTTCAATGGGAAAGTGCATATGATGTTAATTTTGTGCCAAAATATTTGTGATAAGAGAATAATATTTTGAAAAGTAATATTACAATTTGAGTGGACAATGGTGCTCTGGGCGTATAATAATAAACCTGAAGAGCACAAAAAGTAATCTGCTTTTATTCAAAACTTGAAAATCTGTGGAAGAACTCATTTCATTCAAAACCTGAAAGCCTGCTAAAAAACTGCTTTCAGTTAAGACTTGAAAATTTACTCAAAAAATGTACTTGTTTGTGCTCAGTTCCACACCGTTGTCCTCTCAAAGTACAATTTTTAAAACAATTCTCTCAAACATTTTGACACAATATTAAGATCTCTTAAAACTAGTGTGACATGCAATGACCTCCCTTAACACATTAATGGTTGTGAAGACCAGTCCATTAAGAAAACGCAGCATAAAGCAGAGCAGATGACCAGCTGACTCCCTGACTAATAATTCAAAGCTGATTACAGTTACATTTACAATTAAGCCTTAATCGATTATATGGAACTGAATTAATTGATTATAAAACCTCTTATGCTTTAAATTTCTACTTCGACTGTTAAAATACATTGTGGGTTTGTTTCCTAATGATCTGACTTTGTTAAGGAACTTTGGTGTTTGCAGGTAGTTGATGGTTTCTTTCAAAGTTCAGGTAGGCTATGTACCACTGGCAACATACCTGATGACACTTGTTTGTGATTATGTAAAAATAAAATCAGGCTTTAGTTGTCCACTGCTACCAAGATTATTCCTAAAACAACAATAATGAGTGTACTTTGGCATCAACAGTAAGAATGAAACCAGGATCACTCTCAGGTAATTGATAAACACAGAAAACCGTTTGACCTCAGACAGGTAGTGTAGCCAACCAGGCTTGTGCATTGAAACTGAAATCGTTATGCTGGTGTTCACTGTATAATGTATAACAACTCTGAAAGTTATTTAATTTAGATGTCATTCATAAAACCCAATTATAGTCCTACATAAACTTGTGTCTGACTAGAATGTCCACTATCTGGACAGTTTTGTAATCTGTTTCCGTTGGTTTACACTGCAGCTTGCACTTATGCCTGGTTTTATATGTTTTTATACATGTGTTTAATTTGCATGTAGACACATTAGTCTTCATGAGACTGATCTGGTTTTGTAAAGGACAGGATGTAGGAGGGTGTGCAGTGTCCTCTACCTTTGGGAATTTTGTAGGAGATTTCGCCTGGTTTTCTCAGGTTGCGCAGAATGTGATCGCTGTGAATGTTGATTGCCATGCCCATGAGGAAGAGCACCATACCTTCAAGCAAACGCCTCACCATTAGTACAAACACCTCATTAGTGCCAGTACCTCATCGTTAGTACAAATGCTTCATTAGTTCAAACACCTCGTCATTGGTACAAACACCATCATTAGTACAAATACTTCATTAGCGCAAACACCTCATAATTAGTACCCATTCCTCATTAGTACAAACAACTGAGCAATCAGTCAACTTCAGGAGACTGTTGTGTAGAAACGGTATTTTGTTAGTTGGGGGAAAAGTTGTGTAGCTCTGCAACCCTCCTCAACATCCACCCCCCCACCCCCCTCCATTTGCCTGTGACCATAATGTCCACTTTCATCACATCCTAATTGCCAACAGTGAGTGAGTTTACCTAGAGCAGGAAATGCAGCGTGTCCACGAGTGGATGCTCTGGCGGGTGGGGGACTGGCTTGCTGTTTTACAGTTCACTGGATCTGTTGCTACTGTGGTTGGTTTGGAGGGTGAGGTTGTTCCCCATTACTTATGATCATGCATAGCACAACCGTGTGTTTTTAAAACAGATCTAATTTGGGTTTTGAGGTCTTGAGCCTAAAACCCATCGCAAAGCCGTATTATGTCTTCTAAAGCAGGTGTTGCTTTGTAAAACTGCATCCCTGCCTTTTAACTCAGCTCTGGTGGTTATGTTTGCAGCACAAAGCTGTACTGAATTCTCCATTTGTTTATTTATTTGTTGTTTTTCGGTTTCACTTAAAACACCCGTGAGTGTGAGTGGCCGCACGCATGTGCCCACCTCACCTGCAATGAATCGCGGGTCCGTGAGCCAGGACGCCTCGTACCGCCCACAGTGGAGCATGTAGTGACCCTGCAGGAAGCCGTTGATGGAGCAGAACACTACGGCCGACATCACGATGAAGAGCGGGGACGGCCTTCCTTTGCTTAGCAGGGAGAAGATGAAGGTCCTGGAGGAGGTTGGGTGGATAAGCAAACACAGATGGTGCGAGCGATAAGAGATGTGTTTGTTGGCTGTGTCTGACGCCCAATGCCTCAGGGTGTTTAAATTGTTGAGCAATACAGAATCATGTTTCTCCAGAAGAACAGGCACAGACAAACGTCTCGACTGGCTCTGTTTGCATTGTTTTTCTTAATGTCAACATCTAAGATGTTTTCTGACCATAAAGTCATCTGAGGAATTCAGGATGGGCAGCTCCCATTTAGAACAATCTAATTTAATCCAACGTTTTGTGTACACGTAAATGAGATGGTGGAAACACTACTTATGTATCACCATCCTGCTTGCTGCAATTAGAATGCAGGTCGTGTTTAACCCACACGTGCTTCACTTTGGGGCTCCCAAAGAGATCAGTGAGAACTGAGAGAAGTGAGAGTTGTTTAAGAAGTTATACAACCATCCTAGTAATACAACCATCAGTGGTTTTGGTCTGGCACTCAGACTAACTGTGACATACTCAGTTGCGTCATAGGGTTGCCGGAGTTTGTGCAACCTGCCATTACTGTTGAGGCAGATGTATTTACTGCAATATACTTAAGTTTGAAAAGGTCCATTACCTATCGAATGTTTGAAAAATTCTGATACACCCAAATCTTTTAATGTTTCCAGGGTACTTTTTTTTTTACCCTGCATTAACTAGGTCGTGTGCTACTCTTAGTGTATTAGCTCAAGATTAAACCTTGCCATTTAATCTCTTTCCAAACAGCTGCTTAGACAGTCAGCTACCTCACACACAAACTCTTACACAGCAGCACTAGTGAATATGCATCTCCTCCTTGCAATCCCCCATTATAGAATGCAAGTATATAAGTTGTAAGTAGTGCAAACCAGGGTCCTACCTCTGAAAGTAGTGCAGGCAGAATGTCCAGAGCAGAATGGTGCGGCCCACATCGGCCGAGCTCTCCGTGCTCAGCAGCAGCAAGACGGGTACCAGGAAGGAAGGTAGCTCCTGGACCAACCAAGCCAGCCGGGCCGGGACCATCAGGCCATGGGTGCCGGAGTCCACGTAGCGGCCGTACGGGGTGCCCGAGGTCCTCTGGTGGAGGAGTAACAGCACCCCCCCGACTATGAAGCCCCAGCTGAGGGAGTGCACTGTCCTCTCTTGGCACAGCATGCTGCTCTGAGCGCAGACTGGAGTCCCCTTGTCGAGAGAGGCGTGGAAGGGCGCATGGGGGGGTGGGGGGGCAGCACCGTTCATCGGAATGCGGAGAACATTTGCTGACAGATTCAAATCAGTGGATTCCAAGAGAACAACTGAACCCTGCTCTACAACTTCTCTTTCATGTCTCCTCCCCCTTCCCTCCGCCTTATAACCACTAGACTTTCTAGATTTACCCAAGAGGGGGCACAAAAATGTTAACGTGTAGGCAGCTTAACGGAAATTCACACTTATATTGATTGTTATTTTACAGTAATTATTTGTTATGAAAGGAATGAAACTATAGCCCATGATTGATGTCAAAATGATACAGTAGTTATTCCAAACAGTGTATTTGTTACACCCTTGTAAGACCCTCCCCCTTCTCGTGACTGTCAAACTGTCTGCATTATTAGACATTATTAGACATTAGGCATAAGAAAGCTCTAATCAGCCTTCAGGTTTGCATTCCAAGCATGTTTTCTTATAGGTTACTGATTACCTGTAAAACTGTATCTTGTTTTTAAGTGTCCTCTCTGTGGGGCCACTAGCGATCTCCAGCTCTCTGAACTGAGCTACACAAAGAGCCATGTTTACAGTATGTGAACATGCATTAATGTAGTGTACATTAATGCATGTTCACATACTGTAAACATGGATCTTTTGATCACATTTGTTCACCCATATGTCTCCCTCCTGTCATTTACTGAATGACGTTTCACTTCTCCAGCACCTTTCACAGGACCCAAGGGCACTTAAGAGAACTTGAGGGAAGCCAATTTTAATCTAACGTCCATGTTGTTGTTGTTTTGTCTTGTTGTTTTTTTGGAAACCAGAGAGAACACCGGGAGAACAGGGAAACTCCACCCAGAGGGGGACACGGTGTGGTGCAGTGATGTAGAGTGAAATCTTAGAAACGTGATCTGTGGATAAAAGGTTTCCTGGGTTTGAACATTGTGTTCAGTACATAAATGTGTCAGTCTGTCTTGTGTGGTTACACTGCAGCCACTACGAAAGCTAAGCTTTCAGCCAAGAAGGCCTGGGGAGACAGATCACTGTTATACTCGCCACTAATATATTAGAGAGCAGGTCCAAGATAAACATACTCAGCTACTAAGTAAAAAAAACATCTTTCCTTTGCAAACCACAATGAAACAAAAGACCCACACCCATAACTTCCTGCTGTGTTCAGGCAAAAAAGATGAACAAACACAAGGTGTCGGATCCCTACTCCTGCCTAGCCTTAGCCAGCAGTAGTTAATGTCCAAAGGGTCTAGTCCACTAGGGTTAAGCAAACAACCCAATCAAAGACAGCCAATGGTGTCTGGAACCCAGACAACAATCCAAGAGGTTTCACAACAAGCAACTGAGCACAAATAAGAAGTGAGACAGCAGAGTCTCTTGGCACAACTTTAAACTGAGGAGAGACAACAAACAGCCAATCAGGAACAGTAGGTGGGACCAGGAACAGGAAAGAGGATGATTGGCTATACCTGGAAGACACCTGCACATTACTGGCAGAAGTCATGATCAAATAATGACTGCACTGTAACACTTAGTGAGTTTGACCTCATTGGACTCATCTCTGCTCATCCTGGAGACACTGTCCTGCTGAGCAGTCTAACCGTGCTACGTTTGGTTATACTGACTGCTACGTTTGGCCTGTGTGACTGCTGCTGCTCTGTCTTGTTCTGTTCTCTTTCCTTTAGAGCCCTTGAACAGGAATGTCTGGAACAGAAAATGGTTCTCTGAGCTGAAAATCTTATCTCAGTGATGGAGACCTCAGATAAGATGTTTGTTTGTCTTCACTGCCCAGTTTGGAGTGTCTTTTTGGAGTGTAGCCAACATGTTTCTTGCTTGATTACATCATCGATTTCCATGCAAGTTCCTCTGTAAGTTGCCAAAGTGGCTTTCACAAGCTAACACACTTCAACAACGTGATGGACCCCAGCTTCTGGAGACACTGTAACTTGAGTAGAGGAAATGGATCGCTTGAAAAACTGTTCACGATGCTGGGAGGAGAGCCAAACATGAGTTCACTCAGCCGGGCAGTCCACAAAAGACTGAGTTGTCTTCTCCAAGGGGAACTGGTACTGTTATGATTTGTTATATGACATTCGACTCCCAGGAAAGCCAGGATTTGTGGTTGGTTATTTTTAAGCACTCCATTGTCCATGTGTATTGTTAGAACAGCAAAGGATTGTTACATGGTACACTATATTGCCAAAAGTATTTGCTCACCTTCCTTGACTCACATATGAGCTTAAGTGACATCCCATTCCTAATCCATAGGGTTCAATATTAGGTTGGTCCACCCTTTTCAGCTAGAACAGCTTCAACTCTTCTGGGAAGGCTGTCCACTAGTTTTTTGGAGTGTGTTTATGGGAATTTTTGACCATTCTTCCAGAAGCACATTTGTGAGGTCACATACTGATGTTGGACAAGAAGGCCTCAGTCTCCGCTCTAATTCATCCCAAAGGTGTTCTATTGGGTTGAGGTCAGGACTCTGTGCAGGCCAGTCAAGTTCATCCACACCAGCCATCCATGTCTTTTTGGACCTTGCTTTGTGCACTGGTACAGTCATGTTGGAAGAGCAAGGGACCAGCTACAGAGTGTTCCCACAAAGCATGGAATTGTCCAAAATGTCTTGGTGGTATGCTGAAGGATTCAGAGTTCCTTTCACTGGAACTAAGGAGCCAAGCCCAGCTCCTGAAAAACAACCCCACACCATAATCTCCCCTCCACTTGGCACAATGCAGTCAGACAAGTACCGTTCTTCTGGCAACCGCCAAACCCAGACTTGTCCATTAGGTTGCCAGATGGACAAGCGTGATTCGTCACTCCAGAGATCGCGCCTCTACTGCTCTAGAGTCCAGCGGTGTAAAAAACTCCAGAAGAGGACCAATGGAACTCCAAATCCCAGAAGTTTTTGCTCCAGGAAGGTGGGCCTTAGAGTATAAAAGACTAGAGTAGGCCATTTGTATTGTGTACACCAAATAATTGAGAGGGCAGGAGGCTTGATCCAGTTCTGGATGCGTAATTATGTAAGTTGTATTATGTTTATAGTTTGGAGGTTAATGTATTTAGTATTAATTAGATTGGTTGTAGTTATATTAATTCCTGTTTTGTCTTTGTTTGGTAGATAAAACCATCCTTTGTTACCACATCCATCCTTTGTTACCACATTCATCCTGTGTTACCACATCTATCCATCATCAATGTCTACCCTCTGTTAAGATCAAATGGTCACAACTATATGTGTTGTGTATATAAGGGTGCATAGACCACTGGAATGCGTACCCCTGGAATGCTTGTACTTCATCTGAGTCTATTGTTGAACTGGACTATTGTTACAAGCCTGACTGGATTATGTTGAACGTGTGGCTTCCAATAAAGGAAGATGGCAATCGCAATCTCTTCCCTATCCTATATGTTCTAACAGACACACCATCACGATAACATACCCCTACAGATTCAGGATAATAGTTACATCAAACATCGAAATTTTACAAGCGGCGACCTGCTTTACACCACTGCATCTGACGCTTTGCATTGCACTTGGTGATGTATGGCTTGGATGCAGCTGCTCGACCATGGAAAACCATTCCATGAAGCTCTCTGCTCACTGTTCTTGAGCTAATCTGAAGGCCACATGAAGTTTGGATGTCTGTAGTGATTGACTCTGCAGAAAATTGGCCACCTCTTCGCACTATGCGCTTCAGCATCTGCTGACCCTGCTCCATCAGTTTACGTGGCCTACCACTTCGTGGCTGAGTTGCTGTCATTCCCAAACGCTTCCATTTTCTTATAATACAGCTGACAGTTGACTGTGGAAAATTTAGGAGTGAGGAAATTTCACGACTGGATTTGTTGTGCAGGTGGCATCCTATCACAGTTCCACGCTGGAATTCACTGTGCTCCTGAGAGCGACCCATTCTTTCACAAATGTTTGTAAAAACAGTCTGCATGCCTAGGTGCTTAATTTTATACATCTGTGGCCATGGAAGTAATTGGAACACCTGATTCTGATCATTTGGATGGGTGAGCGAATACTTTTGGCAATATAGTGTATGTGCACTATATGCACGCCTGTGTTATTAGCAATGGGTTGTCTGCAACAAAGCATGTGGTGTGGTGATGTGGTGTGGTGATGATGTCGTGCCTTTAGTTAATGAAGATGGAGGCTCACCTGCCTGGTGTCTGAAGTTGAATGGTAACTCATTAAGTGCATAAAATACTGAATGATGTTGACGTTAAAGTGTAATACATTTTTATTGTGTTTTACTGTGTTGTTTTACTGTACAGAATAAAGACACTCCAGAAATGCCAAAATGCATAAACCGCATGGAGAAGAAGAGAAAGGCCAAAGACGGCAGTCCAAAAATAAAATATTTGAATGGTATAAAGCTCACTGCTTAATAAATTAGTCAGACATTTGATTCTGTATTTCAACAGATGACACAGGAAAAGAAGGACATGATGCTGCTTAGGAAACAGAAGAGAAGGCAACAGAACACACACACACAGCTCAGCGACCTGAGGATAAAGGCCGGGCCCTTAAGATCAGAGAATCAGAGGCTTTAAAGCTTAAACTCTCAACTGCAAAAAAGTATTTGACTATAGCTACAACCTTCTGACTTGTGTATCACAGAAAGGTTTGAATTGTTGGTTTGATTGGGATTTCCCCTGCCTGTTAGCCAAACGTCTATATTTGGCTATTCTACATTTTTTTCCTAGACAGTTGGAATCTGGAAGAATGATAGTGTGGAAGGCTGTTTATCTTCTTCATTGTAAATGCACATCTATTACAAGATTTTATGCGAAAGCCGATGATTCAGTTGTGTTCGTTTTAAAAGACATATCTTTCAAATGTATGTAATTTCAAATGTATGATATGAGTTAATGAAATCGGAAATGTGTGAAATAAATACGTACGTAAAGTACTTTAGACAACAGAAGAACGGAATGGACACTGGACATCGACGGAACCACCAGTGAACTCGCATGAAAAAAGTAACGATAATCGAGTTCACCACGGTACAGTCATGCCACCGCGAGTTCGTCACGGACGTAGAACGCGCGATATTTTTTTTAGTTTCAAACTAAAGATTTAGTTAAACAAAGGAAACCGAAACAGACCCAACGTAACGTGTAATGACCGACGCCGCAGTTACAATAGAAGTGGGTTTAAACAGGTGAAGTTCAAGCCATAACGGCATACAGGCGGTACAGCAAATCAAAGGGACACCTGTGAGGGGGCGTGGCACAGAATCCAAAACACAAAGCACGTGAATGTAAAAAGATAACATAAACAAAAGCCACGCGGTGGTCACCACCTCAGGCGAGGGGGAACCAGCACATGATATACTTTATACATTCACATTAGCCACTGTATCATAACGACTTGCTTTATAAGATCAGATATAGTGATGTTTCGTTGTCTCTTTGTTTCTCCATTTCTGCTTTCTCCAGAATCCAAAATTCGTGCTTTTTCAAACATATTAATGAAAGTTTTCTCCTTTTTCATCAGTGAACCTGCTCATGAAATCATTATTTTGAAACAAGCATTTTCACTACAGCCTTCTTAGTTTTGTTTGTTATTCTGAAATGGTAAATTTTGTAAAAATCCTACAGAAGTCACACATTAGTGATCCCACAGGTATTGTAGTTTAATTGTTTAAGGATCCTGCATGATTCCTGGTAGATCGCAAAAGAAAATGATCAATCAGAATGAGAATTCCGTGGGGCCCTAAAGGTATAGCCTGCAGGAACATGTCTTACAGGAACTTTACATGTCTTACAGGAACTTCACATGTCTTTCGGGAACTTTCAAAGATTGAGGTGGACTGATCCGGCAGGAACTTTTTAAGACTCCTACATTCCTGTGTAAGTGTAAACATCCCAGATAGGTATTGTTTTGAAACTTTTGAAATGTGTTTCCAAGAAGGATTCGACTGTTTTATAGTCTTTGGAACAGTTTCTTCCTTATATTTTATGGTCAATAACAAACTCTGCGTTCATCATGAATGGACTGATGACTGTCTACTGTCGACTTGCACCGGATATGATGTTGCAGACACTTTGAGATGCTATTCGCACTTAAATTATGGAAAAAGAGTGACAAAGGCTGTTAAGTCTTACAGTGGATGCCCTATTATTTAACCTTATAGGCTTATAAGATGCCTTACTGCAGGAGCGTATCTGTTTTCAGTTACTCCACTTTATTTATGCTGATTCAGACACCATTACTAAGGCAAGTGTGAATAAACATCTGTTATCTTTTATTTGCACGTTTTACGTTGCAGTCTCAGAGGGAGATTGTCTATCTGTCTAAAACAGTCCCGAAAATAAAACGCATGACACAATCCTCAAAAATTTACAAACGTAGACTCACTCCCGCCTCGAGCACAGGACGTCTCGCTGTGAACTGCATTGTCTGGATGATGCTGTAAATCGGTGCCCAGTCATTTAAATGATGATTCCATAAAGTATCAAATCAGTATTCAACTGTAAAACAATTGCTGTAAATCAGGCATGTGCAAAGTCCGGGCCGCGGGACAAATACCTGCCCGCGTTCAAACTTCCAACGGCCCCCAGGTAAATCCGCAATTAAATCAGTAATATGCGGTCCGCCAGCACCCGCTATTTTATAAATAAAAAACTAATTTATATTTCACCAGAAGATGGCAGTAGACCTGGTACACAGGAGTAGACCTCGCCACCATAGACATGATATACATAGACGCCTCATTACGGGCTGGAGCGTAATCCAGCGTCGCCGCCATATTGGATGGGTCTCCTCACTGAAGGCTCGCACCAAACCTAACGCAGAGAGAGCAATTATGCCTGTATTTTGTGCAGCCTACGGTTGCTATAATCGGCGCAGTATCGAAACCAGATCGCGTGGGATTACCTTTCACAAGTAAGATTGAACAATAATTTTGGTTATTTTACCATTTATAATATTCTGCCATCGTAACTTTTATGTTAGGTTATTTGGCTACCAACAAAATGCTAATAGCAGGAACAGGTAGTCTCTCTCATTATCTCTTGCGTTTTTTTGTTCATATTTTGAAGGTTTCCCAGTAACATAGACTTGAGGAGGCAATGGGAGGTTGCAGTAAGAAGGCAGGGTTTTGTTCCTACCGAGTCATCCAAGCTCTGTAGCGTTCATCTAGTTTAGAGATGAAAGATGGCACACCCCTCCACCAAACAAAGGTCTTTTAAAATAGTGAAAGGTTTCCATGAAAGGTTCACAACATCATAAGTTCATATGATGCTTTGTTCTCTTGTTGGACATCAAGTTCATAAGATGCTTGTTTGGAAGTTTTTGCTGTCTGCAGTTTTGTAGCTGTTAACTCTTCTGTTCAGTGTTTTTCAGGTCATACAGGACAGGTGTCAAAATGGTATGTATGTACATATGATGTTGCTGTGTGCAAAACCAGAGCCAGGAGGTAATGTGAGTCTCTCCTGCCTTAAGGAGCATATCTCGTATTGTTTCTTCTTGTTTATGATGTTTGTCTGTGTATGTTGGGATCTTTTTTGTGTTCAGTGTGTTTCAGGTCATAGAGGTGTCAAATGGTATGTATGGCCTGTTCTTGTTTTCAAGCTTTCAAGTTTTAATATAGTTCCTAGTTATTTTCTGGATGTAAATAATTTATTTCAAAGGCCCCTATTCCTGACAGTGATTTATACTTTCAAGAAGCACCCAGTAATTTTGCATCCAGTTGATTTGTAGTGCACTTAAATCATTTACCAGTCAGGGACTTTATTGGAGCAAAACATGTATTTCTGCCGCTATCTCGGTCACCATGTGTTGTGTTACATGTTTTGAATATTTGTAAAAAGTCAATTAATGGCTTTCAATAACTTAAATTACTAGGTGCTCTTGAGGTGTCTTTTTTCCATGATCATATTAATGAAACGTTTTCTTTTGAAGGTATATGTCAGTCATCGGATTTGTCATCAACTTGGATACATTGTTGATGATGATCCCTGACCTGCTCCAAGTCCAGCATTATGTCTGCACATACCACTTCAGTCAGGATTACTTGGAACCTTTGTTCAATGCTGTAAGGGCATCAGGTAGAAATTTCACATTTATAATTAGTCTTTTCAGTCCGTGAGCCAGAGCGGATATTGGTGCCATCTGGGTGGGCACATTCTAGTAGAGAATATACATCACTTGTTTACAATATATTATAGACCTCTTCAGACACCTATCCATATGTTTTATAGCCTACCTGTGGAAGAAACATGGTTATACAGTTATTACCATACTTACATTTCATAGCCTGTGAGGAAAAATGGTTATACAGTTTCCATACTTACCCTCAGAAGATATATCTTTGATGACTATGACTGTCCTCATTAAATATCTCTGTAATCTAAGTGTGCAAATGTTTTTGATTTGTTTAGGAGGCTGGAATAACAATCCCACTGCAGGGCAGTTCCAGGGCATTTTCCGTCGTCTGATGGTCCGCTGTGGTGTCTCACCAAGTGCGCCGGGCAATGTGGCAGCACAAGATGAGACCGTATCACTATTGGCTGCAGACATGCACTCTGCTTTAATGGTAGACGAAGAGCTCCCGTCCCCATTTGCAAACATTTCTGCAGTCATATGTGACCACAGTTACCTGCCCACCCGCTTTGGTGGTCTTGTGGACAATGCCCTGGTCTACATTTCAGGGTTTGTTGTCCGAAAGATTGGTGTGCGCGCAAGCCTTGTCAAAGCTGCTGTACCCTCATCCTTTGACCAGAGCTACCACCTGCTTCAACTTAGAAACAATGGTGGTCTGATGATCCCCTCAGATGGAACAGTGAAGGTGGTCAGAGCAGCAGAGCGTGTGATACGCCAAAATCAACAGGTGTCAGCGTGTCCTTTGTTAACCAGTTCGTTCGGGCTGAGATTGGTTCTGCAGATGTGTTTTTACTCGGGAGCACATTCCAGAAACCCAATTCAGAATCGAGAACCATAATTTCATGCTCCTGTCATTTGTTGTCTCTGTATTTCACAATTTAAGGCTGCACCACATTGCAAAATTAACTACCCTGGAGATACAGAGTGCCAGCACACGCAAGAAATTGTGCAAAACAGTTATTTTTCAAGGGTTTTAGATCCTCAGCCCCATATGTGTGTATATAATACGTGTGTGTGTGTTTCAAATGAATAATAAAACTTTATTCATTAAAATATAAAATGAATTAATTCATACACTTATTACTATGCCATATCATATGTCTGTCTTTGTTAAAGATAGGGTGACCATATTTTCATTTGAGAAAACCAGGACACCAGACCCAGCAGCAGAAATTAATATAATTTTTTCAGGGGGCACATGCTTCGCGTCTAACTTTGTGAAAAACCAGGACATTTCCTCACTTTTTAAAAAAACCCGGGACGCCCGGGACAGGACGTGAAATACGGACGTTTGGTCACCCTACTTCAAGAGCATAATATTTCAGCATGAAAGCACGTATTTAATGTGTATGTGATGTGTAACAGCGTCCTGTGTCATAACTACATCTCTGCTGTTTGTTACAAACCAAACTGTGTGAAAATCGGGTAAAGATTCGCAGAGTTGTGATTATTATAGTTATATTATACTGCTTTCTCAGTACAAATAAATGTAGTTGGAGCGCAGGAGAGACCCATCCAATATGGCGGCCGCCTGTTACGTCGGCGCCAATAGGCGGTGTCAGTCCGTGAGGCGTCTATGTATATTATGTCTATGCTCGCCACAACCTCCCGCCAATCAAAAAACAGTCCCAACCTTATAAAATAAATTAGATAATTTACATAAATTAGATAATGGGCGGCCCCCACAGTTTCACTTTACCAGATCTGGCCCTCATTGCAAAAAGTTTGGACATTCCTGCTGTAAATGTACACCAGTTTACAGTGACCGTGTTAATCCATGTTAACTGTGAGTGGGACAGATGTGAGCAGCAATACACTGCCCTTGTGGACATCCTCACAGGGCAGTCTGTGATGACTGTATTTTTTTACTGTATTTTTATGTCTTTTTTATGGACACGAGCTTTACAGTATTTACAGTGTATTCTGGAACTAACCTCGGGTTTTTTGGTAATTTTGATAATTACAGGGTATTTATAACAGTACATCATAATTCATTCTTAAGAATACGACTGTCGTTTCGTAACAGTTACGGCTGTTCCCGTTTTAAACAACACTATTATCTACAGTTACAAATACTTTTGACCTAAAGCTGGTCACGTGACGTTTGGTGTGACTCGTATCACGTGGTGTGCGGCGATCAGCTGATTGGCATCACTTCCTGTTTGGCACTCCCGATGTGTTGTCGGACACAGCTGGAGAGGAACGCGTCCTGAAGACAGACGTCTGTGCTTCATTTTTAATGTAAATTCTCGCCGCTTGGCAAGTATTCGCTTCGTTTCTTGTTTGGCGGCATGATGTGTATTGTTTAAGATTTGTATTCACACCACAGCTGAGAAACCTGTGATAAGCACCTGACATTTGAGGGTGGAAATGAATAACTAAGGAGATTATTTAACTGGCTAGCTAGACGTGTCTGGCTGAGTTAGCTAGTTTTATTGAAATAAACATCTATAGCTAGCGTGATCAGAAGTTAGCCAGTGTTAGATAAACACACTAGTTACTGAAAAGGGATGGCTCGACGTATTGGATGAAGGTTATGTTACTACATCAAACCGAATTAGTTACCATAAAGTTGCCGCATATTAACCTGATATTTCACTGCATAATCGACGCAAGCTCTCTGACTGTTGTTCGTATCAATGCCCAAACAATATTATTTTGCAGACGTGTCCTCGAAACGCCAAACTCTCTTCATGAATACCTCAGACAGTGACGACGACTTTTGTAACGAGAGGACTGCTCTAGTGCAGTCTGAAAGTCCGTCTTTGCAGCCTTACAACCGGCAACATGACCCGGCTGATCCTCAAGACGTCCAGGCCAAACGGGTACGTGCATGTGCGCGAACGCTTTCGCCAGTTGCGCTGTTCATGGCTGTGTGCTGATGCGGCCCACACACATACGTAATGCAAACGATTTCCACGTAGATTTGCCTAAACTTACCCCGGAGGTACGCCACAACTGGACCCAATGTGTTATGTACTTAATGATGCTGATCTAGAATCATCTTTCTGAATTATGAATATCAAAAACGCATGTCTACAGTCCTAAGCAGACGGAAGTAGCAATGTCTACCAAACTCCATAATGCAAAACCTATATATGACCAATGTGAGTGCACTCCTATATATTGACCAATCAGCTTTTTTTTTAACTCCCTTAAACGTTACTGGTTCAGTGTCAATGTATTGTCAGGCATAGGTCTTTTTTTAAATCTTGTTTTTGTTTTTTGTTGTTGTTGTTCCAACTAATCCAGGAACAGTGCTTGTTTGCCACATCTTGATTATAAGGGCAAGAGGAGGCGCTCCGACATCAGCACATTTATTACACACTTGCCCACTGCGTACTTAGTGAGATACGGCATGCGTACATACATACTGCTAACATATGGAGATAGACTTGGCATAAATGAGTTTGGGGTTTTGTAAAGCCTCAGAAATGTAGCCCATCAAACTGGTGTCTGGTATTCTAATACTTGCAAAGCTCACTGTACATTTGAGTATGTAGGATGCATAATGGTTGGTTACTTCTTTATGTATGCGTATCTGTAATGTACATTTGAGTATGTAGGGTGTACATTTATAGTGTTTATAGTATTTCTGTGTATGTATGGATGACCTTAATCACACACACGTGTATGTAACTGCTGGTTCCTCATCATCATCATCACTTGTGTCCTCTCAGCGGCGACCCACTGGCTCTGACTCAGTGGAGGCGGGGCATCCTTCTCACGGTGTTGTTGTGGAGACGGCGGAGCAGGACCCCAGCCCCGCCCCCGAGAGTGAGGATGAGGAGCTGACGCTGAAGTATGGCGCAAAGCACGTCATCATGCTCTTCATTCCAGTCACGCTCTGCATGGTGGTCGTTGTGGCCACCATCAAGTCCATCAGCTTCTACACTGAGAAAAATGGACAACAGCTGTACGTTAAATATATATATATATATTTTAATTATATTATTATTATGTATTCTATTGAGATGGTGGAGGTGGTGGTGTGGATTCTCATGTTCCTTTGACTACTCTGGCTATTTGTGTGTGTGTTTGCTTTACAGGATCTATACTCCTTTCACGGAGGACACTAACTCAGTGGCCCAGAGGCTGTTGAATTCTGTGCTTAACACGATCATCATGATCAGCGTAATCGTGGTCATGACCGTCTTTCTGGTGCTGCTCTACAAGTTCCGCTGCTACAAGGTAAGACTGTCTCAGTCTGTAGTGAAGCGCGTAGCTCAAAGACAGCGGTGTGCTCCTCCTTGACACACCACATCGAGTGCACAGTCTGATCATGGTCAGTCTGATCATGTCATGCTTCGTCACCGAAATACCTGCGTCTGTAATCAGAATGTTGCCTTGTACTTCAGACGACATCCATGCAGATCTCGGACAGATCTTGTAAGATCAGTTAACGGTGTTGGATCATGCCAGCGCAGTATGTACAGTGTGAATCACTGAGTCTTTTGTCTGGTCTGTCCCTAGTTCATTCACGGCTGGCTGATTCTGTCGTCTTTAATGCTGCTCTTCTGGTTCAGTTACATGTATCTGGGGTAAGTCGCACTCTCTTCTCACAAATTAACTGCATTCTAACAGTAGTATCAGTTACTTCCAGGGCCTGTGGTTATGCAGAAGCCTGTGATTTCTATTGAACTGCGTAAGTACCATAAAAGGAACTGCTGCTGGAAAACTGCTGCACCAGAAACAGGATGTGGAACTGTCTTTGAAATTTGTTGTTAAAAAACAAAAACATGCCTAAAAAAGACAAGTTAGTGTTTCTGTGCCGTGTCATCTGTTCCGTTGTAATATGCAGTGCTGCTCTGCGCCACTTACTCTACGGCTGGACGAAGTCCACATTAATAAGCATTAATATGCAAAAAGGCCAGAAACCAATTGTATCCCAACTGAGATCTTGAGTTTCACACACTCTACAGAAAAACATGTGATGTAAATATATTACCATGTGTTGTATATTTGCCTCTTGCAATATATAAATAATGTAATGTATGATGTTTTCACATGGTATATTGTCAGGGAACCTTCCAATATTACGAATGATCTAAGATCAGCTTCTACGTTACTAAGCATAGACTGTATGTATGTACAGTTTTGAATACAAACATGTATATTCCATATGCAGCCATTTTGCCCAGTGGGGGCTGCATTAACCCCCATTAATCTGAGCACATCCTGCTTTTGGGTGTGTGCTTAAGTGGCTGGCAGATCCTGTTCTCTGTTTCTTTAACCCTGTGAGTGTGCTAAAACTCATCTGATGACAGTTCTCTGACTACCCCACCCCACCCAGTGAGGTATTCAAGACGTACAACGTGGCGATGGATTACCCGACGGTGGCGATGATCATCTGGAACTTTGGCACGGTGGGGATGGTGTGTATCCACTGGAAGGGCCCCCTGCCGCTGCAGCAGGCCTACCTGATCGTGGTCAGCGCCCTCATGGCCCTGGTCTTCATCAAGTACCTGCCCGAGTGGTCCGCCTGGGCCATCCTAGGAGCCATCTCTGTCTACGGTGGGACACTCTGCTGTGCCACACACACACACACACACTAGCGTTGCAGCCAGATACTTTATTCTGGTCTCCTGAATGTAATGAGCTGGTTTGCAGACATGGATTAAGTCTTGTCTGGGACAAACTTCAAGAGCCAATCAAGACTTGCCAAAGGCAGTTTTATTTGGTCAAGGGCATTATTGGGGGCTGGAGAACTTGCCATATATGCGTATCTTCCAACACTAGATGGTCCTAAATCACATTTTCAGTGTCGGACTAATGCATACAAAGACATACAATACATACAAAGACAAATAAACAAAATAAGAATAATAAAATTACTATTGCTGAATATGAAAAACAACCATGCAATGTGTGGTGTGTACGTACCGTTGTCCTTACCCTGCAGATCTGCTAGCCGTGCTGTGTCCGAAAGGTCCCCTCCGTATGCTGGTGGAGACAGCTCAGGAGAGGAATGAGCCAATCTTCCCTGCCCTCATCTACTCCTGTGAGTCTGGCCACGGCCACAAGTTTTCACTCCGGTCCCTGTGCTACTGTGTTAATCAGCACACTTAAATCCAACTCCTCCCCTCTCCGGTGCCTTTAGTGCCTTTAAAACGGCTGGTCCTGAGATATCTCCACCACACGGGAGGACACAGGTTCAGGATCAGTTAATGTTGTGTTTTTACCTGCAAAGGCCGACTGTGTTGGTTAGACACGAATGGTCTTGGTGGGTTTTGTTTGTGACCTGCTTTTTGCAAACTAATATCGCTCTTTCTCTCTCTCTCAGCAACTATGGTCTGGATGGTGGGAATGGCCAAACCATCTGCAGCCTCAAATGCAGCAGATCAGAATACAGGTCAGTATGATTGATGAAGCCGTAGTGAGAAATGGCCAGACTGTCAGGTGAAGTATGTGTGCTTACATCTACTAATAGAGAATGTTAATGGGTGTAAAAAGTTTGTTTTGTTGGTGGTGCTGTGAACCTTTCTGCTGTGGAGAGTAAAGACAGCTGTTTTAAGCGAGTCCAACCATCAGAAGGATTTCTCAATATTTATCCTTGCTGTTTTTTTTTTTCCCTCAGATGAGGAATTGCATCATAATGAGGGTGGAGCTATGGTGAGGCAAGAGGCGGAGCCTGGAAGACCAACGCCTCATAGACAGAGCAGGACCTACTCGATGGAAGAGGACCTGGAGGAAGACAGTAAGTGCTTTCTGTATCCCTGCTTCTCTGTCCATAACCTCATGAGGTTTTCAGAGGTGTATGTGTAAGGATCTGCTATCCTTCTGACTCGTTTGAGTACATTCGGTATATGCAGTAAGAGCTTAAACTGAATCTGAAAACAAAGTAGTTTGAGGTGCAAAGAGACTTGAACCTTAGGTGAGACTTTCTTTCCCCTTCAGTTTGACACAGTGGTTCCTTTATTTTCATGCTAACTGGACTTTAGACATTTTATAACTCTTAAACACAGTCTCTAAACACCTACAAACCTTTGTGGTAATTAGCCAAATCAGTAAAATAATTTTGTAATACTGCATTGGGAAGATTGGTCACCCAGTGGGCGTGTCTGGATGGAATACCCCGCCCCCTTACCCGCCTCTCTGTCCGTAGGAGGCGTGAAGCTGGGCTTGGGAGACTTCATCTTCTACAGCGTTCTGGTGGGCAAGGCGGCAGCCTCGGGCGGGGACTGGAACACCACGCTGGCCTGCTTCGTGGCCATACTGATCGTGAGTGCTGACGCAAGAGTCATTGGCCAGTGTTAGAATTACTGTCCAAAGAACCCTGCTAAAAACACCTTTGAATGGGTGGTGTTGAGTCTACTCCAGATGCAAACTCCAGGAAGTTCTCAACCTCCCATCACTGGCCTAAATGTGCTAGTTTACATATTAGAAGTAGGATGGATGAAGGTTCAAGTAGTGGTCAGTTGGAATAACACATTACGCTAACTGATCTCCATTAGTCTTAATTTGTCGTTAACCACATTAGCATTTTGGGATGAAGTGTCGAGTTTGAAATTACCACACTAATGCGACACTTTCCCCCACATCTGTAGGGTCTCTGCCTCACTCTTTTGTTACTGGCCATCTTTAAAAAGGCTTTGCCTGCACTGCCGATCTCCATCACGTTTGGACTGGTCTTCTACTTCTCCACGGACAACCTGGTGCGGCCATTCATGGACAACCTGGCAGCTCATCAGTACTACATCTGACACGGCGCTCCGTCCAGGAGATCCGCGGGGGTCACAGAGCCGCTTGAAAGACCCCGGGGAACGCACCAGAGCCTGCGGTGTCATATAGTTCAGAGAGAATCATTACAAAATGTGTGCTTACCCTCATACATGAGCTGGCTTTTGGTCAGACTGGATGTTCTAGAGACGCAGGTCTGATGAAACGCCGTCTGTGCTGCACCCTTTGGAAAACTGACAGAACTGGGGCTTCGGAACGATTGGCCACGTATCGTACGTCCAAGTTGTTTTAGTTTGGAGGGTTTTTTTTTTTTTTTGCTTGTTTTGTTTTTGTACATGCATCCTAGATATCAAAATTGGATATGATAAGCAGTGAAGATCTCTGAGCAGCGTTTAGATGTTTGGAACAGGGGGGTGCTGGTGATCCAAACCTGTCTTAGTCGTCCCTAGTGCTGCTGTTCCAGCTGTGGACTGCTCCCCTTTTCCTGCTTACTGATGTCTTTACAGCCTTTGCTGTCGTTTTAAATACTACGTTTCACTGAACTTGTCAAGATATGAATCAACTACTCCGTCCAATCCACAGGCAGATCGAGGCAAAACTGAACGAGCTGCGTGTCTTGAGGTCCTGTAGAAGTGGAGATGCTTTCAGTCCCACGCTGTTCCTGCCATACTGGCCTCACATTTGCTACGAGTCTTTAAAGGAATTCATGCATAAGCTTTGTTCAGGTGATGTGGACGGCTAATGTTACGTTTCAGGAATGGTATAAACACACATCCATTATATATAATGTACTTTAACCTTTTTTATGCATGACAGCATAAACTGACCAAATGAAGCAGTACTTTATTTTAACATTAAGAAAACAGTAATTTAATCACCCAGTGTGAATTTATCAAATGATCCGATATTAAAGTCTGACACAAACTCATGTGATTTAATTAAGGTTCAGCCAAACCCAAGAGTTGACTGTTTTCAGTTCTTGCTTTCTGTTACCTGCAAACTCTGCAGGCATTAGATTGCCTCTGTACTGCAACTGCTGTCTGTACTAAGTCAAGTTCTGAAAACAGAGTCTACTGGCCTCTGCATAAGAGAGCCTCACAGGAACCACGAAAGAGGCACTTCAAGACTAAAACATGACTTGCTATCGAACAGTGTTTTTGAATTCACTCAGAGTATGGAATCTTTATATTGAAGAAGAGGTAATATATATTTTATAGATTGTAATTCTGGTGTAAAATATGGATTGGTTTTGTATGTTTACACACAGTGTGAGTTTACTTCACCTGTTTTTGTCTGACATGTCTTGTGAGAAAATGGTGTAAATCCAACAAACTGGACAATAAAATGCAAAACCACCAAAAAACAATTCTCATATTTAAATAACGACAACTGAACATAACTGCACTGCCTTAACACTTTTATTCAAGTTTTAAAGAAAAAAATGCCAACCACATAATTAGCAAACAAATGATTCAATGAGTGTGACACATGGCTGTTTTGACCAAACTCCCCCGCTGTTTTGCTCGCCCCTCGGCTCAATTCCGATCCTCAAACTGCGACTTATTCTTTAGAAGGAATGCTGCTAAAAACTCAATTGGATTTGGAGGCCTTGCGAAAGGAAAGAGGGGAAAAAAACACAGGAGAATGTTAACAGATTCGGTAGGCTAGTCAATTGTTTAGTCCAGTTTAACAGGTGAGCATTAAACCTAGCCTTGAGACAATGCCAACAATGAACCACAACTGAATCATCTAGTAGTAGTTTATTTGGCTAAATCAGTGATCACTGAGCTATATAAATATGTGCTGCTCAATGAGTTGAGTTAAAAGGTCACGTGTGACATTACCCCTATGCACCATACACAGTTCTACACCCTCTTTCAGATGTTGGGGGTCACACAAGTCAGATGAAACGTACCTTTCCTTGGCCAGCACGGACAGGCCCTGGAGAAGGATTGGCACCACCGTCTGATCCAGATATGCTCGCGTGGGGAGCGTCTGTAGGGTCTGTAGGTCCACCTTCTGTTTGGAGACTTTGTCAACATTGGACTTCTCACTCTCCACTATTCTCTGCAAGCACATATGCAACAGACTACAGTTCATTTAAATGTAGGTCAACATTCATTTTCTTCCGCTAAGATCTGTTCTTTTTCTCCCCTCGATACCTGGATGTTTTCTGTGAGGCCGTATTCAGCATGGGGATTTTCTGCAACCTAAATCACAGAAACACAAGAACGTCACAATGACTTGGAGGTTTTGGTACGTATCTTTTGTATTATTCACTGTTATAGTATACAGTAAAAAGTATATCGTATACAGCGTTGGGATATCTCACAGGGGTGTGCTGTTCCATGGTCTGATCTGCATCTGTGTGATCTATAAACATACAAATGCACGATGCATCAGCAACAGTATATCATAATAGCAGTATATCATAATTGTCCGAGTATTTAAGGTATATATCACTCGACGCTTATCCAATCTCAAATAAATCGAGCCAGAATGACAACAGCTTCCCTTAACTGCAGTGTCTCTGAAGGACAATCCCAAAAAACCTTCTAAGATATATAGCTAGTTAGCTAAGCTGCAGAACTCTATTGAACTTCACCTGGTCGCTCTAGCAAACAATGCGAATCGAACTAAATAGCTAACTAACCATCTCCCGATACATTGTTTGCAACATGAGTGTTTTGTTAGCAAACGACTCATAACACGCATTTGGGTCATCAGGAATACTGGAAAGTCCGCTCGGACTATCGTATGTTAACTAACCTAGGTTGCCGACTTACCCGTCGGTTAGCATGTAGCTAGCTAATGCTCAATGGCGGGATTCAATGGGCTAAATCTGTTAGTTAGCTAGCTAGCTAACAACAATGCTAGCTACATAGCATCGCTAAACTCTAAATATTTCTAACGTCAGGACGTATTGTAACGTCGACTTGTGATAACTTGCATACGATCAACAATTTCACAATCAGGTTAAGTAAAAATAACTGCATAAATGAATAATTTCGATGAATATAAACTACAATGATGGAGAACAATACTCGCCGTCTGCCATGTTTGTTGTTGGTTCCTACGCAATCAGTCCTACGCTCGCGCTCATCGCATTCTGGTATCCGAGCTGCGCAGTTTGCGTTAGAGCAGCAGCTCAGCAAAGCTTCCGCTTTCTTCGTCGGCCTTGTCAACACCTCGCTGGTGCTGCTTTAAACGTCAGCAGTGAAGAGCACATCACCAATATATCGGGACCGTGCATTATTCGTTTTTATTCAAGAGGCCTTTTTAGGTAACCAGTTATGTGATGGAGACATCAAGTCAGGTGAATGAATTCAGCGCTAGCAGGAAGAGTGAATTCGAAGAAGAGAAACCCATCCCGCATCGGGCCTCCGCTGCTCGACGGGAACACCTGTAACCAGGTGTCGTTTTATCGCCGACTTTTGTACTACTTTCTGTCTCCGTTGCTGGTCCTTTTTGCTGTGTTTCGATTCGTCACCTTGCACTCGTGTGCAGTACTGAGCTGGCTTTACAAGCGAACCTCCAGCACCATGTCTACAAGAGCCAAAGATCCCGACGGTAAAGAATACGATGCCACCGGGGAACGGATCAAAAATCATCACAAACAAGCGTTCGAGTACATCTCGTTGGCTTTACGCATCGATGAGGATGAGCAAGGTACGCCTCTGTGCCCGGTAAACATTTTCCGTAACACTTGTCAGCTTCTTATAACCACTTTTTGGAACGACGCAGTAATGTCAACACGGAAATACTAGCACGGGTGGCAAAGACCGTGTTTAAGTCTGACAGGTTCATGATGCGTTGTACGAAACTATGTGAACATAAACTACCTCATGTTGCTACAGCACTAGAGCCCAGCTACTAAGCTAGACGTTGACAACATGGGGCTCTTATTCGACAATGTTGGAGTTCAAATAAAAACATCTCAAGCAGTCAGATTTGCAAATGTAGTATGGAGCCATGAATCTCTTTACACTGCTTTTCATCATTGATCCCTGGGGGGGATGTGGGCCTGGGGTGGTGGTATGGATCACTTATACAGAATGGCAGTACTGTGCTGCTAGGACAGCTGCTTCCGCTCTGCCACCCTGCTGGGCTTGTCCCACACCCACTGGGTTTGCAAGACTGTGCAAATGTCCTGGCTTGGTAGAGGGCTGCCACAAAGGACAGACTGTTTGATGGGGTATGTTAACACTTCTCCACACAGATCTGTGGAGCTGTGTTGTTCGTGTGCAGATGCATGCCAAGCTCTTGCTGCCCATCACTCATTGACCCAGAACCGAATAATTAAGTTATTGATTGTCTTACATAACGTCCTACGCAGTTTGCCATTTTTAGCTGTGGGCTGGCCCTCCGCACCTGCCTGCGCCGATACCCATGAGTCAGCACCTGTCATTACCACCACCCGACTTGGGGGAAGAGGGTGATCCGCATGCTTCGCAAAGCGGCATGCGCTGCCATACTGTTCCGGTTGGCCCGTCTCGCTGAGACGTGTGTGATGTCTCTCCCACTGTGCTCCTGGACACCTGCACTGTGGGTGTGAACCCAGGCACACAGGCAGCCCCATAGAGTTGGTTTGGGTGCTGGTTTTGTGTGCTTGAGAGTTGGGGAAGGTCTGCAGTTTGGTCATTAAGATTCAGCCAAGGCTGCTCGACAGGCAGATGTGACCACCACCTCCCCAAGACTTACTGATCTTGCATGTCCAACAAAACATAAGCAAGCAAAAGTATGTAAGTAACATATGTAAGTAACATACTTTACTTACATACATTACTTACCTATGTGATTAAAATAAGTATATAACATGAGTATATAAGTATTTAAGTAACAAAAGTATATTTTGCTCTTTCATAATTAACAGCATTATATTAGCTAAGTTACAGGCCTGTGTATGTGTGGGAGGGAAGTTATAATAACTGTGTGTGTGTGTGTAGGAGATAAGGAGCAGGCGGTGCAGTGGTACCAAAGAGGTATCGCTGAACTGGGGAAAGGCATTGCTGTTGAAGTCAGTGGCACTGGTAAGTTAGCACTTCCTGATTTCCCAGCATGCACTGGTCATAGCTCTCTCCTACTGACATGACCTTGCTATGATCTTATTGCCCTGTGACGTGTGTGTGTGTGTTATTGTCTTTAGGGGAAAAGCCGGACCGAGCAAGACGCCTCCAGGACAAAATGTCCACCAACCTTCTCATGGCCAGAGACCGTCTACAGCTGCTGGGTAAGGACTACAGCTGAGAGACTACATTGCCCAGGTTACACTTAAAAGCCCCAAAACAGGAAGTGATGCAACAGCAGAGGCCACTGAACTTCCTGGCAGTCCGAGCTGCCTCGATGACTCTGCTGCTGCTGAGGGGTGGTGCTGAGCCGGTGGCTTTCAGCTACTATGATGCTGCATGAGGATGTTTTAATTGTGTCCTGCACGTGACTCCTTTTCCCTACTTCAGCGTGCACATTTATCAGAGTGGCTAGCTGGTCTGGCTTTTGGATTTGTAGAGCAGAGCTTGTGCACAAACAAGCCATTTTACCATGGAGCACATCACCATAGAATGCTTGATTTTTGTACTGATTAGTATCTCCAGGCAAATCGCTGGCTGTCCGCTCACCTGCTGTCACAGAGCTGAGAGCCTCTTCTTGCTGGGTTGTAGGAGCTACTGTAGCAGGGTGTCCTGACCTCAGCTATTTGTGTAAAATGCAGTAAGGTAGTAAGGATGAAACCTTCTCAAAGACTAAACGCTCCACCTGTAGCTTCTCATTTAAGAGGGTGTGCTGTCTGAGACTGAAGTGTTAGGACAAACTAGTCTCAGTGACATGGGGGCTTTATTTCAAGGTTCGGGTTGATCATTTCAAAAACGCTTTACTTTTCTGACACAAGTAGATCCAAAGCTGGTCTGAATCTCAGCCAGTGTTAAGAAATTGATTGATTTGCTCTATTTATCGGCAAAATGGATATCAGTCACCTTGCATTAAACACATAACGGCCCACACAACAACCCCTCCAACAGTTTGACAGGCAGAAAGGTTGACTATACTGGGCTGTCAAATATGCTCACAGCACAAACCAGCCTGAGGCCGGACGCAGCTGTAGTTAACCTCTGACATCAGCGAGTGTTCCTGAACCAGTGGCTCCCAGCTCTGAGAGGCGGAGCTTAAAGGTCATCTAGACGGGTGGTGTTCCATCTCATCGCCTTTCCCCTTTGTCATATTTGTCCTGGGGCTGTTTGTTGGGTTTTTCCCCCTCAACCTTTTCACATCTCTTCTCCTTCTAAGAGTTTCTCCTTTCTTTTCTTTTACTCTCTTGCTGTCTCTCTCTCTGTTTCTGTGTGGTAATGGTGAAGCCAAGCTGAGGACATGCTCTCCTAACACCGCTTATACGGAGGGCTTTGACCAGCCTCTTCCCAACGGGAGCTTGTGTCCAGGTGGGTACACGCTCAGGTCAAATTACTAAAGTGGCTTCACAGTAGTGGTGAGGACAGAAGTGTCTCATGGGTTTTGACCAGGCTGGATACCAGGAATGTGCCTGTTTTCCTACTGAAAATGCCTTCGTGTGTGATACAAGGCGGCTGTGGGTTCTTTCTGGAGCTCGGCGTGTGAAACGAGAAGAGTTGATTTTGTGGTGTTTGGAAACGTGTAAGCATGACACTGTAAGGCCAGAAGTGTTCTCGTGGTAGTGGCGTGTCTGCCTTTGAGTGATGGAATAGTTCCAGCATCGTAAACATGATGCGTATTTGATTTGTTTAGCATTTCTGCTGTATTATTACATCATAAGACTCAAAATTATGACGTATATAAAATGTTCTTTCAGTTTGCATGTTGTTTTTTTTGTACTTTTTGATTTGCGTATGTTTCAAGCAAACCACACGTTTTTTAAATAAGATTTTGGTTACCTTCTCTGCGTGTCTGTTTGGGTGTTTGTGCGGGATTGCAGTTAGCGGTGCCGTTCCTAAGAAGAAGGACTCAAACACACACACTGCTCACGCTCAACCGAAGGCGAAAGCGCTTCCAAAGCCCTCTGGCGCCCCCCTGAGGCCAGCCGGTGGACCGTGCGGGGGCCGTTACAACCCAAAGGTGCAGAGACCTCTCTCTACACACGTGCACACGCTGAAGTCCAGAATCTTAGACTTGTGCGTGTGTGCGCATGCTATTTTCGGCAATATTAGTATGAGTTATTTGGAAACAGCTGATTTAGTTAAGTTTGTGGGTCTGTGTGTGCATGAGGCTGCGGCAGGTCGGGCTGTTGCCAGGGGCAACGGGAAGACTGCTGCTGCCCCTCCCGCCCCCCAGAGGAAGAGAGACATGAAAAATTTTAAAAATGTGGACAGCAAACTGGCCAACCTCATCCTGAATGAGATCGTGGACAGGTGTGGAGAGTTACATTTACATGCATTTAGCTATTCTAGGCAAACCTAAAACTGGTCTATTTGGCTGTATGACCTCACTGGTTCAGTAATATATGTGTGTGTTCCAGCGGTCCAGCAGTGCGGTTCGAGGACATTGCAGGGCAGGAGTTGGCCAAGCAGGCCTTACAGGAGATTGTGATCCTGCCAGCATTGAGGCCTGAGGTGTGTGCGCACTAGTGTGACACAACTCCAAAGACCCACCCCCCTGGAACACCCTAATACTTCTAACATGGTTTAGCAGTAACAGTTCTCTAATCAGTAAAACACCTAACAGATTTGTCTTTGACCACAAAGCCTGTTTTTCATTTACATTTAACTGAAAGTGTCACTTTTATATGAGTGAGTCATTGTTTTATGTTTCCTCATTTGGTTAGATGTGTTTGTTTGTTTACTTTCATTGTAGTTGTTCACTGGTCTGAGGGCTCCAGCAAGAGGCCTGCTCCTGTTCGGTCCCCCAGGCAACGGGAAGACGATGCTGGTATGAACGAAAAGCCAATCAGAGTCAGCTGAGCTTTACTGAAGAGCATGTGCACAGATTCTAAGTTGATCTGTGATCAGCCAGAGAATAAATCAGGAAGCCATCTGCACTCATGTTTGTTTTATACCTGACCCCGTAGCAGTTCTACACCTCTGGGTTTTTTCCTTGGCAAACGTACCTTAATCTTTGTCTGGTCTGCCAAGCGTGTGTGTGTTTCTCTTCCAGGCCAAAGCTGTTGCCATGGAATCCAATGCTACCTTCTTCAGTATCAGTGCTGCTAGTCTGACCTCTAAATATGTAAGTGATGTGGGGAGTGCACACTATCTCAGCCTAGTGCTAGTGCACATTATCTCAGCCTAGTGCATTAGGTTTCACAGCCACACTTCACTGGCCTTTCACGAAGACTTATGAAATGCACGAGTGCAAGTGCATGTATGCGTCTGGTGACTATTCACACCACAAGATAAACCTTGCTTAAGCTGTGTGTGTGTGCGTGTGTGTGTGTATGTCTGCGTAGGTAGGTGAAGGTGAGAAGCTTGTACGAGCTCTGTTTGCTGTTGCCAGAGAGCTGCAGCCTGCAGTCATCTTCATTGGTGAGAAGACAGTTGTGTGATGCCATAACCTTTATGATGTCATAATGGGGATCTTTCCTTCATTTACTCACTCAGTATATGACCGTGTGCCTGCGTGTTTGTGTGTTCACGCGTGTGTGTAGATGAGATTGACAGTCTTCTGTGTGAGAGGAGAGAAGGGGAGCATGATGCCAGTAGGAGACTGAAGACCGAGTTCCTCATTGAGTTTGATGGGGTAGGAACTAAATCCCTCCAGGTCTTATAGCCAAAACATATTTGGAGTTCTCAGAAGGTTCATGAGAATGACTTTGATAGCTGTTCAACAGGCTTGACCTTGGGTTCAGATTATTTGGCTGTGTGTGTGTGTGTGTATGTAGGTACAGTCGGGAGGGGATGACCGGGTTCTGGCAATGGGGGCCACTAACCGTCCTCAGGAGCTGGACGAGGCCGTACTCCGGTAGCTCCACCTCAACTGAACTCCATGTTCACATCGTTTCACGTCTAGTCTTAACTCCAACCATCTGCCAGAACCCCACCTGTCTGTCTGAACTCTGCCTGTATCTGTTTTGCAGGCGCTTTCCAAAGCGGATTTACGTGTCTTTGCCCACATTGGAGGTACGGCAAATAGTTAAGATGGTTTCCCACGGTTTCTTCTAAAGGCTTTTGTTTTTATGTACCTGCTGAACCACAATGATCATTGATGTGTGTGTGCGTGCCTGTTTCTTTCAGACTCGTCTGAAGCTGCTGAAGAATCTTCTGGGCAAACATGGTAGTCCACTGACAGCAAAGGAGCTGAGTCAGCTAGCCAGGTCAGTAATCTGGAATGCACACACTCTTTCACACACACACTCTCTCACACCAACTCAGCTTCCCCTTACTTTTTCTGCTTAAAAAAACTTGATACAGCGCTATGGTCTGTATGAAGTTCATGTAGTGGGGGGCTTTGATCTCCTGCTCCTGCTCTGAGATGCTAGCTGCTCGATGTCTCTCACGTTTATTGTTGGTTCAGCACAAACGTCACGCCGGCGTGTGCACATGCACAGCAATTCATCACTGAGTATCTAAACCTGGGTTTATTAAGACAGATATTAACCACCATCATGAAATTAGTTGACTGAGATTGCTCTCATAGGGTCTGTGAGACAGGCCTCATGTTTATTTTTATTGCAGTCAGCTTTCAGTCCATTAACTGTGTGTGTGTGTGTGTGTGTGTATAGGATGACCGAAGGTTACTCGGGCAGTGATCTGACCTCTTTGGCTAAAGACGCAGCTCTTGGGCCCATACGAGGTGAGTTGAGGGACACTGGTGTGGGCTTCACTTCAACACTTCTCACACATGTACCTGACAGCTGTGGGATTTGGTTTTTTTTTTGTTTCATAGAACTACGTCCGGAGCAAGTAAGGAACATGGCTGCCAGCGAGGTACATCTCTTCCTGTTTCACCTGACTCCAATAATTTACATATTGACTATAAATAATATATTGAAAGTGAAATGATCTGAATTGAAAAATTGATCATATCCATTTATCATTCAGTAGCTCCTAAATCGCTCAGTTTAAGAATGAATGAATTTGTTCATATTACGACTTCTTGTGTGGGACCCAATGCAGTGTGTCAAAATGCTAAATGTTCAGTGTTGTATTTTTTCTCTTTTGGTTTCTCCTTAATTCAGATGAGGAATATAAATTTCTCCGATTTTGTGGAGTCTCTGAAGAAGATTAAGAAGAGTGTGAGTAATCAGACCCTGGAGCAGTACGTACACTGGAACCGCGAGTATGGAGACACAACCGCTGTATGACACACACTCCCCTCACAATATGACCTCTGGACTGTGAACTTTTGGGTCCTTATAAATAAATAAATAATTATTTTTTTCTCACGGAGGAATTACCCATCACTATTTTGGAAGAGAATGGACATTTTTTGAGGGTCAATTTTTTCACACCAAGAAATACCCTTGATTTTACCGTGACATCTCCAAGTATCCTCTTGTAACAGACAATTTTATCTGGGAGTACACAGTATAGCATCAATCTGTTAGATACAGGAAAGAAACTGGTGAATAATGATCATAAACTGTCTATATGATGTACACAATGGTAAGGAGCCATATCTCAGATTCAGATTCAAGTAAAAGTCCTCTCCAGGATATGGGTTCTAAAGTAAAAGTTCTCTCTACCAGACTTTGCTAATTAGGGCAATCCAGCAGTAGTTGGGAGGAGTTGATTCAGTGTTTCAGTGCAGTTCACGATCAACAACCAGCCCACGTTTTGCCCCGTCTCCAGTTCCCGCACTATATAATAAACACAAATAATACAAGGTGGTGGTAGGAACATTCACGTATACACCGCTGTACTCCGCCGCCATGTTCTTTACTGGTATTTGAGGTAGGCTGGCGTGGACCCGAAGATTTTTTTTATCCTGCTAATCTCAGGGCTACCTTGAATTCCTAACTAAATTATCCCGTTAACCACGGATACCAGCTTCGTGGCTAGGTCTCGTCGCAGTATGGAATACTTCAACTAGCGGACCACTTCTTAACTGGAGGGTAGACGTTCGCGTTTGTGCCTTAGCGATAGGCAGATTAGTCCTCCACCACGATGCATATTTAGCAGAGACCAAAAGTGATTCAACTTAAAACTAGCCAAGTTGGTGCCGTGCTCACGTTAAACCTTGCGTCGTCTCTGTGCTTGTGTTTATAATTGCTCTGGCTCTTATTTCGCATGGACGTTACTTCATGGGCTCCATGTAAGTCCATCTTGAGACGCGCCAACGTGTTAGGATGCCTCTTTGCTAACCACACATTACGGGCATCTTTTTCATCTTAATCATCTTTTAGATTACGATATGGTGAAATGCGAACCCACTACTAATTTACCCATTACTAAGATAATTGTCAACGAGTGCCATATGACCTGCACATCAATCGCTACAAGACACTCCTGCAAGGAACTTGAGAGAATGCGCGGTAGAAGTTAACTGGTGACAAACCGAAGGATATTAACGGCAAATTCTTGAGCGAGGTCATTGAAATGTCCTTGAAACACTGTTGACTACCATGTTGCAGCCGACCCTTGCAATAAACACCTTTCAACTGCCCGGCTAAACTCGCTTCTTCGGATCCAACGATCATGTGTTGTCTTGCGCTTTCATTCAGGCGCGCGCCTTGAGCCCTGACAGGCGTGTTTTGTGATTGGTCCATCGCCAGACTGCCGTTCTCTCTACCTTGTGCTGTAACAGTGTATTTCATGATTTTATTTTAGTGCCTGAGTAGGTAATCACGGGCCCACTTACGTTTGCTGTATTTGTGATTGTTTTTGGGTTTGTGATTTTTCCCATGTACACGTTGTCTTTAAAACAGCCAGAGAGTTTAGTGTGAGTTCTGTTCATATGTATTGGATCTGTTGTTCGATTGCAATTTACGTAAACTGTGAAATTTATTTCATTCTAACACTTTAGGCTCTTCGTTGTTTCTACATAAAACATTAAGGGTGAAATGTCGAAGAGTAGCCAGACCAGCCGGTCTACAAGGTCTAACGAACTAATTGAAACGAACGCACTTTCATTTTACCACCGCTAGGAGGCAGCAGAAGATACTCACTTAATCTGAAGTGTTATTCCCGAAACGATCACACATGCACACAAACATTTACAACTTAAGTGGTTCACTTAACGCCTGCGTGCTGTTATTTTGTACACGGGTTTGATTTCTAGCATGGAATTGAATAAAGAAAACTTCTCCAGTTTCAGTTTAATATGTTGTTAATCACATACAGTCCATCGTACACCCCACACTGCATACAATTGTGTGCAGAAGAGTACACTCAAGCTTTACAATGTTTCAAAGGTCTTTCATCAGCTATTTAGGAAATGTGTGTGGTGTGTGTCATAAGGAGGTCCTTCATCTGCTTCATCAGCAAAGTGCTTCTGAAGTTCAAGGAGGTGGATCTCATTCATGTTATAAAAAGTGTTTAAACTACAATGTTCATGGGGTTCTAAAGTTACAGAGGGCAGAGCAGTTCTCTATTGTTTCCTAATTTCATTGTTGCCATAGCAACAACTGCAAACAATCAGCAAGAGATTCTCTTGGTTTCTCCAAAGCAACAGTTTTGCATCTCTCACAGCTAATACAGAAGCCAACTTGTGCACTGATGTTATTTACTGAGTCTTTTGTAGAATCAGGGAATTGTCTTGCTGAAATGGCACGATTAATATTGAACTGAATGGAAGATTCACTGAAAGTGTGTGTATATATATATATACACACATACACATTAAATAAATGTACTATTTACATATTCCCTATGAAAAATTAGCAAGTGAATTTTTAAAATGGCCAGAAACAAGTCAGAGACCCAATAACTGCATACTGCACTTTAATTCCTGTATCCAGCCACACACACTTTCTCACAGACAAGATGAGCCCGACACGAGCCCATTACTCACTGATCTGAGCCAAGTCTTCCCTGCTACAGCTCTGCTTGCACCATTCCAAGGTAGACACCTGATCCTGGATCAGTGTGTTGAGTGTGGGTGTCATTACTAATTCAGTCCAACACAACAGTCCCAGGTGCAGTAAAACAAAAGAAGGGCAACAGACTACCTTCCCACCTGTGGTGACAGTCAGTAGTTGAGCATAAGATGGCGGCCCTATGACGTGTGCGCGTGTATGCACTTTTGTAACAGTCCTGACGTCATTCATAGGTTTGGCAGTAAAGACAAGGCTGTGTGAGTAGTGTTGAGATCGTTCGATCGACCGTGGCCTCAGTGGTCCAGAATGCGCAAGTTTCCAGAGACGATCTTGTTCTCCAGCATTGCTCCGGCCGGAATGTCGATCCGGTCTCCGTGATTAGCAATGATGATGACCGTGCCCTGGAGGGAACACAGAGGGTAGAAGCACTCAGTCGAGCCCCTGATATCCATGTGAGGACATGGTCTGGTTCCCCTGCTCTCTGCTCATCCACAGCACGGGTTTTCAGTCTTAACCACACATGGCTCAGGATGGCTCGGTCTTTGTTGCCAGCTGGTGGGACTAGACCCTAGATTAACGTATTAAAGTTTTAGTTCAGATTACTGCTTCATCAGTTAGGGGGATTTTGTTTGTGGTGGTGGGCACGGAACAGAACTTTGTGCACAAGTCATTAACTCATCCATCATTAACTCATCTATACAGTAATTAACTAACTCATCCATCATTAACTCATCACTAACTTATCCAACATCACTAATGCATCCATCCATCCATCTTTACTAACTCATCCATGCGTCCATCCTCCCTTCCCCAGTCTTTATCCCTCCTTTTTGTTCTTACCTTCAAAGTAACCTGTTTGCCAAAAGTGACATCCCCAGACACAGTGAGGTGGTCCAGTTCCAGCATATCTGGGATGCTTTCAAATCTGCGCAGAAAGTCCTGCACCTATAGAAAACACACACGCACACACACTTATTCATGTCCCAAATCAGAGGAAAAATGAAATTTTTTTTCCTGGCATCCCTTTGCAACTCATTGCAGTGCTGTGGAGTCCATTTCATCTGAGTGACATTTATTATGACATGTCTTTCGGACCCTGCGTGAATAACTACTGGTCAATCCAACGCAGCAGAAGGTGGTCTGGTGAAACCGCGCTCGCCTCGTCTGGTGCAGCTACCAAGTCCCAAACGGTGGCCTTACAGGATTAAAGTCTACGATGACACGCATGTTGCCACATCCAGCAGTGTTCTAGCATGGAGACACTTTCATCACACTAAAAAGCTAATATATTACAGCTTGTTTAAACAATGTCGTATCTGGCAACCTTGGCCATCATCTCTGTGTGGATTTATGGCGCAATATGTACATAGTTTAAACCTGGGGAGGAAACAGTGCTCTGAGGGTCGGGTGAAACAACAGGCAGGACCACGGAGGACCCAGTAACTACACACTGAACATGCTCAGATTAAGCTCACATCTGCCCTAACAGGGTCCAAGCCCAAAAAATCACAACTCAACAGTCACCGATAGGAAAAGAACCTGAAGGACCAATCAGAAACAAGACCACTCTGTCCATGGGCACTGGTGGACAGGTGCCTGACGAATCCTTTAACATCAGTGGACATGTTGGGTCTTATATCTTATAAGGGAGTCAGCGCTAAACACACTGTTCCACAGTTAATAAAAACAGCAGGGTTCATAAAGGAACAGTGCCTGAACATCAGATTGGTCCTGCACCCAATTGGTTACCTTGGTGAAAGAACTGCCCAGTTTGACATGGGGTGTGGTGGGGAACTCCCTCTTTTCACTCATGGTGAGAGAGCCCGCCTCCAGCCGGTACAGGTTGGACATGACCAATAGGAGGTCTGAGGTGGTCTTGACGGGCAGGAAGCGGCTGCGAGGCACGTTGATGCCCAGCGCGTTGTCGAAACTCTTGATGGCGGCGCCCACAGCCGTCTCCAGCTGGATCACGTTTAGACCGCCATCTAGCGTCTGAGGAGAGGAAGCACGTCTTACTGTTCCGAATCGAATACAGCACAACTGGACATTCTTTATATATATATATATATATAAATATACACATTTTATATTCTTAAAGTTATGTAAAGAATGCTATCCAGACTAAAATACACTCTCTCCTCTTCCTCCCAACACATCCATGGAACGTCATATGGATAACATTATGAAAAGCCTCCAATAGAAAAACAGTTCAACTAGTCAGCACTGCATTAAGGCATTGTACACTACAGCTGTGGGTGATTTCCAGTGGCAGAGTGTCTGAAGTGTGTCTCAGCGTGTACATGCATCAATATGTTTGTTTTGGAGTTATATCTCTTTAATAGTGCATGATGTGTGTGTATGTAGTGTGTGTATGGAGCGCGTTGTGCATGTGTGCTATGTGGTGTGCGTTCATGGTGAGGGTAGTGTAGTGAGCACTGTATGCATGTGGTGTGTACATATTGTATGTTGTACATGCGGGCTGTGTGTGTGTGGTGGTGTTCACCACCTTGGGGTTGACTATGATCTCCAGGTCCATAGTGTCCTGTGTGTGCAGTCTCTTAATGGCAGGTAAGCTGATCCACAGGTTGTTGGTGTTGAAGATCTTGAATTTGGTGACGGATTTGAACTCGTCCACGTGTGCCTTGGGAACCTGCGCAATCTCCAGCAGACGGAGTTTACCGTCGTACTGGATCAGAGTCCCGCCCTGCCACACACACACACCGTACTAGATCAGAGTCCCGCCCTGCCGTACTCGCGCGCACACACACACACACACACATATGCACTCTGCTCCAGACACTTGGCTTTTTAGCACTCCAGTCTGTGTTTGAGACACTTGACTCCAGTCTCAGTCATGATCAGCTGAGTCTCCTGAACTGAGGAATGTGAACTTATTAATGTATTAATGATTGACGGAAAAAAAAACCTGTATTTCTTATAATAAGTAATAAAAAGTTTTCCAAGACTGTACGAAACCAGCAGCTTCCCCTGTTCTTGTCCATCCTTTACGCCCTTCCTCCTCCGCGTCATCCTCACCTTGACATCGGCACGCGTCTTGTCCGTGACCTCCATGACGAACTCGCAGCGCCGGTCCGCAGGCTGGCTCACCAGGTGGTTGAGGATGTGCAAGTCCACAGTGGCGCCCAGGTTATCGATGTTAGACACGAAGATGTACTCCTTGCCCTGGGCCAGGAGCTGATCCAGCAGGCCTGAGTTGTAGAAGCTGGCGTAGATGTCGCCGTGGCCCGGTGGGTACCAGGCCTCAGAGTTCTCACCAGTCCAGCCCAGGCTGGTCGCCACGGGAAGCAAGGACTCCTTATTTATACGGGGATATCTGCAGAGAGAGAGGGAGCAGGAGAGAAAGAACGAATGAAGAGAGGTGCAGAGAGGACAGGGGTGAAAAGACGCAGAAGGAAGAAACGCATCGACACATTCGTACAGAACAAAGGAAAGTTTCAACGAAAATGACGCATTAAACTACAAAGGTTTCCAAACAACAGCGTTGAGAGCAGGACAGCAGTCTCCTGCGGACTGTCTCTCCCTGAGGAGGAGTCCTGAGAGGGAGTCTCAGACAGAGGGGAGAGGACCATGTATTCACCTGCTCTGGTTGAAGGTGTGTATTTTGACTCGGTGGTGGGTATATTTCTGCAGAATCTTCTTGGTGTCTTCATCTGTGTTAAAGCTGTTCATCAGGACCAGAGGTACATCGGCATTGTACGTCTTATTCAGGTGCTATGGCATGTGCGCACACACACGCTCAAATTAACAAATTTATTTTAACCAAAAATGCCAGAGACACAACAGCTCTCAATTCCACAGACATGAACTCTCAGAACTCAACAAGTTGCACCTGTAGTTATGTATAAAGACAACATTGAAGAATTTAACCCTCACTTTGAGCTACTCTAGATTCTCCAATACAGCACAGATGGAGTGAACTCCACAAAGAGAGAGAGAGAAACTGTTAGGCAACAGAGTTAAAGTGTCATTGACACGATGGACCAATCTTTACTGGAGCAAACAGTGACTGAAAACATTAAACCAGACTGGAGAGTGGGGTAATAGAACACTATTTCACAGGCTGTTTCTGCACTATCCACACTATTTCTGCAAATTAACGCTCTACATTCCACAAAAAAAAACCATTTTAGAATCACTGCAAACACCAGACTTCATCCAGCATCATCCTCATTTCTAGAGCCCCCATGGAACCGTTCCTGCCTTCTCTTTTAAGCAGTTCTAGAACTTTCCAGAAACCCGACACGTTCGCCTCCGTGTGTACTGCACGTGGCACGTCTTCCACCGGCGTTGGTTCCAACCGCCTGGCCTTACATCACCACCGTGAGACACGGCCGACACGTCTGGCCGCGCTGTTTCTCTCCGGCGGGCCGCGCACCTCGATCTGCTGCACGGTGAGGTCCAGGAAGGTGTTCTCGCTGCGCACGCTGATCAGGCTCTTGGGGCCCTTGCAACCCATGCTGGTGCCCAGACCCCCGTTCAGCTTCACCACCGCCAGCTTGTTCAGGGAGGAAGCCACGCCCTCCGGGAGGGCCCTGCTCCGGATCCGCTCATATGGCTGGATCTGGGGGGGGTGTTACAATAATGTTAATTAATCAATTACAATATACAATTATACAAACAACCAATTATGAAAAAGAATAAAAAAAATAAAGCACCCAAAATCACCGCCTCATCACCACAAAACATCACTAACATAACTAAAAGTATTTTCCAAAGTCACATGAGGGGGTCAGATTTCTTTACCGCTTTATCTTTATTATTACGACCAAATGGCTATTCCTCAACACACTGACACCTAAATTCAAGTAAAGGAGGACTCAGATGAAGGGAAGGAATTGAGAGAGAGAGAGAGAGAGAGGGAGGGACAGAGACAGACAGGGAGATAGACAGAGAGAGAAAAAGATTACACATTATTATTCTGAAGTAGACAAACTCCCACAGACATCCATCCACAGGGCATAATTTAAAAATAGGTTTGGTGTGGTTCAGGATAGAGCATTTCTCTAATGCTGGACATGACGCGTAGGACTTTGGGTGCATTTGCTAGGTCCAGGTGAACAGAGGGTGTCTAAAGCCCACTGTAACGCTTTAGCTGCGGCTTGTGAAACCCTGGACATACTGACAACTAATGGGGACGCAGTAGAGTAGGAAGGAAGGTGGAGGAAGAGGAGGGTGCAGGGGAGGAAGGAATGAGAAGGAGGAGGGGCCCAGAGAGAGGGAGAGAAGAGATGGAAAAAGTAGGCAGGGTTTGGCATTCAGCCCAGGACAACTGGCACACAGTACAACCCCCCCAACCCCCGGAGGGAGATGCAGACGTCTGCTAACGTGATGAGGACGACCTTCACTGAATCAATTCAGTGAAGGTCTTGATTCAGGTTCAACATCATCGTTAACATCGTTAACTGGCTCCTCATCCAAGATAATGTTTTTAGATATACTAGTCTGGTTTTCAGCACCATTGATAAAGCAGCCAATCAATCATATTCTCTGAAAAGTTGAAATCAAATCATTCTGACTACATTTTCCATTGTGGAAAAACATATTTAGCATATTTTCTGCTGTCAGGATTCAAATTTGTTTTAATTGCTTTTGTACTTAACTATTATTTATTTAACCACCCTATAGACAGAGACCTGAAGTCCTCACAGGGCTTTAGGCTTAGCAGTGACTATTTGAATCTCCTGTATTTACATGGGCATTTTGGTCTTTGCCTGGGTTAAAGGTCATCTCCAAGGTGACCTTAGGCAAAGTTTAAAGAGCAGCCTGTGGGTTAGGTTTCAAATTCCTGTGTAATTCAAATCCTGAAGAATGACACCACAACCCCCAGGGCTGCTCATGTGACAATACACACTGTTCCTGTGCAGTGCATGGGAAAGAATACCTTGGTCAAAAGGGAATGTACATGCGTGCGCGCACACACACAGACAGCTAGTACTATTATTGCCATTGTTGGAAATTATAATGATCATGACCATTATTATAGTAATTACTTTTATATATTCTTGGTTTTCTTTCTATCCTCAGTTGTATTTGTATGTCATCGTTGTACGATTTATATTTGTATTTATCATCACTAAATGTCTTCCCTCCTGTGGAACTGACCCACAAACACATTTTGAAACAGGGTCATACTGGCAAAGGAAAGGGGTGGGGAAAAGTGCCTGGACTCTCTGCCCTTGAAGGAATTCCATCACCTGATTGGCTGTCGGGCCACTGTGACCTCACACCTGACTCCTACTTAAAAGAGGAAACTTCCAAGACAAAGTGGAAGGACGCAGGGGCTGCCCGGGAGCAGTCGAGGAGCTACAACAGCACACAGCCCTCCGCACTGCAGCCCAGAGGGAGGTGGTGCTACAGCGGAGACGTCAGCCAGCTGGGTGCTGCTGGAGATCCACAGCTGGGGGTTCAGAGCTGCCCCAGTGAAACCAGAGACAAACACCCAGCGTCCATGTGAAAAATGGTAGTCAATGGCAGATCTATGAGCCTTCTGTTCCTCTTCCAGTACATCTACCAACCCCCCCCCCCCCCCCTCCATCTGTGTTTGAATGCTGGAGGGGTCAGTCTATTCATAGTACAGCCTTCTGTGTGTTTGTGAGGGGGAGGGGGGGGCAGCACTGGGGGAGAGACTCGGGAGGATCAAGAGAACCAAAATATCACTGAGGTGATCCACTGCTCACACAATCTTGGACATGTGCACAACATCTAGAGGTCATGATCCATGCCACCCACATCCCCCCCCCACACACACACACCCATTCATAGCAGCCCAGATATTGGTCTCATGACTTGGCTCACCTGCCACACACACACTCTTGATCACGGTCTCCACATTATGTCATGAGAACATTATGCAGGTAAAAAATGTATGTTGTGCAGTATTTATGTGTGTGAGCGGTGTGTTAAGCAGCGTGTGCGTAGGTATTTAGTCTCACCGAGTCCTCAGGCGGTCTGTTGATCTTTGCCCAGTCTACAGATGGACCCTTCACCTGAAGGAACCTGTGGAACAGCTGCTTAAAGCCCTCAAAATCCTTCTGGGAGATCTAAAGTAAATCACACACACACACACACACACACACACACACGTTTATTTTAGAGCTGGAGATATAGCGGCCTCCTGTCAGATGTTCTCTGGCTCAATTTATTTCCACTACACTACACAATGTGGTCCAAATGGTCACAAAGACCTTCATGGTGTCCACTTAACTCGGTGTAATGTCTGCCTGGTAGGGCAGGCATAGAACGGTGTTAGGAGCAGCACAGCCAAGGGTTCCATTCCCAGTACTGTGGTACTGATAAATATGCAAGTTGCTTTAGATAAGTTGCAAATGTAATTAACGGTCACACCGCAAAACTGATTAGCATAATGGTCTCGTTAACACTTTTGACCTGTGACCTTCCTGCTATTGATGCTGGTGTGGCACGGTGGGAAAGGTGTGTGGCCGAGCTGTGGTCATCTTTGGAGAAAGACGTCACACCACTGCTGGGGGAGGGGCTACCACAGGACGGCCATTACACAAACCCCATGTCCCAGACCCACTACACTCAGCACAATGAGTTCCCGGACTTTATTGGACTTAAAAAAATAAATAAATAAATAAGCTAAGGCAGGTGACGTAGTGACAAAACCAACAGGCGCCTGTTTACTGAGCACCAGCAGAACTGCACACTCATGTCTGGAGGTTCGACTAGAAAACTGGCTTGGTAGATCTGGTTTGCGTTGACCAGGAAGCGCGGTTGGAGGTGCGGGAGGTGGCGTAGGTGTCAGCAGCATAGAGGGACTCCGTCTCAAGTGTCGGACGGGTGTCTGACGCTGTGATGACTCATCAGCAGCCCGTCCTTCCTCAAACACCAACAGGACTCCCGCCCTTCTTCCGGCACCATGGCCTCCTGTTCTGGACCACAGGTCATGTGACTGAATAGCTTAGTCAAACTGTTCTCCTGCTGGCCGGGCTTCAAGTCTGAGTGACGAGGCACTGCACCAGCAGCTATGATGTCACTCGCACACCCTCTGACATCAGCGAGCACCTGCACAATACAGCGTCTGTCGCCGTGTGCGATTTGTGATAACGTTTGGCATTGTGCTCAGGGGAGTGTTTACGAATGAGTGATTCAGAAAACGGCATTCAACTGATGACGTTCATAGACCATGTCTTTAACTATGACACACAAGGGGTTGTACACAGTGTCTGAGAGAGAAAAAATATCACATAATGTAGCAAAGTAATAACAGTTGTAGTATTGTGTCAATTTGGCACAGGTGTAATGGATGATGATGCGTGGACCTCAGGGAAGAGGAAGGCAAAATGGCAGAAAGTCATCATGAGAAGTACAGCAGGCAGCCGTAAGGGAGGAAGGAACCACAATAAGACGGGTTAAGGCTCAAGGCTGAAGGTCCGTGCTAAATGTCCCCTGTGGCCTTGTTCCCTGCGCCCTACCTCAGCTTCTGCACCCTGGGCAGTGGAGAGGAGCCTCCCAAGCTCCTGGTGCATGGAGATCTCATGCTGCTGCCTCAGCTTCTCCTGAAACTCCGTCATGCCGGCGTTAAGAGCGCCTCGACTCAACTCTACAGACAAGAGAGGAGGAGGCAGACAGACAGAGAGGGAGAGAGAGAGATTTGTCAGAGAATTAACATTCTTGGTTGTCATTACTATTCAACTTCACGCGGCCCGTTTACTACGAGATATGCACCGTCAACTATGAACTGGTGTTTGTAACAAAAAACACACAATCGAAACCGAAGAATAATGCTGTAAAGCATGTCAAAAATGTCACAGCGAATAAGATGCACAAGCAGTTAATAAACAAAAAACGTAACACATTAGCGCGTTTAAATTGCCAATATCACCGACTTCACGTGAGCCACTGATTAAACGACATAGTTTAGAGCAAGTCGTTCATCCGTCAACTTTACCACACCACTCACCAGCGACAAACGACATGATGAATAGGTCTCTCCCAGCAACACGTTATGCGTTTTGAAGTCTTCGGATATATTTTGCGAGTTGGGACTCAAACTACAGCGTTACCGTGTTCGGTGATCTTTCCCTTCCGTGTCAACCGACAGTCAAACGGGAGAATTCAGGTTTTCAAAACGAGACAAACAGCACAAGATTCTCTACAGAAATGTACTAAATTTAGTTTTTTTAATCTTGTGGTCCGCTCTCCATCATACTCATCCGCGTACGCTATCACACGTAATCGTAAACCCTCTTGTGCTGCCCGTTAATTCAGGCAAGACGTCCGGGCACGAAAGGTCGTTTGTCTCAAAGGGGACACGTTTCTGGAGGTGAGAAGAGCTCTAACTGGAACAGACACCTGATCCGACTCCGGTTCGCAACACTCGCTGCGCTGCACGACGTAGTTGCAAAATCAGGAGCAGAGAGCAACGCAGCACGCGGGGAGAGAGAGAGTGCAGACCCACTTTCGTCTAATTCCAGTACTTTTCACGTCACACCACCTCACTAAACATGTCAATAAATAATTTACTGCACCATTAAAAAAAAAGAGTAGGCGGGGTAAGAAGGGGGTTCAAACCGCCAAACCGATCAGTGGCCGACGGTGCAGCAAGTCATTGACACTGATGCGTGCGCAGTCGCGACCGACCGAGGGGGACATTTGACATTTGACATTCACCGGGCACTGAGGCGACTTGCAAAGTTTTCTTTGCGAGGGCTGCGAGCAAGCAACCAAAATGCACGACTGTTTTGTGAGGTAGGGGAATGTGAAGCGAGAAAGCCATTGGAAAGTGGTTTCCTTACGTTCCCCGTTACTTGACTGATTAATGTTTATGATGGTTTCTGTCCTGACCTTCCTATAAGTCAGTTTAATTCGCAAACTAGCTAACTACTACACAAGACGGCTCCTACTGCACTGTGCTGGCTAGCCATTTACAACTAATTGACCCAAATCAACCAACTTGCAGGACAGCAGTCTCCTTCTTAACATTTCATGAACGTTACCTTATAAGAACCCCAAGGGCAAAGGGTTTGGCTCGAGCAGACAGCGGGCAGCAAGGGTAATTGGGGCAACAAAATAGCCAGACAGGCGAGCAAATCCTGGCAGCCGTCTAAACTGAGCACACACTTGTTTTATTCAGCAGGCAGGCCATGCGACAGTTTACTCACGTCCAACTGTATGTCAAGACGCTGACAAAGGCGGAAATGTCGCAGTTTGGTGTCTCACGGGCAGCGTTGGTCACTGACCAATCATAAAAGGCGAATGTAATGGCCAACGCGACATCCATAGAGCAGCGCTTCTACAGAAAAACTGTCCGATGCCGCCCCCTTCCGATTACAAAAGGAAATGCACACAATGAGAATACAATGCGTGCCTGGTATTTCTAGCAAAAGGAAACGTTTTCTCTTTAAAATGTCATTACTACAGTATTATATAAACTATGCGGATTTCAAGCGTTATAAATGCTAAATATTTTCATAGTTACTGAAATCTCTGCATACCCTGCTGAGAGTGAGAGTGTGTGTCTGTATTTAGCAAAGTTCAGAATCCTTTCTGTGAAGTCACAAAAACACCGAACAGACACCATGTTTTTTTTTAAACGATCTAGTTTATGGATGGGCAACAAGTATTGTTACATTGTTCTGGACAAAACCGTATTTGAGCTTCTCCCTGGCTGTTGTCCTGTTAAAACCATGGAAAGCTCATCTATAGTACACATCCTCCTCCTTTTCTTATGGATTTCAGAATGACACACACACACACTTATAGTCGTGAGTGAGGTTTAGGGGGGTCCAGGTGCTGCTGCACCGTTGCCATGGGGACATCTAGTCACACCCCGAGGAAGGCCAGGGCCGTGTCTCTCTCCTCGATCAGCTCCGCCGCAGTGGCGTCCATCTTGGCACGAGAAAAGTCATTAATTGGCAGACCGTCCACTACCTTCCAGGACTTCTTCTGTATAGGGGAAAAAACACACACATTAAAATTGTAACACATTCTTCCAACATAACTTTTAAAAGTCCCTCTGATTTAATTATTCGTTAAGTATAATCCACCCCGAGTCAAAGTACTTTAAAATGATCAGAACTTTCACAAGTATTAATTAATGCCAGTTAATAAGTATTGGTTAATAAATGACTTCAGACCTTGATTGTGACTGGGAAGGAATACATGAGGTCATCAGGAATGCCGTAGGAATTCCCAGTGGAATAGATCCCCATGGACACAAACTCACTCTGGAGATGGAGACAGAGAGACAGCGTTCAAACCCTGGATGTCTCCTCAAGGCTGAGGAGAAAGAACCACTGCAGAAAGGTCAGGACGTCTTCACCTCAAGGTACGGAGTACCTGAAGAATATGCAGGTACTCGATCATTAGAAACACCACCAACACCCAGATCAGATCTACATAAGACCTACCCACCAACACCCAGATCAGACCTACGTCAGAAGTGCCGAACCAGATGTCCCGCATGTGGTCACAGATGGCCTTCGCAGCAGACATGGCGCTGGACAGCTTCCTGGCTTTGATCACAGCTGCACCACGCTGCTGCACCGTCTGAGAGACAGAGACAGACAGAGAGAGAGAGACAGAGACAGAGGGTAAATGATACGCGGGAGCTGGTTACACAAAGTGACAATACTCACTCCCACTCCCAGTAAATCAGCCAATCGTGAGTGTCCGAGGTCCACTGGAGCAGGGTGTGTGTTGAGGTGTGGCTGCAGGAAAGCGCTGCTGTGGGCGGGGCTTAGCTCAGGCGTATTACGCCCCTCACCGTGATGAAGTCCCCCTTCAGCCAGGCATCATCCTTCACGGCATCGTAGGCCGGGACCTCCTTCCCGGCCAGGCTGACCAAGGCGTGGTTCGCATCAGGGTACTGCGTGGATGAGTGGTTTCCCCAAATGATAACGTTCTTCACGTCTTTTGAGGACACACCGACGCGCATTGCCACCTACAGGTGTGGAGGAGAACATCACTCATTTAAGAAATGCAACACCTTGCTACGGCAAACACTTAAGGCAAACACCATCATTAACCTAGAAACGGCCTCCCGTCAAAGCAAACCTCTGAACGGAGGTGAATCAGCAGTCAGTAATGTACAGTCCATACACATTAATTAGATGCGCCAATGGCAAAGACCGTTCGCTGGCAGATTATTTTGGGACCTGGGAGAGCGCCCTGTTATGGTCCAGACGGGTCAGGCAGGAGAAGTTCTCTTTGGGGATGGAAGGGGCGGATCTGGAGGCGATCAGGCAGTTCGTGTTGGCCGGGTTTCCCACCACCAGCACCTGACAAAACAAGCGCCCAGCTGAGGTCAGCAGGTCAGGGCAAACGACCGAGCAGCAGGCTGAAGCCCAGAGTGCATGTCACACAGGGCACCTCAACACTTCTACCTTCACAAACAAGAGAGTCACCACAACAACAACAACAACAACAACCTCATGACGGAGTTTTAATCCACAGATGTGCAGGTAAAATGAGTCCCTGCACTATTTTGGGAGCCGCTGCACCAACTCCCAGCGCTGAAGAACACGAGCTGGTTCACTCTAGTGCAGGGGTTCTTAACCTTTTTGACCTTGGGGCCCAATTTGTTGAACATAAAGTGACATGGCCCAGTCAGATTTTACCAATGTACGGATCAAAATGATAATTATTCTAAATTTGGTTTAGTTTGTATTGTATTTGCATTATAACTAAAGTAAATACACTTAAATTTTAAAAGTAAAACTCCTGTCAAATAATCACAAGACATGATTATGACAAACATTTTTTTATATTGTAACCTACCCATAACATTTATTTGAACAACGGTGAGTCAACAGACCACTCAGGCTTATCTACACAAAAACAGCTTTTTTTAACATAACAAAAATAGACAATTCAATAAATAAAATTGTGGTCATAAAATAAATAAATTCAAAATGTTCAGTGTAAATGTTTCAAATTAAAAAAAACTGCAAATGAAAATATAGCCTTATTAAACTTTTGCATGGTATAACCAGAAACTGCTCTTCATATTAGTGATAAACAATAACAGTAGTAGTAGTAGTTTCTGTAAAATAAATACAATGTTTTAAATTAAATAAACTACAAATATAAATTTAATAAAATACAAATGAAAATATAGTTGTATCTGCAAACGTATTTTTTGACAGGTTGTCTTCATTTTTGCCTTCTACGTTTCGTTTAAAATAGGTTTCCATTCTCGGTTGGTAGCAAAGTTTCATCTTCTATGTATTAAAAACGTTGATAAAACATTTGGTTGACGCACTACCGCTACTAGTGGTGAGAAAGTGTATTGCACCTTTTTCAAAATCAATGCGGTCCCGCGGCCCTCTGCGGCCTAAAGTTACAAACTGTTGTTCTTTTTAGGCCCTCAAGGTGGCGCTCGCGGCCCATGGGTTAAGAATCTCTGTTCTAGTGAATGCCTCATTATTCCATGCAGTTCCAAATGTAACCAGCTCACTGTTCACTATGCAGCTCACTGTTCCCCCAGGTGCGGTACTGTATTTGCTAATGTAGGCGTGTCAGCTTAAACGAGTCAAGCAGGGAAATTATATGCATGTATGTGTATTGGGTGTGTGTGTGTGTGTATGGGGTGTGTGTGTGTGTGTCATGTTCCCTCCCTCACCTTGACGGTCTTCTTTGCGTACTTGTCCAGCGCAGCACCCTGTGTTTTGAAGATGGCCACGTTGGCCTTCAGCAGGTCCTTCCTCTCCATGCCCTCCTTCCTGGGCATGGAGCCCACCAGGATGGCGGCGTCCAGGTCCTTAAACCCCACCTCAACCTTGTCCGTGGGGATCACCTCTGTGGACACGTATTCACCATCAGTCCTCATCACAGCCTTCCATTCAACTCCAGGGGGTACTGGTTAATTACCAACCGTTAGCCCCATTTTCAGTAACTACTTTGGCCTGAAGTTATAAGGCTGAGCAGTGAGTCGATCCTTTGGTGGGTCTTTCGAATATAAGAGGTTAATTATTGCAACGATGGCCTACTAGTTTGACGCCTCTGATGTGATATAGAGGGTCATGAGTTTACACCAAGCTGACAGGGGTTTAACCTGTTAATGTAACATACACATACAACACTGAATTGTTGATATTTGCATTTAAACAGCTTTTAAACCCAAGGAAAATACTTTCATGACATGCATGCAAGTATCCAAATGTGTACATTTGAGAAGGCAGTGTAGTATTTATGACTAAACCTAGAAAAGACATGTTTCCCCACAAACAGAGTTAGACCGTTAGACTTTGACTCCATGTAGGCAAGAAAAAAAAAAAAAAAGAAAAAAAAAAAAACACAAAATGGATAAAAACAGAACTACTCATTAACCTGATGGGTCATAAGATAACAATCCTGGCAAGACCAAGTAAGCTTTTCCTTGCTAGCATTTTAACGGACACCTCTTAATGCTGCTTGGACTGGCTGATTTTATGATTAGGGTTCTGTACAGTCATTAATGAGAAACCCTTTTTATCAGAATGAACTTCAGCCATTGTACTACTTTTACAGTCTTGTTTATTCTTAGAACTCCTCCCATCCCTCCGTCCTCCCATTGTTGAATCAGCGTCTCCGCTCCTATTGGTACAGGCACTGGAGAGATGACCAATAAATGAACTAGACTGACCACACCCATCCTATAGCTGTCTGGTCAATGCGGGTAGAGTGTGTAAGGGGGTGTGTGCTTGTAAGGGGGTTCATGCTTTATCTGTACACTATGTTCAAGTTTGATAAATTTCAAAATGTCAGGATTACTTATTTAGTGCCTTATTAAATCATATCACAAAATTATATTTGGTCATTACAGGGTCTAAACAGGTGAAGAATTTACATAAAGAGCTGATCCAGGGTCAGGTTCACTAAAGTTATTCATCACCATCCACAAATCTAAAACTGTATCTGTATAATTTGAGCCAAATACATATTTTACTGCTAAATGCATCGGATGATAATACTCGTGACGAAAGACTGATCCGAGATCAGTCTCACCTCTCAGCAGCGGGAGAGCACAGTCCTGAAGCTCCATGACGACCCCATCCAGTACGGGCAACATGGGCGGGATGTCCAAAAGAACCAAAATGATTGGCTGACGCAAAGGGGAGGAGGAAAACAACCCGTCAAAGACAGAACGAACCACACAGCACACGCTCACAGCGACTCATGTTGGAACCACAGGTATTTTTTATGCAAGCTGCACAGAACCTTACCACCAGGCTTTTCCGGTGGGATTCTTTTTCTTTTTAAGCACCTCCTTACCTGGTCCTTGCCAAAGACATCTCCCTTAGCGATGCTGAACAGCAGAGAATAAGCGATCTGCCCGGCAGCACCCGTCACCAGAACGCGGATGGGTTCGGCCTGCGGACAGAAGGGTCGCGGGGCATATTCGTTAATATTAAATACGGTGACATTCTTCGAGGGGCAAATCCAGCCTCTGCCGATTATGCAATAACGAAATTGCTCCAAATGGGAGTCAACCTCCACTGCATAAAAAGTCACAAAGACTCTGATCATTGCAAATAGCATGACAATGTACAAATCTGTGTAATCTTCATGTAGAGCATAACTTCGTACTGCAGTTTATGTTCTAAATAAATTAAATTGTTATGCAATTGATGCCACGCGACACAAGTTAGTTAGGTACTAAAGTGCAACATTAGCGCGAACACTAGTCTAACAGAACTACCTAACTAACAAGTTACAACGAATAATCCAGTTTCGAGGATATTTTACGACACTATATTTAAAAAAATCCCACTGAGCACCACCTTCATTGGCTGTAATGAAAACTGAAAAAGATTCTGCTACCTTGCATTTAGCTAATGCTAGCAACACCGATTAAACTCTTAATACACAAAAGCATCTTTAATAAGCTAGCGCAATAAGTATATTCAGTTCAAACGACTACATCACGGTACTCTTAAGGCAGTAATCAAACCATTATATGCCAAATAAACCTCCAAATCTTTGCCGTTTACAATGAATATTCTTCCCTCACCATGTTTAAAGCTTTTTTAGGGCTGAAATATTCGTCGAGACTTAAGGTCTACCTCTCAGAACTAAACAGCTAGGTCACCTCTGGTCTTGTACCGAAATGTCAGGGCGGTATCGCAACGCCTCCCTGCTTTTCCTGTGGGATATGTAGTTTTTCTCTCGCTGATGCCGTTCTTGTCATCAGGCCAAGTAAGGAAAAGAACACATTCCCCAAGAATAACCGCTACGCCGTCACACTGGCAGCTCCGAGACGACACGCCCACTCCACTGCCATATATGGGGCGTACTTCCGGAAAAAAACTACTAACGATTGAGTTTTAAAGTTCAAACGAAGTCTGCAGTCGTTTCATTTAGATTATCTGACGTTGAGTGGCTCTGAAGCTGACGCCTAAACACACTCTGAATTAAGAAACAGGAACAGTGAATTGCAAATACCTCAAATTAGTTTGTTTACAATCGCTTTCACACTTGTCTCAACACCTTGTCCGTTTTTTTCAAAACACTAACACATTCACTATATCAACAGACTACGCGAAAAAACAGTATATACCTTTGCATTGCTTTGATAATAATTGCATTCAATCACCACTTTTTCCAAAATTCATGAGCACCACTCTCACTTTTGCAGACATTTAGGTTCAAAACAGTTAAACAACAAAATTCTGATCACTGTAGGTGGAAATATGTTGTATTTTGACAGATACATGGAAACACTTATCTTGTGTATACACTTGCCTAAAATGGATTATTCTGACCTTAGCAGAAAGTTTATTCAGGTTTTTTACAGCCTTTTTTACCATATACACAAAACATACATGCAAACATGCATTGAAATGTGCATGTACGCAGGGTAAATATAGTTGTAGTTGTCATACATGCATTGAAATGCGCATGTATACCGGGTAAATATAGCTGTAGTGGGCAGTGAAGAGATGTTTCCACGTTTACTGCAGTGCATGTACTCCTGAAACCCATAACTGTAATTCCAGTGAACGACCAACACAGAGAATGTTCAGTGTGATGTTGATGAAAATCTGTGACAAATGCAGTGCGCAGGATGAATGGACCAGGACAACAGTAGACATGTGATTCTGACAGTAGAAGTTTGATAATGACAAGCACACAAATATGTGTAAATGTATGTAGATGTGTGATACTGACAGACAAACAAATATGTATTATATAGTGAAAAAAATGTTTTTACTGTATTACTGTATTTGTTACTGATTGTATAAAATGTGTTTTCTGAACCACAGTTTAGTACACTGTGAGAACAAATGTCAAAGCCCAGTGACCCTGAAGAACACTGTGGCTTCTCTGATGTGTTTCTTTATTGTATATCTTTTTATATTTCCCAGTAAATATTGATGTTTGGGGTTTCCAATACAATAAAATATTTATTAATTTACAGTACATTGTAAATTTACTGTAACACAGTTGTGACATTGTGAGAGATAAACAGATCCAGGGTTTCTTTAACTATCTTGAAATATTTGTTGATGCACAAAATAGAGGAAAGGGAAACTCATAGTGTGTTCTGCACAGAAGTCTGGGTTTTGTAGTTCATTGTACATTGTGTGAGTTTTGTAGTTCATTGTACATTGAGTGATAAAGCCTTGTGATGTTTATCACTCAAAGTCTTGTGGGAGAACACATATGTTATGGCAGCATGGGCCACTAGGGATGAAATATGAAGGGCTGTGGTGGTTGTAGTACGTTTTGCGTACTACTGCACATGGTGGTTGAAGAGCTGAGGGGTGTGAACACTGTGTGGACAGTGAAGCACACTGTGTGGACAGGAAGAAGACATGATATTAAGACCAATGTAAAAACGATTGTGGAAAAACTGTCAGCTTCATACAGGCAGGTTAATGGCAGCGGCAAACCGTGGTCATGTCACAACATGCTACCTCTCCATACAGACGGCGAATGAGCAGTTTAACATGGAGGTGAGAAAAATCACGTTAAGTATATCATCCAGATCCAGGATACAATGATCCGTTCAGAACCGGGCCACCCAAGCAGGCATGCTTAATCCAGACACGCCGTTTTGACTTGCTGTTGTTTCTGCTGGTCTGCTCTTTACAGATCTGGGCCCAAACATTTGTAACTCTGCTTGTAGAAAAGTGTGATATCAATCTGTTTGGCTTTGACATTGACACACGTCCTTCACTAAACGGCAAGCAGATTCGGCGATGCGGCAGCGGCGTGTCTGGTTTTGATGCACAAATGCAAATGCACTAAAGCACCCAGTCAGTATTCCTCCACTCTACTCGGCTGAAGTTGCGCTGCCTGACTGCAGGGTGTAGTTCGTCTGCTGCAGGAGGAGCTCTTGTTCTGCTCCTACAGCCCCCACACCGCAGCTCCTCTGCCGCAGCGGAGAGGAGGAGCAGCACGTCTGTGCTCCTTCCTGACTCGCCGCTAAGGTCAACCGAAGGGCTCGTTTCCTTGCCAGAGTTTCAACGGCTCCCTTAGCATAGGCACGAAGCATCTCAGATTAGTTATTGTAAATTTGATTTGAGACTTTTATTTTAGGGAGTGAGTCCCTGCCTCAAGTGGAGGAGTTTAAGTATCTCGGGTTCTTGTTCACGAGTGAGGATGGAACGAGAGATTGACAGGCGGATCGGTGCTGCGGCTGCAATATTGCGGTTGCTGTACCAGACCGTTGTGGTGAAGAGAGAGCTGAGCCAAAAGGCAAAGCTCTCAATTTACTGGTCAATCTACGTTCCGACTCTTACCTATGGTCACAAGCTTTGGGTAGTGACCAAAAGAATGAGATCGCGAATACAAGCGGCTGAAATGAGTTTTCTCCGCAGGGTGTCTGGGCTCTCCCTTAGAGATAAGGTACGGAGCACAGTCATCCGGAAGGGGCTCGGAGTAGAGTCGCTGCTCCTCCACGTAGAGAGGAGCCAGTTGAGGTGGTTCGGGCATCTGGTTCGGATGCCACCTGGGCGCCTGCCTAGGGAGGCGCTCTGGGCATGTCCAACTGGGAGGAGGCCCCGGGGAAGACCCAGGACACGCTGGAGAGATTATATCTCTCGGCTGTCCTGGGAACGCCTTGGTGTCCCCCCCCAGAAGAGCTGGAAGAGGTGGCTGGGGAGAGGGAAACCTGGGCCTCTTTGCTTAGGCTACTACCCCCGCAACCCGGACCCGGATAAGCGGATGAAGATGGATGGATGGATGGACTTTTATTTTATATCTTCCTATGAGATCTCACCTCATGTCATTATGAAGTGTTTGGGTGGCCAAGGGTTCAGGACAGTGTTGCCTTGACAGAGTTGTGCAGGTGTATAAGACTGAACACAGGGCTGTTCCCCAGTGAAAGATGTTCAGAGTTATCCTACCACACACACTCCTCAACACATGCAGTGATTTTTTAATTATTAATTTTAAAGGACTGTCTCAACAGGTGCAGTGATTTTTAATTATTAATTTTAAAGGACTGTCTCGACAGGTGCAGGGACTTTTAATTATTGATTTTAATGGACTGTCTCGACAGGTGCAGGGACTTTTAATCATTGATTTTAATGGACTGTCTCGACAGGTACAGGGACTTTGTATGATGGAGCCAGGCTTACCATGTTGCCTCTGCTACGTGCAGTTGGATTTGTTTATTTTATGGGAAATAAGTCCAGTTGAATCCAGTTCTAAGCTACACAGACACGCTCCAGTGTGCACACCCATGAAGTGGAGTTATATGTGCTTTGAGGTGCCAGGACAGTCCACATACTTTATGCTCTGTAGCTGGTAGCACACCTGAGCCAGGTACCATGGGGCTGGTGGCAGCAGAACACCTGCTGCAGGTGAGCTGGAATCTGGAGTGCGACCTGGAGAGTGTGCAATGGCTGGGGGCCATTGCGTAGTGACATGGAAACAACGCATTAGTAGAGCATGTCGGGTTGACGATCTGTTTTGATCCTCCCTTTACCTGGTTACATTCTGCATTAATAATAATAATAGCTGCAATCAGCAGAAAGATTAAACATCAGGGAACAGCTATTATAGCCGTCGGTCCACAGATTACAACGGAAACTGATGAGCATTTTGCAAGCGTTTTGTTTCAGGAGAGAGGCGTTCGGTTACGTACTGGGTTACCGTTACATAACGTGCCATTTAAAAAGGGCGGTGCAGATGACGTCCTATAGGGGCTCGCGCCGCATTCCGAAACAGAGCGGTCACTATCCATGGTGCTAGATGTGTCGCTGCAACGCGTAGTGAATAAAAGGGGAAGGGTCGTTGAACCCGCATAGTTCTTAGTTTACTTCGGTGCTGTACATTATTAATGGTCCATGGACAGACGCCACTATGCTGGTATGTCCATTTGCTATAGAAAAAGAAGCCAGATTCCACGCTGTTGTTTGCTCTACTGTCTCTATGTGTTTTTCAACAGGAAGGAATTGTTCATAAGCAGTTACTTAAATCAGTTCATAGGGCATGTGTCGGTCATTCGGCTCGCGCTACTAGCCGTTGTCAAGGAGAAGCGTCTTACCTGCGTAGATGCCGACCGTACCACCAAATACATTGCTGTCAGCAGCGTTAGCATTGCGAAGCAGCGACCGCCCGTCTTTGTCTTTACCGGCGCGCCTGTTAGAAGATTGTTTTTTCGCCTCCCGAGGGATGCACAAAGCAAATGGACGTGTAGGCTAAGACCTAACGTTATCTCAAAGAATGAGTTATGAACGCTCGCCGCTATGCAGTTACTCTCGTGCCCCGTATTCTTTTGCGCGCGCCGTTACCTCTAGCGCCACCGCTCGGTGTTCTAGTTCGTTAATGCGCTTTGGGTGATAAAATTAGCCAGATAGTAATCCCTCGCGCCAAGGTCCGTTTTATGAATTTTGTGGAGTGACGTCAGAGGGCTCGGTAGATGCTGCATAGTTGGCCTAACTGCGGCTGAAGCGATAAGATATAAAACCCTTATTGGTTTGTGTAGCCTGAACACATGCAAGGTATTTCTAGATGGTACTGAAATAATCTACGTCTGTACATTTTTCGAGTATAGACATTTTTTTGCTTAAGATATTATTTAGTCATTTTGTTCATAAAGTCAAATAAGAAGGATAAAACATTCGAAAAGAATGTATTATGGAATGTATTATGAATGAATAATGAATTCTTCATTACTTAATTTGACTATTCTTATGTAGGCCTATGTACGCAGGTACTCAAATTTAAGGCAAACAGAATGTCCGGGAACGTATTGAGTTTCAAAATGATTACGATTCACTGTGACGCGTTCTTCGGAGTTAGTAAGGTGCCTCGCCTCACAAGGTGGAGGTAGAATATTGCAGTTTAGAAGACGAACGTGAGTTTTCTTGTAGTACTTTCGTTGAACAGAAGAGGGCGTTCATAGATAAGACAAAATAGCGATACTCTGAAGAGGTCTTTCCCTAGAATAAGGAAGCCACACTTTCATGTAGCTACTGAAGAGAATGCAAATTTGCACGCCAACAAATAAATATGAAGAAACAATTAAAACCAAGGCGGCTTGGACAATGTCGTTATCAAAGCGCCGTCGGTAATCCTGTAAACTTCGTTGTGTTAAGTGCAGAACAGCAAGAAGTACGCTTGGCATTCACTAATAAAAACATATTCAAACTTATGCTCCGTTAGATTGCCTCGAGCTACACAGGCCTTAACCTGAATAAAAGCATACACACGCGCGCGTACGCATTCATGCACGCGCGCACATATACATATACGCAGAGTAACATGTGCATTCATGCGTACATATGCATATAAAACACACATATTTGTATCCCCAAACACATGAACCTTGACAGATTAGACTGGGTCATGTGTAAATGACAATATGACTAGAGCTTAATGAATGTTGTCATTACTGCTGTCTGTGTCATCACCAGGGCAACAGAATCTCCATCTGAATGAGTGACACCTTCAAAAACAGCAGACAAGACTGCAAAAATTACAGCGCTCTTGACTTTCTTTCTCTCTCTCGTTCTGTCTCTCTCTTTCTCTGTCTCTCTCTCTTCATCTCCCTCAACACTCTCGTCTACTCTGTCAATCAGAGGAGTCCCTGAAGCAAATGAAAAATTGTGTCTTTCTGTGTCACTCAGGTAAGTGGGCAGGACTGCTTGCTTCCTGCCTACTCTCAGCAATTACACCATCAGTGACAGGGACTGTCACTGTGTGGATTAGAGCAGCAAGGCATTCTGGGAATGTCGTTAGTTAACCATCACCACAGTCCATTAGCAACAAATATTACAGGTTGCAGTATTTCCCATAATGCATTTAGTTCAGGGCTGCACTGATACGCTGATTTCAGGTCAGTGGAACTGGTGCTAAAAAACTTTTTCGTCTCCCCTGAATTATCATATGAGACTGTTCCAAATGTTTATAAATGGAGGATTTAAAAAAACACACATGCAATGCAACTGATACCATACATTTAAAGTGCAATTGTTTTGTGCTGTAATTACACTGCACTGAGCTTTATAAAAGATCAAAGGTCAAATGAAACGACACACCCCCAGTGCTAAAGGTGCGTCTCGTATAGTCTCGTACTGCATCGCGGGTTTCAGTCCTCAGAGTTCTACACGGCGATTACGTTTCGTCTTTTTCCTCGTCCCTCCCCGAGATGAATTCTGAGCTACACCACTGCTGTAGGCCATGAGCACCACTGCCTCCTCCTTCATTGTTTTGGGTCCACGTCACACTGCAATTATTCTGTATCTTGACTCTAATACCATAAGTGCTATTATAATGGACTGTGTTGCCGTGGTGCTCGGTACCACAACACTAGCATTGCTGAATAGCAAAGAGCTTTAAGGACAAAATGCATATGTTATGCTTGCCACCGGTTACCTTGGAGACCCACGGGACGAGAGAGGATCACTGTGGGTATTCTACCCTTGACACGTACTTGAACCCAGCGCACGTGATATGGTCCATGATTGGTCCGTTTTCCATCCACCTGCTCTGCATGAAAGAGAATGCCGCTCGACAGGCTATGCTAGCCATCTTGTGGTCCTGCCTCATCCAACACACACACATACACACACACACACACACACAGAACAATGTAACATACTATTACACACCTTGCAATGGGAGCTGCTCCTCTAAAAGACGTCTGAGATCAAAGTGCCGCCCCTCCCCCGCACATTTCGAAACGCCAGGTCACCAGTTGCCCTCCCATCTACAGTAACACAACACAGTGCAGCATTACGCAACACCTCCATCTCCATGAGAAACGCGGCTCCCCTCTCCACGCCGCCCGGACTACCCCGCGTCTCCCTTCCCGCACGGACGCTGGCGAGTCGCAGCACCGAGGGTTAGCGCAAAACACGCTCGCACGTAGCCATGCTCGTACCAGAGGGGATTATCCAACAGAAGTGGGGTTCGTGTCTTTGTAATCCGGATTATATCGCAGACGAAGCGATGGCAGGGAGGGCAGGGAGGGCAGGGAGGGCAGGGGGGGCAGGGTATGCGGCCGGTCACAGACAGCACTCGCGGGTTTGGAAGTCGTTGGGGTGGCATGGGACTCGAGTGTGGTGGGAGCACATCCTGGCACGGCCCACAGGTGGATGCCAGCCTTCTACCAGGAGGATCAGGTCTTGTGACATCATGTAAGGGATTCTCCTGCGTCTTAATGTCCTCAGGTACCCAGGAATAGGGTGGTGGGAGGGGGTTTTGGGGTCAGAGCGAGGTTAAAAGATTAAAGTTCAATGACCGATGGGAGATGGTTCCTGCATCTCAGGCTTGTTTGAGCTGTGGGCCTGACTGTGGAGCAGCAGTTCCAGAGTCACAGGCAGTAGAACAAGAAGTGGATCAAAGACAAGAGGACATGTGAAGTGCTTCTTTTGTCAGCCATGTCCCAGGGTGGGCGGAGCTTCCTGTCCACAGCCCTAGAACACAGACCTGAGCCCTCATTCACATGAAGGGCAGGAAGAGCTGAAGCACCAGCACGCCCATAAGAGCACGACTGCTAATACTAGCGCTGTGATGCCAGTGATCTTTGATGGCTTTCCCTTATCTCTCTCACTCACTCTCTCTCTCTCTCTCTCTGTGTAGCAGCATTGACTGGTGTTTATATGTTTGAGTGTTTGAGGACACTTAACACTTATTAGTCCTGTGCCTTTCTGTTTGAAACTCTATCCTTCCACACATTAACCCTACAGCCTTGCTTTGCACTACATTATTGTTATTATACATTATTATTACTATCTCTCATTCTGTCTGACTGTGTCTCTCACTCTCACTCTTTCACTCTCACTCACTCCACTCTGTCTGTGATGAAGTGCTCAAACATGCCAGCACTTGGAGTCAATGTCAAGTAATTAAATGTGGCTGAGTTTACCTCTCTCTCTCTATCCCTCTCTCTCTCCCTCTCTCTCTCTCTCCAATTCTGTTTACTGTAAGAAGGCTTATTCATTCATTTCCTTCCTGCCACCAATCAAATTTCAAATACATTCACTAACATGCCTCAGATCTAACTTTAAGAGAGAGAGAGCGACCTGAAGACATTTTCAGTCTGACAAGCCTGTCTGGTTGGCTGGCCTGTCTGTGGCATGCTGGTTGGCAGAGGGCAGCAGAGACAAAGCATACACATAGTTGACCTGTGTTCAAACATCTCTGCAGTAATTGCCTGTACACAGTGCAGAATTCAGGAAACGATCCTATGACCAGATCAGATTCGAGATCATCTTCTAAGATCATCATTTCTGTTTCTGTAGCGACCGTGGGTGTGCATCTATGAGTGAGATATGCTGTGTTGTGTGTGCGTGTGTGTGTGTGTGTGTGTGTGTGTGTGTGTGTGTGAGATGATGATGAGCAAGTAGAGTGTAATTTGAAGTCGGAGATCTCCCCCTCTGTTGTCATAGCTCTGAGCTGATCCAGCCCTCAACCGCAGGGTGAACTCTTCAACTTCTTCAACCCCTCAACCAGCTCAGGTGTCTACATGGAGAGCATACATGCAGAGACACACACACACACACACACACTAGCCTGACACAAACACACCCCAGCCTGGTATGAGTATGTAACCACACACATACACACATGCTCACACAGATACACATACACTTCTACTGATACCCACACATACATATATGGTGTACACATATACACACACACATACACACACACACACATACACACACACTCACACACACACACACACACACACACACACACACACACTCCCCCCCACACACAGGTACCCATGTCAGCATGTAGCCATTTACATTTACATTTGCATGTACACTCCAGAGCAATAAAAGTGCTTTTTCATCTACATACAAAAGCGCTTTGTCATCTACTCACAGAACGTATCCAGTACAGTAGGTCAGTGACAAAGAAACCGTTGAACTAGATTAATGCTGAAATTCAAGAATCAATGCTGATACAAGGACAAAATAACCAGAAGCTCTATATCACAATGATGCAATACAAATCAACCCCAATCAATGCCAAACAAACCTATCAATACCAAACAATGCAAATCACATCAAACAATGCTAGTCAATACCAAACAATACCATTCAATATCAAACAATACCAATGAATATCAATCAATACCAATCAATACCAAACAATATTGATCAATACCAAAAAATGCTAAACAATTCCAAACAATACCAATCAATGGCAAACAATACCAAACAATACCAAACAATACTGATCAATACCAAACAATGCCAAACAATACCAAACAATACCAGACAATACCAATCAATGCCAAACAATACCAATCAATACAAAACAATTAGGTACCCAGTGTGCAACCTCCCACTCACCAACCCACACACACATACACTCATAGATACCCACATGAGCATGTAACCACGCACAAACACACACACACACTCACACACACACACACACACACCCTGGTGTTGTGGCGCCTCTGTGTCCCTGCCTGTTGGCGGCTGAATGGGCCTCCAGGGCCACGGTGGGACGCGGGCATGCTGCTCTGATCTGAGCTCCTCAGAAGGGCTGCTCTCTATCTGACTCATGTCTCTTATTCTGCCTTAGCCTCAAGGCCAGAGAGAGGGAGAATAAGGGAGAGAGAGGGAGAGAGTAAGAGAGGGAGAGAGAGAGAAAGGGAGGGATTGAAACAGGGAGAGAGGGCGAAAGAAACGGGGAGAGGAGAGGGAGAGAGAGGGAGAGAGACAGAGAGAGAGGGAGAGAGACGGAGAGAGTGAGAGGAGAGGGAGAGGAGAGGGAGAGAGGGAGAGAGAGAGGGAGAGAGGGGGAGAGAGAGGGAGAGGGAGAGAGATGGAGAGGGAGAGAGAGGGAGAGAGATGGAGAGAGAGGGAGAGGAGAGGGAGAGAGCGGGAGATGAGAGGGAGAGAAAGAGAGAGGGAACAGTGTGACTCTGGAAGTGTTAGTGTGACGTAAATTGAGATTAGATGTTCCTTTTTCTTCAAACTTACTGGAGCACTGAAGTGATATGGGCAACCAGCTCGACTACTGAGCCTAGGACACACACACACACACACACAAATACACACTGAGCCCAGGACACACACTCACACACTGAGCCAAGGACACACACTCTGACACTCTACCCTGCCTTTCTGTCCTCTTCTGCTTTAGCTCTATTCTATTCTATTCTATTCTATTATATTATATTATATTATATTATTTTCCTCTGTTTTTATGTTTGGTCCAGCTAAGCGGTTTGTCTGAGGTGTCCGTGCCGTACGAACACTGCACGCGAGCGTAGCCTGCCTCCGCTAAGCTCGCGCCTCTCACTGCAGAAGCCCAGAGCGTAGAACGGCTTGAGTGCGAAAGGTCTCGTGAGCGCTCGCGTCTCCCTCAAGCCCAAACACATCTGCCCACAGGCTCTCTGTGGAACAAGTTTATTTGATTTCGTCAGTAATTATTTCGTCAGTAAAGGTAATTATACATATTTAACAGTACTGCAGTACTCAAAGCCACAACTAGTGGCTGCTCATAAGCTCTTGTGGTTTTCCACGAGTTCTCTGACAGGTTGAGAGAATCTGTTTATCTTATCGTCCTTGCTCATTATGACTACAAGGCAACACAGTGCAGTCTTCTGCATATAATAGCTTCGTTTGGAGGTTGCAGTAAGAGAACATGGTCAGCCATTACACAGTGCCCGCAAGAGGGTTAAGGGTTCACAAACTAAAACAGATGCTCCTTATAATAAATCGATATTTTAATTATCATAAATTGATATTGTTTCTGTGAAGTAAAATCTCAGTTGACCAGAATTTATACTAAAATGAAACGTGGGAGAGAGAGTGGGAGTCACCCCAGGGACTGTTACACATTAGAGAGGACAGAAAGAAGGAGAGAGGCTGAGAACAAGTGAAGGAGAGAAAAAGAGAGTGAGTGAAAGAGAGAAAGATGGTGAGAGAAAGTGAGAGATAGAGGGAGAGGGAGAGAGAAAGAGAGAGAGGGAAGGAGAAGAGAGAGGGATAGAAAGAAGGTGAGACAGAGAGATAGAAAGATAGACTCATTACTAGACTCATTACTCTTATCCTGTCTGTTTTCTTATGAACATGATGTCAGTGATATTTTATCTTCTGGCTGCTCAATGAGGATCACCATGTGAGGAGGATCATGTGTGTGTTTCTTTCTCTCTGGCACATCTCTTTAATTAAAGTGTGTGTTGTCAGAATGAAGATCTGCAGCGTGAAATCATCTTAGTGGTCTGTGTGTGTGTGATTGTGTGTGTGTGCGTGTGTGTGTGTGTAGGTGTGTGTGTGATGTCTAAATGTAACTGTTCCCAAGGCCCCAAAAGGGACAATATGTGCTTCCTTGTTATTGATCAAAACATTCAACAACAGTCAGAAAAGTACACAGAAGACCACGAGACAGAAAAAAGACAGACAGAAAGAGAGAAAGGGCCAGACAGCAAGACAGACAGAGAGACAGACAGAGAGACAGACAGAGAGACAGACTGATCAGGCTGAGCTTGTTCTCTTTGTTGGCTCTGCTAGCTGAATGCTAAGCCTGTTTTCTGCTTAGCACTGACACTGTTACTGAAATGTTACTGTGACTTCCCCCATGCTGCTGCTCTCTACCCCTGACCGCTAAAGCAGTTAGATACACACACACACACACACACTCACACACACACACACAATATCACATACATGTACACATACACAATCACACATACACACACACAAACACACACAGAAACACATACAATCAAACACGCATATACAATCACACACACACAAACACTGATACACAAATACATAAATACATCCTTACAATATCTCACACACACACTCATACATACAAAAACACACAACCAAGGACATACACACACACTCACAATACCGACACAGACTCATGCACTTTCGCATACACACTCATTTATAACCTCTTATATGCACACACACAATCACAATCATATTCATACACATGCAACTCACTCTTATACCCACTTTCACAGATACACGCAGACCCACACATACACCTTCAAATAAAAAAAAATGTAGACTCCGGATGTTATAATCCTGACCAGGACACCAACCCAAGCATCACCGTGTTTTATTTTGTAAATCAGACAACTTTGTCTTTCTACCAGCGCACAGCCTTGTTCATGCGTGGGCTGCGGTCCCGAAGGTTGAACTCCTGAACCTCGTTTGCCCTAATGCGGTGGCCACTGTGACAAATCTCCTTCTGTCCCTCTGCTCCTGTACACACGGCGCTCAGGCCAGTTATTTTTCCGACTGACGTCAGAGCCCTGGCCTCCCCCGCGAGCGCCCTCTCGCCTAAATCCCTTACCCAGCGACAGCGTGCCTTCCCTGGGCAGGTGGGCCTCAGCGGGAGCCTCCCCGCTCCAGAGCTGGAAGAGGCCTGCGGCTCCACCTGGCCCTCCCGACCCCCTGCGCTCGCGCGCCCCTTTAAGCCCCCCAGCCCCCCTGGGGGATCCAGACGCAGCCGCTATCGCCCCACTGGAACACTTCCATGATTGGGAATTTGGGAATTTTTCTTTTCTTTCTTCTTTTGGCAGAGGGCAGAGGAACGGGTGCAGGCCCAATGGGGCATGACTGAGTGTGGCCAAGTGCTTTGGAAGGAGTCAGAGCGGACGGCCTCGGGTTGTAAAGCAGGGGTTCACGTGTGTTTTAAAGCAGGGGTTCACGTGCGTTCTAAGGCATGCGTGTTTTTAAAGCAGGGGTTCACGTGTGTTTTAAAGCAGGGGTCCATGTGTGTTCTTCAGCATGTTTTAAAGCAGGTACATTTTAAAATGGGTTCACGTGTCTTTTTAAGGCAGGGGTTCACGTGTGTTGTCAAGCAGGGGTTCAGATGCGTTTGGAATCAGGGGTTCACATGCACTGTCTCGAAGATAAAAGCATGACAGATAAACTTTTTGTTAGAAGTTTGGAGCTGGACGGAGGTTTGACAAAGTCCATGTAGAAGTTTGCTAATGTCTTGGTGGGCCAGGCATAGTGGTCCACCTGTGTATAAATGCTGAGGTGGTCAAGGCACAGAAATTCATCACACACTCACACACACACACACACACACACTCCCCACACATGGGGGTTGATCACAAAGATAGCAACAGTTCCAGTGGAGTCGCTGTGAAAGTGGCACTGCGGTGAGTCCAAATTGAAAGGGTGGGACAGGAGCCACAGAGCATGAAAGAGGATAAAGAAAGAGAGAGAGAGAGAGAAAGCATGAAAGAGAGGGAGGAAAGGAGGGAGGGAGGGAGAGGGCGGGTGGCATCCCTGAAAGAACCCCATCCAGCTCACTTAAGAAAGATGAGAGAGAGAGAAAGAGAGGGAGGGAGGGAGAGAGAGAGAGAACAGAGAGCAACAAATTATGAACACTCGGACGACCACTTTAAAGTTGACTAAAGGAGGGAGCAAAAGAGGAGTAGGGGGAGGGAGAGGTGAAGAGATAGAGGGAAAGAGAAAAGATGGAGAGAAGCACTGGGGAGGGCAGTGACGTTTCACCCTTTTAATTAGCCACCCAGGATAAACTGATTGGACCTGTATCCGTGTGTGCGTCTGCGTGTGTGTGTATGTGTGTGTGTTGGGGTTGTGTGTTTGTGTGCATGTGTGCGTGTGTATGTGCGTGTGAGTGTGTGTGTGCATGTGTGCATGTGTGTGCGTGTGTGTGTGTGTGTGTGTGCATGTATATGTGGCTGTGCGTGTGTGTTAGCTGGAGTAGTTTTTTTGTTTTTCATTTGCCCTTTAAACCTCATTCTTGTGGTTCATGATTCATATAACAAATGTACTTTCCTAATCAAGGCCCAGTTTATTATGACTTTAAGTGACATTATAACACAGTATTACAGCCTCATGACCATATCATTATAACACAGTGTTACAGCCTCATGACCATGTCATTATAACACAGTATTACAGCCTCATGACCATGTCATTATAACACAGTGTTACAGCCTCATGACCATGTCATTATAACACAGTATTACAGCCTCATGACCATGTCATTGTAACACAGTGTTTCAGCCTCATGACCATGTCATTACAACACTGTTACAACCTCATGACCATGTCATTATAACACAGTATTACAGCCTCATAACCATGTCATTATAACACAGTATTACAGCCTCATGACCATGTCATTATAACAGTGTTACAGCCTCATGACCATGTCATTACAACACTGTTACAACATCATGACCATGTCATTATAACACAGTGTTACAACCTCATGACCATGTCATTACAACACAGTTACAACCTCATGACCATGTCATTACAACACAGTTACAACCTCATGACCATGTCATTATAACACTTTGTTAAAACTGTGCCGCATTACCATTTAACTCGTAAATCAGCTTCATTCAGGTTTTGATGAGATAATCCTTTGTTTTTGGCCTTTTCTTAACCTACGATAAGAGAAAATCGATGAGTGATTTATCCATGGCTCTGCTGTGCTCCGTAAAGCTCCAAGATAAGATCGGACCTGTATCCATCCGCGATGCTACCTGACACAGCAGAACCACATGAGCCTGGAGTACTGGAGTGTCTCTTCACTCATTAAATGGGCCAGATTGTTTCTTTCTCTTGTCAGTAATACATTCAAACCCAACAAATTTAAAGACTTGCAGTTTTTTAAATATTTGTCCTTTTGTGTTTGCAGAAGAATTGTTATTTTGTGTCAAATCTTCACACATTTCAAATAATTTTGAACTGCAACCTACATGTAAAAATCTGTGACCCTCTTGAACCTGCAGTGCAGACGTCCTGTGAGTTCTAGAATAAACTGAGTTCCACATACCAAATACCAGCAAAAGCTCTTGAAATCACACGGAGGACCATAAACAGATGCAGACTGTGTGTGGGGAGCCCTTTGGGCTGTGTTCTGTGCAGACCTCAGGGTTTGTTTATACCTGGCCAAACTTAATCCTTCAGCTCTCTCCTGTTGCCCCGACCTGCCAATCAAAGGCCTGACAGCACTACCCAAAGGCTTCTGGGAGATCGGTTTTCACGCTTGCACAGGCATGCAGAACAGACCAAAAACACAACATTTTCAGCCTAAACACAGATGTACACACACGATGTCTGCCTCTCTCGTTCTCTCGCTCGGTCAGTGTCTCTGTCTCTCACCCTCTCACACACACACATACACACGCACACATGCACACACACACACACAATAATGTAGTGCAAAGCAAGGCTGTAGGGTTAATGTGTGAAAGGATACAGTTTCAAAGAGAAAGGTACAGGACTAATAAGTGTTAAGTGTCCTCAAACACTCAAACATATAAACACCAGTTGATGCTGCTACACACAGATACAGAGAGAGAGAGAGAGATAGAGAGAGAAGGAGAGAGACAGAGATAAAGAGAGAGAATATAATGAAACTCAGAGCTGAGTGTCTGTTTATAGAGGATATAGGTCAGTTCAGATGACTCTTGAGAGAGAAGTGGCCTTGTAATGCCAGACAACCCTGTGTCTGTATGGCACTAGACTGATCGCATGAGTCAATATTCATCTCAGCCTTTTCACACTTGTACACAGCACTTTAACCAGCAATGACAATCAAATTACATTAAATCAGTAACAAAACCACAGCATGATAACCACAGCATGATAACCACAGCGCATTCATCCGTGTGTAAAAATGTTAGCACACGTTCCTGAACCCACACACCTTCACTCACTACTTTGTCTTCTTCTCATTTTGGCACCCCTTGTTAGCAAAGCCCCGCCTGATCCAGATGGCACCAGTAAACATGAAACATTCATTTACCACGACCAGAGTAAATCAATAACGTTTTAATGTCGAGTGACATTCATTCATTATTCAAATCGTGTGTCATATTCTCACCGCAAGGGTGAACCCAGGGAGGAGCTGCTGTGCCCCCTACAGCCAGGATTGGGGTTTGAGTCGCAGCTGTGCCACACGCTGCCCAGTCCGATCGTCTCCAGTTCACAGTGGGTGAGAAGGCTGGCGAGGGTCCCTCTCTCTTCTCCTGCTGGATTATGGTTGAGTGGTTGTGTTGAGTGTTTGGGTGGTGTAGTTGAGTGGTTGGTTTGTGTGGTTGAGCGTTTGGGTAAAGTGGTTGTGTGGTTGGTTTGTGTGGTTGAGTGGTTGGGTTGTCTGTTTCAGTGGTTAGGTAGTTGTGTGGTTGGGTTGAGTGGATGGGATGAGTGGTTGTTTGATTGGGTTGAGTGGTTGATTTGTGTGGTTGAATGTTTGGGTAGAGTGGTTGAGTGGTTGAGTGCTTGTGTGGTTGGTTTGAGTGGTTGGGTTGTGTGGTTGGGTGGTTGTGTGGTTTGAGTGGTTGGGCACTTTTGTGGTTGGTTTGAGTGGTTGGGTTGAGTGGTTGGGCACTTTTGGGGTTGGGTTGAGTGGTTGGGTTGAGTGGTTGGGTGGATGTGTGGTTGGTTTGAGTGGTTGGGCGCTTTTGTGGTTGGTTTGAGTGGTTGAGTTGAGTGGTTGGGTGGATGTGTGGTTGGTTTGAGTGGTTGGGCGCTTTTGTGGTTGGTTTGAGTGGTTGGGTGGTTGTGTGGTTTGAGTGGTTGGGCGCTTTTGTGGTTGGTTTGAGTGGTTTGAGTGGTTGTGTGGTTGTGTGGTTGGTTTGAGTGGTTGGATGCAGGTTTCCTGTAGGAGTTTGTTTGGTAAAGCTGGGAACATTATACAAGAAGGAGAGACGTACTGGTGAGAGCTTTCCTGGGAAGGATCTTTATCAGGAGTGTAAGTCAGTTAGCCTTGCAATTATTACACATCTCACAGCTTAAGTGTTATTTTTCTGTTTTACTTATTTACTATAGCAAATCATATGTCAAAATTCCCTGACTGTGAAAAGTAGAAACTTTTGTCTGTTCTCAAATCCCACTGCCAGGGACTCTGTCTCTGTGTGGATTGTGAGCTTGTGTGTGTGTGTGCTGTGTGTGTGTGTGTGTGAGTTTATGTTTCTGGTTTTAGGTGTTGTTTTCCTTGCTGTGACATACTCAGTTCATGGCAAGGTGAAGGTGGAGTGTGAACAGGGCCGGCCTCCTGCCCCTGCAGGTGGGTGTAGGAAACCCTGCATTAGGGGCACTGATCCTGATGCTGCAGTGCATCTGTGGACATGCTGCCGTAACACCGGCAGATCCGAATGTGCAATAATCACAATGAGCAGCGACAGGCCTCCATTCTGTTAGATGCCAGCGTGTGTGTGTGTGTATGTATGTGTGTGTGTGTCAGAGGGAACAACAGGAGATGGCACAGATTCAGTGTATGTTGATAGGTGCCAAAATCTGATGGTCATTCTTAAGCCTCTGTTGATCGTTGGTCTTCTCTCTCTCTCTCTCCCTCTGTTTCTCTCTCTCCATCTCTATCTCTCTTTTCCTCTCCTCCCCCTCTCTTTCTCTGCTTCTCTTCCTCCATCTCTCTCTCCCTCTGTGGCGCAGACAGATTTTGTTCATGTGGAACTGTGGCGGAGCCATGGTGGTGTCATGGTGGTGTCATGCCTCAGTGAGTTGTGAAGGCAACAGACAGGTCAGCCACAGGTTGTAGTGCAATCAGAGAAGTAGCCACACTCTCTCACTGTGTGAATTATTTAAACACACACGCAGGCACACACACAGAGGGACACACACAGCGAGAGAATGAGAGAGAGAGAGAGAGAGAGAGAGACTATGAGCACTTCAGTATAGTCAGCACTTCTTACAAGGCCACCTTGAATTTGGGATGACAACGCTGACCAGATGATGGACCTATTAAGATATTAAGAAAGAAAGAAAGAAAGAAAGAAAGAAAGACAGAAAGACAGAAAGAAAGAAAAAGATAGAATAAAGCAGTAATACTGTCTTGACACTGTCAGTGATAAAGCGAAAATGCGCTGAGGACTGTTATGCAGTGTCTAATCAATAAGTGGTGAAGTTGGAAACAGGTGTTTGGATCGCTGCTGACGAGTGTTGCCTTTAGCATGGTCACTGATTAGCAACGCTGTATGATGCCGTTGTTCCAAATCCCGAGCTGTTTGTCAATCAGTCGGATTGTGCTCAGAAAAAACCTCAGTGGGACTCAACTAGGCAAACATACAAACACATATCGCAGACCAAACACGACCGCTATGTTTAAGAAAACCTGTTTACCCAGCTGCACGGCGCGGGAAGCGCGAGGGGCGGGAGTCTCTGCAAGTTGTTAATTAAAATCGTGATTTGTCCCTTTTTCGTTGGATAAACAAATTTCTACATGGCCCGGTTGTTTTTCGAAATGCTAATACGTGTGTATTTGTGTGATGATATGACTTAATGCCATTTTCGTCATTTGTGAAGTCTTTGATCGCTTTGTCCACGCGCAAAACTTTTTTCATTTAATTAATTGATTATTCATTTGTAATACCGCATTCTTACGCATACACTAAGCTACACGCTAACTGGCGAGGTCGTTTGCGCTCATACATCACCACAACACAATTTCAACTAAACTTAAGGGTATTTAAATTACACTAGCTATTTGATTAAATGAGCACACAGATTTTTTAGTCAGGCTTCGGAAGTTTAATTCAGGGTGCGTTTTCAGCGATCCTCTGTAAAATCTTTCAACAAATTCGTTTAGCTTTATTGTCAAACTAAATCCGTACTATAAAATCGTGCGGCTTTAGCGGAAAACTAAATCTGCGTTGTAAAGCCTTATATTTTGAGTGTGACACTTAATCCACACTGTAAAATTTTCGTTTTTGCTCGGACTAATAAACACATTTTAACGAAATTCTTTATCTGTTGACATTTTTCGAGGAAATATATTTCACTTACTCAAATAAAACTTTTTTACGGGAAAGGGACAAAAGTAAGATTGGTCACTTTTACATCTATTTTCTTTATAAACACTGTTGATTAGCGACAGATATATTTTTTGTATATTGCACTGATATTGCACTGACAGATTGCACTGATATACTTCGGTATGTTTTGGAGTACCTGTATCCACTTATATCCTCCAGTTTACTGCATATTAAACAAAAACAAAACTCAGTTTAAAACGTATTTTAATATACATAATGCAAAATGTATTTGCTCATTTTACAGGAACAAACAAGGTTGGATTCACATTTATTTATCGTAGGACAATATAAGAGACAGAATATGTATCATTGCCTTCATAGACACAGAAAACCCCAAGTGAGACTCGGAATGGGAGCCTCGGTCCCTTCTAGCCGATGCGTCAAGTTTCCTAGAAGGCGAATAGGTTCTTGACGGCATGTTTCAGAGATTCGTATTTTGTCTTTCAAACGCCAGATTACAGCCTATTAAAGCGTGGTCAACGAGAGTATAGGTTATAGCCTTTTTGGGGAGAGAAAACTAAAGGGATTTTTTGAGAGAGAGAGAAACTTTGGTGAGGGCTTACAGAAAGAAAAATAGTCTTCAGCGTCCTAACGCTCTTCTGTGGTAAGGCGGGAAAGGTAGTTATATCAACGCTCGCTCCAAAACACCTTTGGCTTTAGACCAATCATCTAACAACAGAACATCTCCACATTATTTTTTCTTCTTTTTTGTCCTTTTCCTTTTAAATCCATTTTGCAGAGTGGGTCTCCAAAATCACGCTCCTTTTCATGTCTTTAAAGTAACAAAAAAGTTTTTCTTTTGGGGCGGCAAAAAAACAACGTTTCAACAACAACAAAAATAATAATAAAACAGGCATCAATTCTTACCCAAAAAAAAACTCACAAGACCTGAAAGCGCCAGGCGGCCTGGTCTTTGTAGTCCAAGCAGTCTGCCGCGGCCGAGCTGAAGTTCAGTTTCCATGACGATGCGGCGGCAGCTTGCTCTTTGTAGTCTTTGTAATCCACACAGTCCGTTGAAGTGAACGGCAGCACCGTGCCGCCGTAGCCCTGGTGTGGGTGAGGGTGGTGGTGCCCGTTGCTCTGCCCGAGGTGATGGTGGTGCGTGTGGTGCCCGGCCACCCCGCTGCCTGTCATGGAGCTCAGCTGTGGATGGTGTGAATGTGGGTGGTGGGGATGGCTGTGCATTGGAGCCAGGTAGGAGCTACAATCCATGCTTCCGAAGTATGACCCGGAAGTAGTGCCAGGGTAGCCCTGGGCATATCCGGGTGTCTGGTTGTAGGACACGGGGTATGAAGGCACTCCAGGTGCCCCAGAGGCCCCAGAAACACCACGCTGCATGCAGGAGGCACTGGTGGGTGGTGCAGGGTCAGGGAGAGTAGGTGGGGCTGGAAGGGGTGAGATGGGGGCGGGGCTCCATATGGATGACACGGGCGTGGCCCCAGAGGCAGAAGCACTGCTCAACCCCAGCCCGCCCAGACCGGAAGCCGAAGAGGAGGAGGAAGACGAGGATGAAGATGAGTTGGTGCTGGCGATGGCCGGGGGGGTGAACTGTCCGCTGCTCTCTGAGCCAGGACTCTCGCGTGATGGGGAGGCTTTTTTCTTTGCCGGGCGAATTTTGGTACTGCTGCCACTCTGCTGTTGCTGCCGACATTTGGCTCTTCTGTTCTTAAACCACACCTGCCCAACAGGAGAAAAACAACTGTCAACACACACAACTCCACTTAAGAGCTTAATGCCCCCTTCAGGGGTTATTTCATCCAAAAAATGTTAATGCTACTATTCATGTATGAAAACTAGCAGAGACTGGCTAACTTTCATTCAGTGCTACAGAGCTACAGGGGGCACTGTATTATGATGCATGATACCAAAATTCCTTAAGGCCTTAGAGCATCTGATAACCTGGATCCTTCATATGTAGTCAGCGTCTAAATGTTTGTTTGTGTGTGTGTGTGTGTGTGTGTGTGTGTATGTGCTTCTCTCTCCGGCACATCTTCATAATTAAAGTGTATTGTCAAAAAGAAGATCTGCAGCATGAAATCACATTAGAAGTTTGTAAGTGTATGTGTGTGTCTGTATCTGCAAGAAAAACTCCTTTTAAATTCTCCTTTCTTCTGCATACCAAATTCGTATTGTCCCACATTGTTCGCCAGTAGAGACATTTTAAATGTGCACAGCTAAAACTGCAACCAAAACGAACTTCCAAAAACCATACCTGCACTCTAGACTCTGGTAAATTGATTTTCAAAGCTACTTCCTCGCGCATGAAAATGTCCGGGTACCGCGTCTTGGCAAACAGGCACTCCAAAATGTCCAACTGAGTGCGCGTGAAAGTGGTCCTCTCCCTTCTCTGTTTACGAGGGTTTGCTTTAAAAACAAACAAATAAACAACAACAAAACAGGCTCAATGTGTATTCTGTAAATAATGTACATAAACACTCATCTTGAACAAATAGCAAACTTTAGATTTAGTTGCATTGGTATACTTTTGAGGATGTTATTTACTTCCCAAACTTACTGCACTAAATGGAAATTCACACAAACGTATAAAACGCGTATTCTTCACGCAGAGAAACTGTAAAATCTGTCGGTTTACCCGGATATCCAACTGAAGGATGGAGTAGATCCATAGTCGCGCTCCCGAGCCCCAGGCCGTTCATGGCGTACGGGGCCTGCTTGAGGTATGACATCATTCTAGCAGCACTCACGGGACAAAGACGTCCGCGCCGAAAAGTTGTATTCCCCCGGCGCTGAGTTTAGCACGCGCAAAAACCTACAAGATAAAACAGCGTTGATTAGATAGAAAATAAATAGCAAATAATATGAGGAATTAATGTGTTGATTAAATGGCGACCATACGTTAAAGTAAATAATATCAGTCGAGGTTTGCATCAGCAGTTCAGATGCAAAGCAGCTCAGCCTACCACTCAAAAAAGTTTAAATCACGGGTCAGAACTTATTTTGGCCATTCGAAATTCAATAAAGATAAAATTTAATAATAAAATAATAACACATTGACCTAATTCATGTGAAGATTTTATCATGAACTTAAAGCCAAGCCAGAAAGGCAACTTCAGACAATTATCCCAGGTTAACATAATTATCTTGGGTGATCATAATTATCTCGGGTGAAAAACAATGGAAACACGGCAGTTTTTGAAAGAAAAAAGAAAAAAGAAAGTTGTCGTTAGGCTCAGATCAAGTAGAAATAAGACCAGCATCCTGGCCTCCACATTCACGGTTTTCACACTCGAATAATCAAGAGAACTTCAAAGACTAATTGGCCGTTTACACGTCACGGCCTGTCTATAGCTGGGAGAGAAGCGGCACTTGGAAGTTTTTGATCATTTCGGTTTGCAATGATCAAAACTCTTAATCTCGATGCTCTAGAATATGTCAGTTATACACATTGCTGAACAGCCTACAAAAATACCAAAAATATTGCAAAAAGTGAAAACCTTGTAAATTACAGACAGCCACGAACTCTCGCTGCCAAATTAATGCAATGACATTATCGAATACGTAGGATTCTCGATATTACGTTCATAACGAAGACAAAGTTCAACGTCCACATCTTCAACAGCAAAATTATTAGGAACTTTCATAGACCACTAAACATTTGGTCACTTAGGTGATAAGTGCGCACGAGAAGGTTCATACGTATTCCAGTAACTTTTATAGTAAAAAAGGGAAACAAATGCAGTCATTAGAAAAACAACAATTGTAATAACACTTGATTTTTTTTTTTATTTCTTCAGCGGCTTCTTGCTCGAGGGCCAAAGTTGAACGCGGGACGCGCCGCGCAAGCTTTACTGCGTCATATCGAAATTATTTGGGAGGAACGAACTTCGTTTCGCTACCATTGTTATAGAGTATAAGTACAAATGTATTAAGACAAAGGTCTGGTAAACGACATGGTGCGCTTTTCTCTGGCTCTCATTCCTATGAATAGCTCCACTAATGCCACGCAGATAACGCAGGATTTCAAAGCGGCCTATAGAATCCACTGTGATTCCATAGACGGGGTTTAACCAGATGTAAATTACCAGCAACTGCGCCAATCATCCCTCTTAACCATTTACATTACGCCCGGAGGGGACTCCATGCAGAATAAGTCTTATCGACTAAATAAATGACAACCCCCAAAAGCCAAACTTACCCTTTCGCTTCACGCATACGTTTGAGTTGCTCGAACAGATAAAATTTGTTCTGACATATGTGATACTGACACATGAACACAATTAAAACATATAATAAATTAACAAGTTTCAAAAGATAATCAAATTTGCAAAGCGTGTAAAATGCACTCACTTCCAAGGGATTCGGTGAAAGATCACACTTTTTTGCGCCTCACGAAACAAAAGTTTGCTGTTTTATGTACAGATTACTGAGAACTACGGCAGAAGGCATACTCTATTTACTTGTAGTTATTCGCGGGCTTTCTTTTACTTTTAACTAATTATACAACACTAGAGCCTCGCGAGTAACCAATGCAGTAAGTTGTGTTATTTTAAAACATTTCTGAAATAAAAGTCACATAGCAATAAATAAAAAACACATACATAAATATAATAACAAAAAAAAATAAATTAAAGAATGATCTTACCTAGATATGTTTTGCTTATTTATCCACTATGCGCAGACAACATCCACCGGACTATCGGGCGACTGAGGTCTGTTAGCGAACTGTTTACAACCAAAATAAATTAAGGAAGTACTGTGGTCAACACTTGACCCCAGTACAGCGCTGACCATAAAAGTACTCCTTTAATATTTAGCATTTAATCAATCGTTGTCGCTTAAAAAGAGTAGATGTCTCGAACTCATCTTACACACGCGTCTCGCGCTATGCTAAGGTGATTGCCAATGTTGACGAATTGAGATTGATCACTTTTTTGATGCCCTGTTCGTCTATGAGTAAAAGATACCTGCGAAACCGCCCATCCCAGCCAATCAAAAAGCATATTATTTCCTTACAGGCGAGTGATCTAGCCACTCACGAACAAGAAAGGCAAAGTGACCCCTCCCCTTAAATGTGACGACACATTAACTTACATGGGGAAAGAGTGAATCTTTCGTAAAAGTAAACTATTGTAATACACTTTTTATTTGAACCTACAGAGTTGGTGCATTACCCAAACATCGTAACTGTAACGAAACTAAACAACTTTTATTTCACTAACACGCAATCAGCGTGACTGACGATGTTGGTAAACATCAGTTTAAGAAAACATTTATCATATATTAAAATAGTCGTCCGTTAATAAGAGCATATGGCGTAAAGGTTTAAAAAGATTCAAAATTAGCAATTTAATTCATTTGAGTATCTCAATAAACAAATTATGCTGAAGTGAAGTGATAATGTCCTTGGCCTAGTGATGTGTGGCGAACACAGTGGTGATAAAGACCGCTTAACTAACTCTGCAAATGTTCGCCACTTCAGTAGACATTTCATCAAGATGAATGCGTAATTTGTTTTTAGACAAATCTGATAATGTTTCTTGTGAACATCTAAAAAAGAAAGCTAAATAAAATAAATTACGCCCACGTTTCATATTGAATCATTTGTTTAAACGTATCTGTAAAATCAGATTTTTATCCGATCTCGTATAATAGAAACAAATCAAATCTAGTTCAAAGAATTGCACATTTTGTAGAAAAAATCGAAGAATAAAATAAAAAAAATAAAATAGTCATATTTCTTAGGTAGTCAAATTTCCTTGAAGCAGAAAATTATAAATTTTAAGCAATAGATAGGCCTATTAATACACCTGAGGTGACGAAAAGTTATCTGTTGGTCTAAAGTAGGCCTACAGTATAAGAATGAATGTACGTTTGTTTGCCTAGACATAACAAATGAGTTTATAATTTCTAAAAACGTATTTGATGGAGCAGGTATTTTGCGCAAGGCTGTCTCCAAGCGACAGCAGAATCCAGTCCCGACACCTACAAAAGGAACACAAAGGAAGATTAATTAACTAATCAATTAATTAAATGAATTAGTTAACGTATAAATGTATATATTTATTGTCGTATATTTTAAAAGTTCTTCCCAAGAAAGCTGGTGGAATCGATAGCAAATGTATCAAGATATCCAGTGGCCCTGGTCTATTGTTGCGAGAGTATTTGTCTAATCCCGACCTGCCGAAGAGTTTCCTCGGCGCTAAGCCGAAAAGCCGCGGGATCAGGAGAACTAAAGGGATGTGTGCTAGCCGGGGTGATTGGTCTCTTTGGCCCGGCCTGGGATTGGCGTACTTCTTGTAAATTGTCGGTACTTATTAAAACGATGATGCATAAAATCCCCGCTAAATCCCCAAGTTGTCAGAAAGCATGAGCGCGAAGATAGGTTTATCTTTGTTACAGTTTTTTTTAAACACCCTCCTCTTCTGGCTATAGCCTCTTAAAGATCGGCCAGCTCAACACCTGCGGGAACAGGCTTTTTCCGTGCGTAATACACACACCAGCAATCCATTACCGCGGGTGATTTGGAGGAAGCATAGAGTTTGTAATATGGAAAGAAGCCAATAAAAAATCTCGTTTCGTTCTTTCCTACTTTCTTTTTTCTCTCTTTTTTGCTTTTGTTTTTCTTTCTTCGCCGATCATAAAAAAGTTATTTCTCACCGGCACTTTAGCTACATACACGTTCAAGTGTTAAAGTTTTCACTAGAAAGCAATTATTTTTTAAACCTACAATTTAAAAATTTTGAACATTAACGCAATATGCATGTACATTAAAAGAAAGATTTTTTTTAATGTGGTTATTTGAGTGTTTTGCTGGTGTCACGAAAATAAATTTCAGTCAGTCAACAATATAAGTCTCATGCACTAGAAATATTAACATCAGTTTCAGTTGCTTCGTTTAATTCAAATTAGGCCTGATGATTTTAAAGACTGCAAAATAAAAGAAATTGTTTGATGGTACTCATGGAATTTTGCAATAATTTTAAACCCAAGATATAAAAATAATTTAATCAAAATTAAACATTAGGTTAAAATAAATGACGTCGTTTGCACCGTAAAATGTTAGTTAAACAGAACACCGGCATCTCAGTGACTTGTCAATACACACGTACTTAATTCCTGCGAAGCTCTTTCTTGAAATCACAACTATCCTCTATTAGCATAATGAATGACGTGTTGTCAGTCCAGATACAATTAGTTTGTTCGAGTGTGTATTCGCATTAAATACGTAGATTGCTCCTTCCAACACAGAGTCAAAACAGGCCATTTTAAAATGAAAATAAGAAGTGAAAATCCGGTAATGAAACCATTATATATGATTGTCTTTTTGTCGCGGAAGAGAAACGTTTAGCTATTTTGCGTCATAATGTAAACTGTGTTAATAATCACGTAACAATTTGCATAGCTTAAAACAATCAACATCAAATAAATTAGACTATATCGAATGAACATTTAAAAACTATCACTGTTTCGCGTACTAATTAATCCAACTGTAAAAGCAAGTATTCAGCAGATAGGAAACGTTAATATTAAAAGGTCATATTTAGGATATTGTGTTTTTGATGCTTGGGCCTACCACATAATGATTTTCTATATAAACAGATATAAACCGATCGTTCTCTCACTCACACACAGACACATTTCTTTTGTTTTTGGTTTTCCTGAACAACAAAACAGATCCAAAATTTCATAGGCACGCGATCACGCACATCTTCCCACCCCACACACACACACACTTCACGCATGGGGGTTGTTTACAAACTAGTTTTGTGAGAGTTTGAATTATTTCTTTTACAATTTTGAATAATTTTTGTCTTCTGAATAACATGCATAAAAATCTCTCCCATCGCATGCACACACACACGCACACAGCTTCTAATTCGAATTAAATAAATAAATAATAAATTACATTTTTAAAACATATGCATGACAGGAACGTTCTCTTGCATTACATTGTGTGCTTTTGGGTCTCCCAGGCTCAGCACACTGAGCAGAGCTCATGGGTTTGGCCTTGTGTGAGACTGCGGTCCCCAAATGAACACCTCTCCTCCTGTTATATGCACACACAGTGTGCGCGGTGGTGACCCACTGGACCAAAACTTAGGAAACCGCACAGCACTGCAGGGGTGGGACATGCAGGCTTTGACTGATGGCACGTGGGTGTATGATGATGAAGGGGAACACCAGACCCTGGCTGCCTGATAGGACCTCATATGTGTGTTGTTTAGGATGACAGACCTGCACAGAGATGCACTGCTCCGCCTGACGGGCCCACGCCAGATGGGCCCACGGCTGACGGGCCCACGGCTGACGGGCCCACGGCTGATGGGCCCGTAGTTTTTATCAGAGTTCCCGTATTCCTGTCTCTATCCGCCTCCATGCCTGGGTGCACTAACCTGAAGCAGAATCCATTCTACCCCAGCCGAACTGGGCTCAGTCTAATCTGGCACCACTTTACGTTGGGGCCCAAAGTTATCCTGCTAACCCACAACAGCATCATGATGGCCTGATTCAACTCAGGACAGGCCTGATGACGTTAAGCTACTTCAGGGCTGGAGTGAGAAACGCTGGCATGTGTGAACCCTCTAACAGTCCTTTACAGTCACTGCTGGAAAGCACATTTTCCAAAATAACCCCACAAGCGCAAATTAGAAGTGGAAGGTAGGCAGGTTTTGGAACAGGTAGGCCTAGTGTTTAGGGAGGGGGGAAATCAGAGGGGAGTATATGTCTGTCAATCACAAGGGTGTTGTCCCGCCCCCCTCATTAGGAGGGTAAATACAGGGGAGGGGTGATGAAAGACCCCGCAGAACAAAACAAGACTCAGAAGGAGACACACACACACACACACACACACACACACACACAAAACAAAACTCAGGAGTAGAAACCAGATATGCACTCAAACACACAAGGAACACAACTTCACAACATACCCAACAGAATTGTTCTGTCCTCTAACCTTAAGTGCATGTTAATCCTTGCTGACTACTGTATTTGCTCACACACACATACATGCACGCACACACGAGCACGCCATGTTCTGCAGATTTAGGTAGCTTCATAGACTATACAGTTCAAGGAAACTCTTCCTGGCTGGACAAACCCATTCTTTCTCTCTTTCTCTTGCTCTCTTGTTTTGCCATTTGCTCTTGGGGAATCAGGTTAAAACTTGCATCTCTCTCTCTCTCTCTCTCTCTCTCTCTCTGTCTTTCTCTCTCTCTCTGCTTTACTGGTTACCATGTGAGCTTCACACAGCAACACAAGAATGTGCAGGTTCAGATCTTTCTGACCCACCCCCAGAAAGCTCAGCGAGAGAAAGAAAGGAAGAAAGAGAGAGGGATTAAGAGAGAGAGAGACAGAGAGAAAGAGAGAGAGACAGAGAGAGATACAGAGAGAGAGACTGAACTGATTTACAAACGTGACTGTTGTCAGGGTCTCACAAACTCGTTCTCAGTGGAAGAGAGAATGAGAGTGCCAGAGAGTAGCACCATCTCCATATCCTTCATATCAGTCCAACAGCTGAAACCCTAGATGGGAAATGCAGTCCAGATTGTGATTTCTAGGAGGAACTCTTTAAACGTGCCTCGGTGTGTTTGTGGGTGTGTGTGTGTGGCGGGAGTCGTATAGCACAGCCAAGCCCTGGTTCTCCTTCGTCGGCCAGGCCTGGAATTGCTGTCGCCTTATCTCCCCCAACAGCTCACCACTCAGCACAGCTGGGCACAACCACGACTGCCATCCCATAATATTTAGGGTGTGCGGCCGTGGAGCGATACATCCGCCAGCACTGAGAGAGAGTTATTGTTGCAGAATTTCAGACACACACACACACACGGCCTGGGGATCATTCTTTCTATGGGATTACATATTGATTTTAGAGCCATAAAAATGCCTTATCTCATAAAACGGCCTCTGCAACAAAAGTAGGGTCCCATGAATGCTTCTCTCTCTTAAAAAGCCCGAATCAATTCTTCACAGGCAGCGCAAGCACATTCCAGGTGTCCCAGATGCTCAGACAGGCGTCCGCCCACCGAGCCAAACTGAGCGGAGATCAGCGATTACGGAATCAAACGATCCCTGATTGAATTCGGAGTAACCACGTTAAATGGTCGAGGCCGTGGTGTTGGGTCGACCACAGCAAATATGACATCACCGTGACCGGATCCTGTAGGAAAGTCATTATTCCGAGATTCAAAAAAAGCCTCCCTTTTCTTCTACTCTATCACATTAGCTCTAAATCCCACCACTGCTGCACACAGGCAGATTAATTGATATAAAATCGGCAGATTATGATCCCAATCTTCTCATTACAATATAAAAAAACCCAATCCAGAATAAGCAGGTATTAGCCTCGCTAATTACAAATTATCGATTACAGAGCGGGAATGTTTATCAGGGACTGGTCGCATTTGTCGCAGCAACCTGTGGGGTTCTGGCGGGACGCCAAGCACACGTCAAAATCAATTGCTTGTGATTGGCCATTCGAAAAAAGGTCCCGCACCATATGGATGAAGGCACTGCCAGTGCCCTGAAAGGCACCGGGGGACTTAGTGTCACATAATAGGTGATCTGGACTCCTTTATAGGGCCTCGTATGCAGGGGCCCATTCGGCCTAATATGCACTCAGAAATCACAGAGCCACCTTTTGTCACTCAGACACATGACGACCATAGATAACAAGCTCTGTCATTTTTTTAATCAGTGGGGTTTTTTTTCAGCCCCCCCACTCCACCTCCTCTTCTTTATTTTCATTTGCAGAGAGAACCTGTGATGGCTAGAAAATCTCCTGCTTGAGAGTAAGACCATGGTGACCTATGCAGATTAGTTTTAGATCAGATGATTGTGGGCATGGCAGACTGACTGCTCTAGGAAATGGGGCCACGCTGACAGAATAACCTGCTTGCTGGGTGAAACTTTGAAATTGTTGTTGTCTAACCGAGTTAAATAATTAAACACTTAAAGCACGTAGCCGCTGCCCTTAGCCACTAAGCTCTCATATATCTGATCAAATGACACACTCACAGCGTCTGAGAGAGGTGATACATCGGGTCGCTTATGGACTACCTGAAGACAGTCAAGCACGCGCGACAGTCACCCTTGGGACGACGGGCCCTCCACTCCTCCTCTACTAAATCGTCCAAGATAGACGGAACAAATCTCCTTGGCTTCTGTTTGTGCCTCCTCCATGGAGCTCTAGGGAACGGTGTGTGTTGGGAGGAGAGAGAGAGCGAACATAATGGAGGAGGCCACGGGGAATCAAGACAGACTAGCAGGGCAGAGCGTGAGCTAGCGTCAGGTTTTCTGCGCTTGTATTCTCCATGTGAACTCCTCGAAACAAACCCAAGAATGAACAGATGTTTCCTTACAAACACAGTGGTGCACGCACAGTGACAGAGTTCTCAGATAAATAAAACCCTTAATGATGAAGTCAACAAATTACTCAAATATGACATATATATTTTTGCTGTTTTGCACAAAATAATGACACAATAAATTGCAAGACCAAGCTTACACACACAACAAAACACAGAATCATCACATAACATATGACATAACGATCATTATGATGTCATAAATAAGTTCCAAATGCTGAAGGAGAGTTGCCCACCCAGAATGCACTGTGGCCAGGTCTGGACCCAGTGCAGTGTTCTTCATCCGACACACTAAACACAAACCATGCAATGCAGCTGATGAGAACATTACAGCTCACTACACAAATATGGCTACTTCTATACTGTCTGCAATTGCGTTAGATTCAATATCGCATAACAAAAATAAACTAAAAGTGGATTTGTTTACACACCCCTTCCTAATGTATTTTGATCTCTTCCTTCTTTTTGTCAGAGGAAATATTAAAGGATACAACTTCCTTTTTAAATCCGTCAAGCCCCCCAAAAAAACCCTTAAAAAGAGGCCCCGCCCCTCCCGGACAAAAACCAGAGAAGTTCACATTCTTCTGTCGTTTACTTTTATTGCTCCTTCGCCCTGTTTGCTTTAGATAGCAAATCTGCTAGTCAGCTTCGGGGGAAAGAGAGCATTACAAATTAATCCTGGGTTTAATAAGTCCAGGAGCCTGCCAGGCTTCTCCCTCCCTCCGAGAGAAAGAGAAGTGGGGTGGGGGGGGGTTTAAGGAAGAAAGGGCAGAAGAAGGCAAAGAAATATATTAAAGTCTGTGATCACAGCCAGCTTTCCTTGTTTGTCGTCCCCCCTACTCTCTCTCTCTCTTCCTCTCTTTCTCTCACTCTCTTTTTTTTGTTGTTGTTGGTTTAATCCTTCATTCCGTAATCCAATTTGTCTATCGGAGTTTTTCGACAAGGCCGCAACCCGGCACATGGACCTCTCATTACAACAATCAAACCACAACAGCGGCCCGGCGTCCGCACACAGGCGACCGCAGACTTCACAGCCATCGTTTACTTATTTACATTTTGTTTCGGCCCGGGAAACTACAGTGCCTCTCTCCAGCACAGCTAAGTCGGCATGTCAATCCTTCTCCTGCTCTCTCAGCCTGTATCAACACCAGTACTTTCTATCCCTTTATGGTTCTAGAACTGTCCTGAGTGGAATGGAATCATATAGAACTGAACAGATCTTAGACGAGTTCTCGCCCGTTTGAGGGCGATTTCTCGCCCGGTTGAGGGCGGCATGTCTTTAGAGCGGTGTTGGAGCTGAACTGCGGGCTTTCTCCACAGAGGGCGGCTTAGGCGGATTGATTTAATTACTCTGAGAGGCCGGGGGGGCTGGCGGAGGACAGAGGGGCTTCAGAGAGCTGCCGCGTCCCCCGCAGAGAAGAGCCATCAAGGTAGAAAACACACTGCAATTATTAGATTAGTCTTTCCTTTGACACACACGCATCACACACTGCCCTGCAAAACCTGCTTGAAGTACACGGTGCACCTCGATAGGGCAGATATGGATTTGTGGCCTGAATGGGAAGCAGGTACCCAAGGTGGGGTGGGCGGGTTCTTGGTTATTCTGCTTTTATAAAGGAAGGTTACCCCCCGGCAGCCATTTTCACACCCCCATTCTGTCTAATATCTGCTGATGATGTTAAATGTGTTTTCTGCTAAAAGACGCTCGTCCCAACACCCACTCAGGACTCAGCGCGCCATTCAATAAAATCGCCCGCTGATTGTGGAATTACGCAAGCCCTGGAAACACTGCTCACAGGGACAAAACGACTTCCACACTGCCTGGTATTTATAGCAGTGCTTTACTGTTTACTAGCTTTTTCATAGTTATCCTGTTATCCTTTACTCTTACTTGTTTATTCTGTTTACTGTTACTGTTTACTGAAAATCATTTGCTAAATAGTGATCTGTGATGTATTATGTGAACCTCAGGCTCCCTCATGGTGCCCCGTGGTCCTGATCTATGGTTCCGCCAGAAACGAGGCAGAATTGGACTTTTGGATGAGCATTAGCTTGAGCAAGGGCTACGAATGCTGAGTCGAGAGTTGAGAACACAGGTCGTTGCCATCCATCCTACAGACGACAATTGAGAAATTGAGAAAGGAGACATTGTTGTTGACATCGTTGACATTCTTTTTGTTCGGCCTTCAGAGGAGAGTTCATTTATGAGACGTCCATGTCCAGACTGTCCTTGCACTTTCAGTGGACAACCTGAGTTCATCTGAACTAAAGGAGCCTTCCTAGAGATACAACATAATGGTACCTTCTCTGAAGAGGCAGGAGACATTAGACACTCACAGTGAGCAGACACACACACACACATAGGAACAGAGGGTCGTATCAGAGCTTAATAACCTCAGGAACAAAAGAGGAGAAGCCTGGTGGTGGTAGGAGTGTGGTGGTTTGTGATAGGTACGGTCTCCCGTGGCTCCACCCCAAGACCCACAGCTGCGGGAGGTGGCCAGCGCCTGATCCGAATGACATCATGTCATGTCTTACGATGGAGCTGGTCCGGTGGGAACGAGACGGGCCGTGGGGGAAGGCTTCTGCGGAGTCGGCTGCTGGCTCGTTTATTTGGTTTCTAAGGGTTTGGTCCACTTCCGTTTCTTTGACAAACGTCTCCCCCCCACTCCTCAAGGTTCACACAAAACACACTTGTTGATCTCTTTATACGACGGTGATTATAGGGGAGGCTTTTATCATGTGAAATATGATTTGCAGGCGAAGGCTGGACCCCCTGCTGCTTGGATCTCTTTCTTATCGGTTGCAGGGGGAGGGGAAAGGGGCTCGTTCATAAAGGAGCCCAACAGAAGAGCTCCTAGGCCAGCAGCAGCGGCGAAAGGAAGGAGATATTCTCATTTACACGCCTTTATCTGACGAGCAGCACGGTGCCGGTCTTCACAGGTCCCGCGCACATAATGGCCCAAAGATATAGAGCCCACTCATTACACAAAGACGCTGGCGAGTGAGAAAGAGTGAGACAGAGTGAAAGTGAGAGAGAGAGATAATGAGATGGATGGATAGATGGACAGGTCAAATGAATGATGAACAGATGAATGGACGAATGGCTGGAATGATAAACAAAGGTCATCTGAGTGGGCCTAATCTGAGTAGACCTAGTGTGAATAACTGTGGTATGAGTGGTCCTAGCGTGAGTGGATCTAGTGTGAGTGGTCCTAGATTGAGTGGATCTACTGAGTGGGTCTACTGTGGATCTAGTGTGAGTGGTCCTAGTGTGAGTGGTTCTGGTGTGAGTGGATCTACTGAGTGGGTCTACTGTGTGGATCTAGTGTGAGTGGTCCTAATGTGAGTGGGTCTAGTGTGAGTGGTCCTGGTGTGAGTGGATCTAGTATGAGTGGTCCTAACGTGAGTGGATCTAGTGTGAGTGGTCCTAGTGTGAGTGGATCTAGTGTGAGTGGACTTTTTCAGTTGAAACGGTTCAAACATCCAACCCCTCACACTCCTCATTTCACCATAGGAAGCAGGATCTCTGCTTTACACACTCTAGACTACAACAACTCAGATGCTTACACACACTGGACTACAACTCACACACACACACACATCAGACTACAAAACTCTGTCCACTGAGCTCCTCACAACATCAACAAAAAAGGCTTAAACTTCTTTAATTACTCTTTAAAGATCAGCACGGCTAAGTCGCTAACGGCGCTCACGCGTATGCTGACGAAAAGAGCAACGTTTCACAAATGATTACTCAAAGCCTCCGTCATAGCGAGCTGCTCCTAATCTCCTGCGAGAAGAAAAAATCATATGAATCACAAAAAAGACAGAGACAGAGAGAGAAAGAGGGAGAGAGGGAGTGAGAGGGAGGGAAACACTCGTCGTCTTTTTAGTCTCACAGACACGGTTAGCAAAGTTAGGGGGTGGGGGTGTGGGGTGTCTGGTGCGTTTGAGGGACGAATTCTGAGCAGTACCAGATGCTCTGCTACCGACCCACATTCACAGCCCAACAATACAGCTGCAGTGACGAGAAAGGGGGAGAGAATAAATTAATCATTCTCTCTCTCTCTCCCTCTCCCTCTTTCTCTCTCTTCTTTGATGGAATTAAGCTCTCTAGCGCTCCAGCCTGTGTGAACGCATTTAACGGTCTTTTCCACCCCCCCCTCCCCTTCTTTTTCCATTTGTGATGAGCAACGTGGGGCCACCCAGAGGAGATGGAGAGAGAGAGAGTGAGAGAAGAGAGAGAGTGAGAAAGATGGCGAGAAAGAGAGAGAGAGAGAGAGAGATAGAGAGAGAGAGAGATGGGGAGCAAAAGAGCGAGGGAGAGATGGAGAGGGAGGGAAGAGAGAGATATGGAAAGAGGGGAGAGGTGGAGGGAGAGAGATGGGGAGAGAGACATAGAGAGAGAGAAAGGGGAGAGAGGGAGATGGGAAGAGAGGGGTAATCCTTCTGTGGTTTGGGGGTATAGGAGCCCCATTATCCTCTCAGAACTCTGCTCTTTGGGTATGTTTCATACCCCCACAGCCTTCTCACTCTTTCGAAAGTGACTACATTTACATAGAGCAACAATGCACGATGCCACAGTGCAGATTAGTTGGGAATGGAGTGTGTTACCCTGATGTGTGTGTGTGTGTGTGTGTGTGTGTGTGTGTGCGTGTGTGTGTGTGTGAACAAGAGAAAGCGGGGTGGTGAATAAATGATATTCTTAGTATATGGTGGCACCTGCCAAATGTTTTACTGCCCATTGAGTTTGCAGGCACTTTTAACAGGGTAACAAAGCTATTACATGCTGTTACAAATACCTCTCCCTCTGTGAGTGTGTGTGTGTGTATGTGTGTGTGTGTGTATGTATGTTAGATTCTATCTGCTCAGCACTGAAAGGTTTTCACTGCCACAGCTGAGAGTGGAGTGTTGACAGAACCACAGAAGGGGCCAACACGTTTGTGTATCTGTGTACTTAGACTGCTCACCTGGTGGTTTCTAAGACCACCCAGCCCATCACACAGACTCTCTCTCTCACACACACACCACAAAATAAATACGCACTAAAAATTCAAATACACCCATGTACTTATTGTTGTATCTTTTTTAGTGCATGCCCTGTACTGTATATGTAAAGTGTTCCTTCATTATTGGTCTCGTTCTCCTCTACTAGACACAGCGTGTGTGTGTGTGTGTGCGTGTGTGAATGACACAAGAGAGGCAGAATGAAAAAGAGAGTATGAGAGTGAGAGAGTGAGAGAGAATGAGAGACAGACACAGAGACAGATACTCCCCAGGGCAGTTGTGAAGACAAATCAGAGTTGTGTCATATTAGCCCCAAGAAACCTCCCTTCAACACACCCATTTACCTAATGAATTCATCTCATACTAATGGCACTGCTGCTAACACAATTAGCAGGAGCATCTGACCAAAGTCAAGCAGGGAATACCAAGAATTCCACCAGGGAATTTGCCTTTTCTAGATGTCATTAATGTGAGGATTAGACATATTTTCAGGATCAAACTAAGGACATTTTGTTTGGCTGACAAATATAGCTACATACAAAAATCCCATACAACAAAGTATAATATACAATACACAAGAAAAGGTACAGTCATGGGTACAGTAACAGGTAGAGTCACGGGTACAGTCACATGTATAGTCACGTGTGCAGTCATGGGTAGAGTCATGAGCTGCAGGTTGTTCCATTCAACCACTAATCAAATGAACTTCTCACATTTTTGGTAAACGTTAGACCCAGTGTGTATCAAAAAATTAAATAAATAAATAATTGTTTTGCTTTTAAAAAGTTATTTCTCTCATTTAGAACACAAAGTATTTTCTTCTCGGGGTCTTATCTGATCATCAGACCTGACAGTCTGTTGGTTCTGGCCTGTTGGTGTGTATCTCCAGCCTAAGCACAGCAACATGAGGAAACAAAGAACACACAAAAAAACCCCAACCAAATCTCCAATCAGAGCAGCCGGCAGAGCTGGAGGGCGGGGAAGAAGAGCGGCCCCGGCTAATCACACTGCACTGATAGCGCAAACCTGCACTCGTTAGCATCACAATAGAGCAGTTCCTGCTGGCATAGCTAATACCCAAACGCCTGGTCAGGACAGAGCAGTATACAAGCACAGTCAAAACTGCACACAGATGCTTACGCGCTGAAACTGTATGAAGTGCGTTGAGCTACGTCATCAGCGAGTGCTAATACGGCTAACAAACCAAAGCAGGACGTGGCCAGTATGGTGTGATCGCTCCTGCGCTTGTTACCGTTGCCTGTCATCATATGAGATTATGACTGACGTTATTGTTTCTTCATTGTTAGCAGGGATGGTACTGTTCTGAAGAATTACTCAGCTAACAGCTCGGTGTGGGTGCAGGGGTTTGGGTGTAATGGCGCTTACTTCTGTAGGACATCCTCTGAATTAGTTATCTGGACGATCTGTTTGGAACTGGGGTGGGCTGCTTCCTTAATTAGCTGTTAAAAGGTAAGAACTGGTATCAATACACACAGGACAGGCCTAGCCAAGGTTCAAGGGTTTGTTTAGGAAACTAAACCACAGAATATAAAATGAGTATTAGGAACAGACTGATCTTAGTCTAAAGAGGATTTGCGCTGGAGAATTCTATTTGACGGAGCACTTTTTTCAGAACTGCACTATAGCCGGGGATGAGACGGCTCGAGCAGCGGATTCCTTGGCAGCTTTAATCCAGAGGGACTGGATGAATTTGTCTACAAGTCTGGGAACAGCTAGGAACACACAAGTGTTTACATAGTGAACATCTCGTCTGGAGTCAACTGACCTCATGTTTGTTTTTTGGAGATTTACTCAGCTAGAGCAAGGTTTTGATCCCAAAAGATCATTCAGGGATTTGGATCACGTTTTTGATAGAATCACTGGATCTTCTGACCATATGGTTTATGAATGGCATATGAATGTTTGCCTCCACCTTTAATACAGACCAACACCCCCCAAACACCTTCTCCCATCCCCCACACTCCTAACACCTGCTCCTTTAGCGCTCACTACACACACACACACACACACACATACATGCACACATAGACACACACACACAATTCTTTATCTCCAGATTTCCAGACAATGCCCAAGGGATACTGATGCCTAATCCTCCTGATCCTTCTCTCTCTCTATCTCTCTCATTCTCTCTCTATCTCTCTCTCTCCATCTCTCTCTCATTCTCTCTCCCACCCCCTCTCCCTCCCCTTTTCCTCTATGTGCCCCCATAATCACAGAGTCATTCATTCACTAGCTTCCCTCACGCATGTTCATTTGCTGATATGAAACAGACACAGACAGACAAGAGAGATCAAGGTGTAAACACTGATACATTTGACCATTTTTAGTTGTACATATATAAAAACATTTTAGTACTTTTTTACCCAACCAGGTAAAATCTCTAACATAAACAACATTTCCACTGAATAAGCATCATACCAACTCAGAGCTGGTTTTCCTCTGGATTTCTTTATGAATGACCAATCAGAAAAGACGTTAGCCCTAATTCTTTGGGGAGAAACGCACTGCTCCCTTACACTCTGGGGAAAGAGTGCGCGTGTGGGTGCACGTGTGCTAGTGGGGATGCATGTGCATGTGTGTGTGTGCACGTGTGCTAATGCAGGGGGTGCATGTGGGTGTGTGTGCACGTGTGCTAGTGGGGGTGCATGTGCATGTGTGTGTGCACGTGTGCTGGTGGGGGTGCATGTGCGTGCGTGCACGTTTGTTTGTAGAGGTGCATGTGGGTGTATGGACAGGTCAGTGAGACCCAGGCAGCTGCTTACAAGGCTGAATCCATGGTGAAGCTGGGATGTGTTATTATAATGTGTTATTATAATGTGTTATTATAATGAAGGCCAAGCTCCTCACAGCCATTGTGCTCCCCATAGAACTCGCTTGATAATGTGCTTAGGGCAGGACGTGGGACTGAGAGCAGGGCTGGACATGGGGGCAGGGTGTGGGCGGAGTGAGGGACATGGTGTGGGAGGAGTGAGGGACATGGTGTGGGAGGAGTGAGGGACATGGTGTGGGAGGAGTGAGGGACATGGTGTGGGAGGAGTGAGGGACATGGAGTGGGGGCGGAGTGAGGGACATGGAGTGGGAGGAGTGAGGGACATGGAGTGGGCGAAGTGAGAGACATGGTGTGGGAGGAGTGAGGGACATGGTGTGGGAGGAGTGAGGGACTTGGTGTGGGAGGAGTGAGGGACATGGTGTGGGAGGAGTGAGGGACATGGAGTGGGAGGAGTGAGGGACATGGTGTGGGAGGAGTGAGGGACTTGGTGTGGGAGGAGTGAGGGACATGGTGTGGGAGGAGTGAGGGACATGGTGTGGGAGGAGTGAGGGACATGGTGTGGGAGGAGTGAGGGACATGGTGTGGGGGCGGAGTGAGGGACATGGTGTGGGAGGAGTGAGGGACATGGAGTGGGAGGAGTGAGGGACTTGGTGTGGGAGGAGTGAGGGACATGGTGTGGGAGGAGTGAGGGACATGGAGTGGGAGGAGTGAGGGACATGGAGTGGGAGGAGTGAGGGACATGGAGTGGGAGGAGTGAGGGACATGGAGTGGGAGGAGTGAGGGACTTGGTGTGGGAGGAGTGAGGGACATGGTGTGGGAGGAGTGAGGGACATGGAGTGGGAGGAGTGAGGGACATGGTGTGGGAGGAGTGAGGGACATGGAGTGGGAGGAGTGAGGGACTTGGTGTGGGCCGTTGCCACAATTAACACAGCCTAGCCTTGAAGACAGCGGAGGATGCAGGCTGCACCACAGAATTGCCCAAACATTGGAGTGCAAGGCCAAAACTGGACCTGAGTCTGCTGGGTCTGAGAAGGCTGATCAGACACTTTCAACCTCTGAACACAGAAGAGACACAGGTGGCTCCTAACATCTTAACAGTACTGTTAGCACTGATCTCCAACCTTCCTGAAAGTCTATTAAAAAGGTGCAGTACTCATCCAAGGGCAATCCAGACACATGCACCATTGACTCATTGTACTGCTTCTCCAGTGGCCGGAAAAGATTGCAAAAAACAAAACCAGCAATTGCTATGGCGGCCATGAGCAACAGCAACAACAACACTGCAAAGAAACATCCACTAAAATGTAGCAACACATGTAATTTTATGTCACTTGCTCAACGGTGCGGACGCAGACCCAGTGTTTTCTGACTAGTCCTTTAATTTACCCCCCAAAGAACCGCATATATCAAGCCCAAATAATCAGTTACATGCATGTGTGACTCCGCCCCCCTCCTGCCACATCCTAATTAGAATCTCCACTCATTAACCTTCTCTATCAGCAGGGTTAATTAACACCTGTATATCAGAGTAAACATTAGATAGGTTAAATAACCCCTGTGTGTGTGGGTAAGGAAAGGTCTGGTGAGATGAAATGTGTATCTGGTGAGAAGCAGCCATCAGGAAGAGTGTTGACCCAGGGTCTCTGGGAGACGTGGCTTTCGTTGCTTAGGTTTAAGGCAACTGTCTGAGGTCTGTAGAACCCACAACATCTAGAACACGCAGAGCACACAATCACACAGACGGTCCAGCCGGTACACACTCACCCAGACCCAGAGACACACACACAACAGGAGGAGTACATAGTGTCACTGTGTTTTTTTCTCTTTCTCTGTCTCTCTCTCTCTCTCTCTTACACACTCACACACACTAGCACCAGAAGTGGCACACTCTTGACATTAATGGAGATAGATGGGTGTGTAACGACTATTAAACCCATGTAATCAAAAAGGACTCCTTATGGCTCAGACTGATGAGGTCATTAGTGGGTGTCAGTTCCAGTCAAACTGGCAACAGTCACAGTTAATTAATGCAAGATAACGAGGTGTCTGGGTTCGCACGTCCCCTCTAAAGCCTGAAAGGGAGGAGGTCAACCGGCAAAGAAGGAACAAGGTGTTAATGAAATTATGAACAACAACACAGACCTCTCAGTCACTACAACCCACTACAAAGCTCTCTTAACATATAACTCACAACTCAAAGGGTTTCACATTGGAGATGTCCCTAAAAACAAGTCACGAAAGGTCAGAATAAAACAAAACAGAACAAAAACAAAAACAAACCTCAACCAACATTTTCCACCACGATGCAGATTGGTAATGAGCAACAAATACCCTACGTGACTGCCTCTCATGAAGAGGACAGCAGCTCAGAGTCCTGAGCCATGTTATCCGCGAGGGGAATTTCAGAAGTGTTGTGAAAGGTGCACACGTGTGTTCAGGCCGGAGCCTCGGGGCGGCTGCGTGTGCCGTGAACGCGTCTGGAAAGGCAGCATGTCCCTCCACTGGTCCGTCCGCTGGTCCCTCCACTGGTCCGTCCACTGGGCTTTGGCCATTATGCGCCCCCCCCCTCCACAACCCGCACACACCCCTCCTGTCCACAGACCCAAAGCAATTTAGCTCTATCTCTCCCCGCTAACAATCCCAGCAGAGAGGACTAATTAGCTACACTGGTGCCATTTCCATCGTAATGGTTTGTTTGTGGCCATTGTTCAGCCCCACACAATGGGAAGCAGAGATGCAAATGGGGGAAGACCCAGGGGCACTCAACAGAAGGAGTGGTGGTATACTCCACCCTGGAGGGTGTGTGTGTGCGTGTGTGTGTGCGCGTGTGTGTGCGTGTGTGGAGGGTTTCTCTCACCTCTCCATGAGAAAGAAGGCAACAGCTTTTGAATGGAGCCATCTAGAATGTCAACATGTCCACACCCACACAACTGTCTCTTACTGGTGTTGCTATATAGTTAGCAATCTGTCTGACCTGCACTGGTGTTGGTACGTTGCTGGTGCATATACTGTACAGAGCCGGAGTGGCTAATCTGGAGATTCAGGAGGATTCTCGATTTGCTGGCTCATGTCAATCTTGAGTTTGGGCCGGTTGGATGGGAAAAATTATTTTGTGGGCCAGGTTTGGTCCTGATACTGTACATCAGTCTGACCCATACTGGTGTTGATATGCAGCTGAAAAAAAAAAAAAAAAAAAAAAATATATATATATATATATATATATATATATATATATATATATGCATCCTGTAATACTATAGTGCTCAAGTACGCCAGAACGACCTCTGACCCCTCTGCACTGGTTTTCTCTGGCCGTGTGTTTTCCACCAGCTTGATCTGGTGATGTGTCTCTTGACCTTGATTTGTACCCTGGTCTGCTAGTCTGCTAGCTACTTGTGGCAGGCGGCAGCTCATCACCATTAGAGAGACGTCCTGCACATCGCCAGCATCAGAACAACTCTGCACCACTACTCGGTCTGTGATGGCAACATGCCTGCGTTTGTAGTGAACTTCTCAGGAGACGTCTGGTCTGGGACTGAGCGGCAGGCACATTTCTACACACCAACCCAAAGGCTAGGAAAGGGTTCTGCAGTGGTAGCTTTGCTTAAGAATTAAGATAAATATTTTTTGCTCATTTTAAATCCTTTGTGAGAATGGGTCTAGTATGAAAGGGCTTCTCTCTGAGGTACAGCAGAAGGTGTGTTAGCATGTTTAGAACACAAGCTGTGCAGAAGGTGTGTGTGTGTGTGTGTGTGCGAATATGTGCCAGTGTGTTCGAAGCACTAACTGTGGAGAAGGTGTGTGTGTTTGGAGCACTAACTGTGCAGAATGTGTGTGTGTGTGTGTGTGAGAGAGAGAGAGAGAGAGAGAGAGAGAGAGAGAGAGAGAGCTCATACAGTGTTCTGCTGTATGAGAGGTTTCTCTGAGACACTGCAGAAGGCAGAACTGTGGGTATGTGAGGAATGCCGACTACGCCACTAATCCATAATCCCCACTGAGTGCTGGGGCCCGCGCAGGTACTCTCTGACTTCCACCCCCCCTGTGTGTGTGTGTGAGAGGGGAAGTTGAGAATTGTGTGTGTGTGTATGTATGTGGGGATGAATGGAGGTATGAAAGAGAGAGGTGTGTGTATGTATGAAAAACTACAATTAAAAGGTACAACATAAGGTCTCGAGAGAAAAGGCTCCTCTACATTATACTACACCAGCACAGGACCCAGCAGTTACAGTGGAATCGTATTTGTGTGTTTAGTACTGTTCAGAGGTGTTAGTCAACATTAGATTTGTTGTTTTAGCAATTATATAATGACCATATATAATTCTTTTATTTTATAATTATCTTTATTACAATACAAGCAGGAAATGCTGGAAATATTGATATGTATATTAAACACTGAAAAATCTTCTCTAGGCCACAGTGGTAAGTTATACTAGATAGGTGCATATTCTGACTGAACACATAGTACTTTTGTAAGTCGCTCTGGATAAGAGCGTCTGCTAAATGCCGTAAATGTAAATGTAAGTTTAAGTGTTTCGTGTGACCTCCCCTTACACTAGAGCACCAGCAGGATTCTGCCTTTCACCCACAGAACCTGAATGGACTGGCACCAGAAGGTCACTCCAGAAAACTGTCAGAACCACCTCCCCAAAACAGCTCCACATGAGCTTAGTGTCAAGGGAGGTCATGCTAAACACTGAGCTTTGCCTTTAGAAGTCAAATTTTTTTAGTTTTATTTTAATTTCCATGTATTTCATTCTTATTTTTTATACATATATCCTGAATTTTCTGTTTGTGTCTAATTAATAAAGAAACTGAGCAATAATTACATATGGTCATTATACAATTTCTAAAACAACAAATCTAAGGGAGGCCTCAGAGTTTTACACAGTACGATGTGTGTGTGTGTATGTGTGGGTGTATCATCTATATGGTCTGGTTGAGCATCGCTAACAGTCTCTGATCTCATGGGCTATTAACTGGAGTGTGTATGTACCCATTTGGTCCAGAGAGCATTCTGAGCTTGTAGACTGATGTGGGACGAGAAGGCTCGACTCAGACGTTCCCGTTCGTCCTGAAGGTGTTCAGGTTGAGGTCAGGGCTCGGTGCCAGCCACAGGGTCTCAGCCTCAACAACCTCGCCAGACTACTGTCGTTATAAAACACAGACCAACATTAATAAGAACAGGGTGAGAGTAATCATAAGCGGAAGAAGTCTTTATATTATATAATGATGTATATTTACATTTACATTTTAGAAAACAGTGAATTAGAAAACAGTGAATTGTATCAAAACAATAAGACAGCACTAGATTATGCTGTGCTAAATTGAAAATTATTTGTTAAGGTTACATTTAATCCTAATAAAAAATAAGTGTGTATATATATATATATATATATATATATATATATATATATATATATATATATATATATATATATGTGTGTGTGTGTGTGTGTATGTATATGAGAGAGAGAGAGATTTTGGTTATTTATATTGTTTTAGAAAGCATAACAAACTATGGAAAAACATATTCAAACATATATACTTACAAAATACATATATAGGGCCACACACACACTAACACACACACACACACACACACACAGAAAGCTGAGCTTGCCTCTTGCATGACCCTGGCTAAAGTCTCCCCTCTTAGCCAATCGGCTTGCATTCCTCATTCTCACATGACTTCTTTCAACTCCCACAATCCGTCTGTCCATTAAGTGTCATGTGTGCACTCTTCTCCTAGACTGCACTGGAGGAATGAGGCAGGAGATCGCGGGAGTGAGGAACTTCTTTCTGCTGGAGAGATCGGGGGAGGGGGGGGGGGGTCGTACCACAAGGGCATCAACATGAAAACACTGATTTCTTGGGGGCTCTTGTAGGTCCCTCTATGCTTGACTTTGGGTTTTTGACATGGCTCTTGGTCCGTCTGTAAAGACTTGGCAGGGGATTATGAGGGCCACACAAGAGTATCGAGAGAGAGAGAGAGAGAGAGAGAGAGAGAGAGAGAGAAAGAGCAAGAGAGAGAGAGAGAGAGAGACAGAGTGATACAGAAAGACATAGTGTGGGACAGAGAGAGATACAGAGAAAGAGATGTACAGAGAGAAATACAGGAAAATAGAGACAGTGACATATAGGGGAGAGAAAGACAGAATGAGAGAGTGGGAGAGAGGGTAGACCCCTAATGAGGAGTTGAAGGTCAAAGCAAATAGGCTTATGACAATTTATTACACCCCCCCTTAAAAAAACAGAACTCAATCAAAACCAGTCTTGCTAGAGCATTTCTATATTCCACTTCTACAGTCCCATGGAGCCATCTCAGTGTATTTTGTTAAAGAGGTTTAACTACACTGACTGAAACCTCTTAAGGGTCAATGAGGGTGACAACTGCTTTCTACTGCCCTCTGCTGGTCCAATTCTATTACTGTGCAAATTCATGAGGCCCAACATAATGTGCAGTGACGAAAAAACTAAACAACAGAAGAGATGCAGAAAGCAAAGTGCATATGCATTCCTGAATACACTTACATACAGACGAATACAAAACACAGCCACACATGCAGCCAACACACAAGGTCGCAGGTTTGTTTGAGGGAATCTAGGTGAGTCGTTCTGAGAAAATTAATTCATTAACAATCCCAAAGATCTAGAACCGGTCAGGGCAGAACAAACAATTCATAACAAGCAAGGAAAATGCACTGACTGAAGTTTCATGTCCACCATACATTTCCAAAACCATCAAGACCTGTAACTGGTGTCAGCAGTTGCATTTATTAATAGGAATAACACAATATCACTTACAGTAAATGGCATAAAGAACCCTGTGTTTGTTACACATTTACCTACACAGGCATTGTGGGTACTGGGCAGTCCAAGCCTCCTGATCCCACACCCCCGCCCCCCCTCCCTGGGGGTGGGCAGGATGGCACATGCCCTGCTCAGCAAGCTCCTGGAACGTGCGACCTCATCATCCAAGTGTATTCGGTTGAGTGCGCCAGCACCCATCTAATCGGCCAATCAAATTACACAGAGCGGTCCATTCCTTTTATTGAAGCCACCACAGTCCCAAATCCAATAGAGTTTTCCTCCCTGCATCCCTCCATCCTCCCCTCCCCTCTCCAGCTGCCCCCAACCTCTCCTCCACTCACAGGAACGCATGCTTTCTTCCTTTCTCTCACTCTCAGAGTCAGACAAATGCCTGGTCACCGCATGCGCATTGGGGAAAATGTCTTTCAAATGTCACACTGGCATTTCTGAGTTTGAGAACTGAAGTCAGAAGATACAACTCCAGGCCGGCACATCTGTATATTTGCTCTGCTCAGTCTCCCAGTGCAGCTAAGCAGCTGACCCAGACCAGGAGACAGACAGGAGCAAATACACCTGGAGTGGACTGGATATGTGAAATCATATGCGTTGTGTTTTGTGATCCTTTCCTCTAAGGTTGAAATCACAAAGCAGTCAGTACTACACTAGGCAGTCTGTACTACACTCAGGACTACACAGCAGTCAGTACTACACACAGTACTCAGTATTATACTCCGCAGTCAGTACTTCCATAGGCAGCCTGTACTATATGCAGTACTACACTCAGTAGTCAGTACTACACAGCAGTCAGTGCTACATTCAGCAGTCAGTACTACACTAGGCAGTCTGTACTATACTCAGCAACCTGTACTATACTCAGTGCTCAGTACTACAGTCAGCAGTCAGTACTACATCCTGCAGCTCAGGGTTACAGTTGCAGCATGCTCATAATGGTCTGGAGGCCTGACACCAAAGTCCTGCTTCTCTGGGAAAGAACCCGAATGTGCCCACATAGAACGCTGCACTCAGTCTCCGTGTCATCACTGTGCAATCAGCACCAAGTCAGCAGAAGACACACGACTGCCTCCCGCTTCATAACAGAAATGACATCCCTCTTTGGTCCTTCAGATCGATTGTTCTGTGAAGAGGAAGAAGTGATGATCCTATCTTTGTTTTGCAGATGTCCCCATACGTCTCTTTACAGGATATAAAATATTCTTCTTTTTTTTGTTTTGTTTTGCATCGTTCTCATTTTTACGCTATGTTTCCGTTAGGCCATCCTGCACTCTCGTTTCCCATTGTGTGTTCCTTTTACCACAGGTTTTCCTTTAGGGTGGAGGTCTGATCCTTCACTCCGGCAGTCCAGCACGAGAGCTCCATCGTTCCTCCAGAAGAGCTCCAGTCATGTGAGGAGTTTAATTACAGCGGGCAGGAAGCCCATGTGCTGTTGTGTTGTCGGGGCTGATGTGGCTGAGCCTGGAGGGCCACGAAGGGCCTCCTGGACGAGCTCTTGGTTCCCACATGAAAGAAGGAGGCGCTGGGCCCATTCACAAGGCCTGGCTCTGTTTGCCCCCCCGCGCGAAGCCTACGAGGAGGGCTAATTAAAACGTGCTAACGGCTAGCGCAGTGGAGGGGCGAGGGGTGGAAAAACAAACCCCCTTTGGGATGGAGGGGCTTAATGAAGGACTCTCACTCGCACTCTCCTGCACACGTTTGTGCGCACAAACACACACACACACACACACACACACACACACAGTGATCCGAGGCCTCGGGACGCATATTGATCTTTTTGGTGGGTTTGAGGGAGAGGTCTAGGTTTGACTTCTCCCACTAAGCTGGGGGGGCACACCTGTGTGTGTGTGTGTGTGTGTGTGTGTGTGTGTAGCATGGCTAAGCCTAGATTAAGCTAAAGTTACCCGTCTCTCTCCCTTCTTGCCGTGTCATTCAAACCCCCGATAGCCCACTGACCACGCGGCCACACAAAGCCTCCTTTCCACAGCCCTCATCAGTGCCATTAGCTCTCAGACATCAAACACATGGGATTATGGGATTGCCAGAGGTCCCTGAAGGGGGGAGGATGACACAAAATGGATTCTTCCGGGGACTCCCATACGACTGCAGGGCTTTCTATCAGGAGATTACGCTACAATTTGTTTCCCTCCTTTTCCGCCATTTTGTCGCCGGCTTGCGCTCCATAGAGCGACCGCACTGTAATCCCACCTGCGCAGCAGATTACACACGGCTTTGTCAACACGGCTAATACCCAACAGCCAGGGAATCGCCAAGTTCTCGAGGCACTTAATGCGTTATGCAAGCACACCGACACACACACACACACATATACTCGTGCACAGACACAGTCTTGTACACACTGTTAAGAGCTCATCAAACAGTTGGATGTACATGAAGCTACTTCCACCATTTCCAGGTTTGGAATCTGCTGGAATCTGCTGGAATCTACCCGAAGTGTGAAGCAAGCTACATTCACGTGATCCTGCAGCAATGAGAGAACTTTCTGCCCTGCTACCACAGAGAGACACAGTGCTCTGTTCCAAAGACTTATTCACCTCTCAAGTTTCCTGGTATGTTTTCTTGAACTCTTACTTTAGCTTCAGCCAGGCACCAGATAGGGTGGACACCACGTCAATCAGAGTCACATGAACCAATCAGAGCGCCGAGCACCCAGCACCAGACAGCACCTCAGCCTGTGCTGAAGAGAACATCACCTGCTATATTCAATGTGGTATGTTGAAGGTTTAGATCTGCAGCAGCAAACTCTCACCATGCAGGTGGAATTAGTAGAGGCAAAATACACTGAACGCTTACCAGGTTGAGAGTCTAGTGAGGCACTGAAGTAGTATCTGAATGCTGCTTTAACATGCTTAAAGTATAGAGCACTTTCAGGACTTCAATAATGCAGAGCCAATAGGGCTCATGCACAACACTCATGAAGATTTATAGTATAATCATAGAAGGTCGTTGCTAGCAGAGCTGTTAATGGAGATCAGCATCAACGCCGTTCCCTCTCTTTGGCTCTGGTAGCTAGCCACTTAGAAGTGGCTAAATAGGATTGTTATGTCATAATGTAGAACTTTCAGTGTTTAGACATTCTAATCCAGTTTAATCCAGGGACCAACCAGAAATGACCACAGAGACCATCCCGAAATGATTACAGAGATAATCCAGAAACAAATCACAACAGTGTGATACTCCTCAAAGCATTGTAAAGAATACTACACTGCTATATTACAGTGAATAAGTAGCAAACCGCACAAAACACAGCTACACTCGGACAAAAGAACACAAACACAGGAATACTGAAGCTACTTTTCATACTCAACAAAAGAGAGAAAACTGAAAGCGCAGGGGGGGTTCAAATGCCCCTCGGAGATTATCCTTCTAATATTTCATCAGATTAGTCCTCCAGCCAAAAAGCCCACAGTGTGTTGACGGCCCCGGCAGACCAGACGGCCTCGACTGCTGATTTTAAGTGTTCAAATAAAGCTTTTTATTTTAACGCACCGTGACTGCCCAACACAGACAGTGAGGCATCAGAGAGTAGTAACAGTGTAATAACTCCTTTATTAACCCTCAGGTGCAGTCACTGCGCTGGTAGGAGATGCAGGATGAATTCACAGGTCGAATTCACAGGTCGAAACTACGAGCGCCTGTTCTTCAGACACTCTCACACTCGTTCAACTTCTCTTTCTTTTTCTTTCTTTCCGTTGCCTTATGTCCCCCCACCATCCCCCCCCCCTCGCCCTCTCTGTGGGGAGAATGTGAGATGACCTTACCATGAATAAAGTCAGAAAGGATTAAGTGTGGGTGGGGGGATTTGGGAAGGGGGCAACAACAGGTTCAGCAGAAGGTGGGGGCGTTTGAGGGGAGGGTGGTGGGGTAGAAGGGGTAACAGATGCTTTCTTTGTGGGATGTGGTTGGAGGCTAGAAATCTTTCCTACCTTAGAGACAGCCAGTGTGTGTGTACGCATGCATGTCTTTTTGTGTGTGTGTGTGTGTTTGTGTTTAAGAAAAAGGTGAAAATCAAATGATCGTCCAAGTGTACTGCAAAGATGCTTTTGCTGGAGTGTGTTAGAAGCATTTGTGGGTTGAAGTGTTGGACCTCTTTAACCAACAGAACCTTTTTAATGTAAAACTCCGACTTGGTAATCTGGAGGGCTATTTAAGTCGTTAGTGTTGACCCTGTACCAGGAGCACAGTATAAATGGGTGGCGGTCCATTTGTGCATTCGTTGGACATTTGGACTTGCTGACTAACAGTCATTATAGTTGACCCGTTCTTGGACAGATTGTGCTGAGTTTGTAAAGAAGCTCTGAGCACAAACCAAGAGAGAGATTAGGGTCCTCATTCACCATACACACTGAACCCAGTAAAGAAGCAACTCCTCTCCACTGCAAACAGACAGCAGACAGCAGAGAGAAGCCCCATAAAATACACTGCATTTCACACACACACACACACACACACATGCTTGTGAGAGGTGAAGGGGAGGGAGGCATTGCTGTGTAGCCTTGGGGAACACCGTGTTGGAGATTAAGACAGACATATGTCCCTAATTGAACCACATCTGTTCCAAATGTCAAAGTTCAAGTATGTGTGTCTGTATATAGAAAGATTTATATAAATGAGTGCGTGTGCTGAAGGAACTAGACATAAGGAAATCACATTTAAATTAATCACACACACACACACACGTATAACATAACATTACAATAACAACTGGATACAGAAGTGATGCGATTATAGGCATTTTAAACATCTAAAAAGGTTTCACGCCACATTACCTAATTTAATTAATTTACCTGCATAAATATCTCTATATTATTGTATGTGGGTTAGGGTTAGGGTCACACACACATCCTTTTCCAACCAAGTTCCATGTTCTTGTCTTGGGCTGCATCCACATATGTACTGGTCTCATCCTCAGCTGTGTGTGTGTGTGTGTGTGAGAGAGAGAGAGAGAGTGGGGCCTGCTGAAGGGATATGGGCAGGAGAGGAGAGTGAGATTACAGGCTGCTCCTACACCCTACCTCCACAGGTGAGCTCCACAGGTGAGCTCCACAGGTGTGGGTGCAGCAGCAGGAGCAGCAGGAGCAGCAGGAGCGGGGAGGAGGCCCTCTTGGCCTGCGTAGCCTGCTGGCGGAGCGCCCTGAGCGGGGTACGGAGGCCGGCACACCCCCTGCCCCGGGTCATGGCGACCACGAGCGGCCGTCCTTGCCAGGCACCATGCGGAGACGTGACGAGCGTGGAGAACTACAAAGGCTGAGAACACACGCACGTGGGCACACACACACATGCAGCGGGATGCCCAGTGTGTGTGTGAGGGAGACGGATGCTGAGAGAACATCTGGAGGAGTGACTGAGGCTCAACCCATCTCTCAGACACGCACACACCCCAATACACAACTTGGACATCAACACAAAATACTGTGGAGTTGAAAAGAAGCAAAAAATTATTCAAATTATATGGAGTTAAGTCGTACTTCAGAATCACTCAAAACAGATCTGTTTTTTTTTAAGATTCTCGAGGATTAAGGAAATCTGAAATGCATCTGCAGAAGACAGAAAGACCGACAAGCCTCTCAAACACCAGATGCAGACGACAGAACACACTCCAACACATTTCTGAAACACTTCGGGGCCGTGTGGCGAGCAGTTTTGTACTTCAAAAGACGCACCTGTACACCTGAAACAAGAGGTGAACAGTAAGCGATGGACAGAAGACGAAGGACCATTGTGTTCTAGAATCCGATGTCATCAAACAGGTCATGTGACTGCAGCACACACCACTCTGGTGCAAGATCTAGCAGGCTACCACCGGCGAGGGCCGGGGGCCCAATGGGCTTTCAGGATTCGCCTCTGGAATTTTAGAATCTTACCCATCAACACAGCCAACTCGCACAGCCAAAGCAGCTCACGGAAGCCTTGGGGGCTAAGAGCTGAACTGGATCATGCATGCTGGGTCAGTGGTGAGAGCATAAGAACATTTACACCACAAAGATTTAGGACCACCAATCAGAGCCCTCCTGTGACCAGATTCTCCAACCTTGATTTGTTCAGTTGATCCAGTCGGCTGAATACCGCATGTTTGTGAACAAATCCACCAACCCCTTCCCAACGTGCCCTTGATGTGCAATTCAGGTCATCAGAACAACCTTCTTTCAGATTCGGTGCATATTTAAAAACAAACCCCTGCACATCGTCGTGAGCACCACTCCGCTGGAGCACCTTGCTGCATTTGTGCCTCCGCTATGAAACATTTATGCACCAGTCTCACGCTGCCCACCCTACTGACTGTTTATGATGACAGGACTGGCCTGAGGGGGGGGGGGGGGGGGGAACACGTGTGTAGAGTACGTGGACACCATGAAAACGTGACTATGTGAAACTTCTTTGAAAGGAAACAAACAAAAAAAAAAAGTGATGCACATACACTGTCGAACCCAACTCGGCCTGCTTCCACACACACGTCCCAAGCCAGAGACTAGAGGCTTGTGGATAGCGGCTTTGAATCTCGCCCTGCTTCAGTACCTCCATCTTTCTATGCACAACTCTTCTGCACCACCTAGTGGCCAAGCTCACCTCATCAGCATGGACATGTACAGTGTAGTGTAGCCCTGATCCAAACATTAAAATACAGCAACGCTGTGACCAGAGCAAGACTAGGAGTGTACAGCACTGTGGCTAAAAGTACCACCAGGCTATTCCCAAGGGCTGCATGACCACACCCACCCAGCCAATTAACACACACACAACACCTCTTTTGATGCAGTCACTTCTTGGAGGCAAGACAAATACAATACAGCATTATACAACATTATTATACAATATGTGAAAAAAAAAATGTAAGGACCCAAATTGAAATAAAAAAAACAAATAAGTCAACATTTACAAACAAAGGAATGGCAATTTCAAAACTACAACAACCCCAAACCCCCGCCCCTCCAAACAGAAGTACACAGTAACTCAAAGTAACAAGTGGATCTCCCTCAAATTTCAGTGCAGTTCATTGACGCCACCCCCACAGACAAGGGAGAGGCGAAGCCACAGGTCAAATCTAGAGTCTCTCACTCTGCAGTTTACCCTCAAAACCTTCAGAGGGCACCAGAGTGTTGAATTTCAGCAGGGGAAGGTCTGGAGCAGGGCATGCACCTCTGGATAGTCGAATGGGTGGTGGGGGAGGGGGCAGTCTGGAAGAGGAGTCCACACTACGTTTCTTAGCATTTCTCAAACGACTGTTGTTGTTAACGTCGTTGGCCGCTGCCATGTCACTGCAGATGCTGCCATGTTGACAGCGAGGGAGGAACGCCCCCCGGTGGTAGCGGTGGTACAGCACACCCAGGACCACCAGCAGCAGTACAACCAGGAAGCAAAGCAGGAAGCAGATAACATAAAGGAGCATGGGAAATGATGTCCTGCCACACTCTGGTGAGAGAGAGAGAGAGACATTTAAAGGCTCCAGATGGTTTGTTTATGCCTTACAAATGTAAATGATTTACAAATAACAGAACCTGGATTATTTTGCCTAGCTAAAGGACAACAGTTCAGACCCAGTATAAATCCTCATTCTTAGATCAGAATAGATGGCTTTACCAGAGCCCTGCACCATGTTTATTCTGGAGAAGCAAAACCCGCATTCAATAGAGCTCAGCTCAGACACCTTATCTTACCTGCAGCTTCCAGACACACTGCTCCACCCAGCCCCGGGCTGTAACCATGGTGACAGTGACAGGAGTAGGAGCCAAACTCGTTCATGCAGTCGGCATGAACATCACACATGACCAGCTGCGTTTCACATTCATCGATGTCTGTGTACACACACAGGTAAAGTTGCAAACTGTACAGGAGTGGCATTAAAGTGGTCTGAAGAGTGAGGCATCAACAGTGTACTGTATGCAGAGTGTGTGAAGACTGCATACATTTAGGTGTGTGTACTGCCAGTTGCAAAGACCATGTGGATGTTGTATGCACCTTCTACAGAGACAGAGACGATGATGCCGCGATTCCTGGTGCTCTGGGGGCCGAGGCTCCGCCCCCTCAGCCCCTGCAGAGTGGAGCGGAGAACCCCAAGTGTGCGGTTCACCTCCTCACTTTGCCCCAGCTGCACCCACACAATGAACAAGGCCCCCACGCTCAACCTGAAACCAGTCAACTGAATCAGTACAAAGGCCACTCCCCCAAAACCCAAATCAAATTAGCACATACATTACACATGACTAAAAGCAATCAGACTCATAATGAACACTCCTACAGCTAAACAATACCCATTCAAATATCAGCATTTCACATTTATGGGATAACGCAGTCCATCTTCAGCTTAACCAATTATATGAGTCCACATACATACTTTTTAGATCTTTTCAATGAAACACTGCTCAGGTTTGAATTTTCCAATTCTTTTTGGATCTGAACACAGGAAAAAGCAAAAAGAGATTTGTTCAGAGACCACTCGTCTTTTCTTTGAAACAGACTGATATGAATCCACATTGTTTAGAAATTAGCATCCCTTCGCATCAAGCACCTCAGGATACCCATAAGGGAACTGGGTCCTAACAAACACCAGTATGTGAACCATGAGAGCAGATTCATGACGAGCACGTTTTCCTCTAATGCCCAATAAACACGAGCCTGTATCTATAGCAACAATATGGGATTATTCCAAGACAGACGCCTCAGTACGACCATGGTCTCTACTGCGCCTCTGAAGGAGTTCTTAATCTGATCCCAGCTCTCTGCATGGGCGTGGTCCAGACCAATCTCTATGGCAACCTCCAGCAAGAGACCTGGGAAAAAAAGGGACGATCTGGATGGGATCGTTTGCGGTATGGAAATAACACGATGTGAAGTCTTTGAGTCTTCTGCATCCAAACCAGGACTATCAGGGAGAGGTGATATAATGGTCTAGAACACTACTCACCCCCTGGAAGGTGTGGACGTTCAGGTGCATTTCTGGTGGTTTGGACTTGAAGAGCTTTCCCTGTGTGATAACGAAAGAACTGAACCCAAGTGTGACAATGTGTCGTGTTATAAAGTTGATCAAATATTTTAACACACATACAGTCTGAATCAGCTCTTAAAATCATGCTTTGTGAAATAGACGATTGTCTGACCAAAGTCTAAATTTTAAAACATTAAAATGTACAATGATTAAAAATATTTGTTAAATGTGGAGGATTTACTAGTAAAACTGCATTACCTATTAGTCTGTGGGAGGTTTTGGGCTTCATGGATGAAGACGGCCTGGTCTCTCTATTAGACTCTTCAGAACCAGTCTGAAATGTACCAGCACTGTTAGCCAACAGCATCTCCAGAGGAAGTGCATCACTGACTTCCTCCATCTCTGGCCTGGACTCCATCTTGGATCCAGCTGGATCAGTTTCATCAGCAGTCTGAGTGACCTCTTTTTTGTATGTGGCAGTGGACGTAGAAGAGGTGTGTGTAAAAACCGGGTTGACCTCCTCGGTGGTTAGAGAGTATGTGGCACTTGTGGACATAGTGATAGGGTGTGTGTTGTATGTGGACATGGTACTGGGGTGTGTGGTATAAGTGGGAGCTGAGGTGTGAGACACATTATGCTTCCTGTCAGGGGAGAACTGTCTATACTCATCAGCCATTGTCCCACCTTGTGCTACAGTTGTCACAGAAACTGGTTCCACAAAAGCAAAGTCATTGTGATGCGAACTACTTTGGGATGTTCCATCTTGGTTCTCAGCTCCGCCCCTTGTTTTTCGAATCTCACCAGAATTCTTCTCCCACGGTCCTGTAGTGGTGGCAGCAAGCTCCTTGGTCCAAGATCTGATGTCAGGGCTCATGTCCACAGGGTTGGCAAGAAAACCCTCTGCTTTCTCCACTGGGAGTGGTGGCATGCTAGTAGAGTTTTTGTGGCTGGAAACGTGCGTCACTCTCTCAGTTTCCTTTTCTTCTTCTTCTACATCCTCCAGTGACACCTTGGTTACACTGGTCTCTGGGTCTCAAAGAAGAGACAGTTACTCTCTGGACCACAATTCTGAACCAAGATTATACTTAGTCCTGAATTTAAATTAAACTATCCATGATTGTTAGTCGTGGAGTAATCACAAATGTACACATAAAAATGACCTTTAATATTCGAGGCTTTCAATCACTCAAGATAAATTACCATCCAGCCTGTTAAAGAATGATATGCAAAGTTTGTAAAATGTAATAATATACAAAGCTACATCACGGTCTTAAAAAAACAAACAAAAAAAACAAACAAAAAACAGGAGGTAAACTAGCCATTACTGACTGCCTCTGGTGATCTTTAGATCTACCTTCATGTGGATTTTATTTTTTTCCCCATGATCCAGTTGCTTCTCAAAACCCTGACTGGCTGGATCAAGAGTTGTATACGGAGAGGCACTTAATGCTACCAGACAGCATCTGCCCAAAGACTGACTTTATGTAATTGTTCGTATTGTGATCACTGATTTAAACTACAATAGATTGAAATGCCTATATACTCACGACTAACAGAGGAGGTCTCGGGAGTTGAATCTGACGGTCCAAAAGCCCAGAAGCGCCCGTAAAATCCCCTGTGAGGCGGGTTGGGGTTGGGCCCGATCAGCTGTATCACGTGGACTGTGTTCGTGACGGACGTGTACCTGGCTCTCCCCCAGCATCGCTCCAGGATACGGCTCTCACCAGCTGCCACTGGAGACTCGTCCAGGTGGATCTGGTCTGTCTTCAGGTGACAGGTGTGTGTTGGCGTTAGATCCTCCAGATAAAGCTGCATACGTTTCCCACGATGCACCTGCACAGTCCAGTTGCACCAGAGGGCAGGGCTGGAACACAGGTAGTCGGGCGAGAAGAATTCTCCGCTGTCGCCGTGGAGAACTTGATGGCAGCTCCGTAAAGCGTAGAACGCATTGCCGTTACGACCAGTGTTGCCTTTTCAGCAGGAAATCACGGTAGTACACAGAGAAGTGACAGAAACAGGAAGGTCAGAAATACCTCCCACACCACCTCCCACTCCAACGCACATCAATCACCTGGCAGTTCAGCCTTTTCCGTTAATAATTGAGCGATTTTATATACAGGCCCTTCCTGTCCATCTGAAAAAGAATAAACGAATGACGTTCTCACTGCACGCGCAATCCGTTAATGGACTTCAGAAGATAACATACACCACAGAGCATAGCCGATCTAATCACAGCCCTCAAGATGAAGTGTTCTACGATTTTCAACTCTGCCATTACCTGCCCGAGAAGTAGAACCGCACACTGAATTCGGTGATTCAGAGATAAAAACACAACAAATATGACCGCTCTCAGCGACTGACGAGCACGAGAATTATTACTATTAATTCTGTAACTATTACTATTGGCAAGAAACTCAATGTGCAGAAAATACCATACATTGCGTTTTTTACTTTCCGTTGTTGAAGATTTATATATCCTGCTCCCCTCTCCATTTTTTCTAAAACAGTAGGCCATAACCTCATAATTTAAGAACATCGTCAAAACAGTTCAAATGATCCTATCAACATCAATATTATAGTGTGACAAGGGCGATGAGAAGTAAAAAAAATATGTACCTGCAGACTTGTAGGCGTCATTTTCCTGCATCTAGCAAACAAGAACATCTACACATGAGTAATCTGACCGACTATAAACACGCCCGATCACACTAATGAGACCGTGAATTTGAGGCCTACCGTTTGCGATCCCGTCACAAGAACGATTACTAGCAGACTGCAGAGTTTGCACAACAGATGTCGTTGCATTTTAAATTTGCAGACGAATTATGAAAAGTAATAAACAAGTTAGAAAACTTCTAAGGACTTGTCAGCTTGTTTCAGTGAAAAGCCGTCTTTCAAGACGCCAACTGTATTTGAAATCACCTGTAACGGTAATTACTGGAGTCGCCGCCTATCTTCCGTGAGCACATCAAACAAGAGTGGCTTTAGCGTTCGTGCGGTAATCATCATGCGACCACGCGGCACCTGCTTTCCTTGCGTCCTACACAACTCGGCCGACACATTATAAAAATGCGACTTTGCTGGATTCATGCAGCTTTGGTCCATTTCGACAGTGTTAGGGTAATAGCCGATTTCTGATTCTGCCATACGTTGGTTTATTTTACCTGTGAAAATTTACGAACGTTAAAGGTTACTACCTGCCAGGTTTATGTAATCGGGAGCGAGTCCAGTAATGAAGAAGAAATAGTAATTACTTTCTGAACTGTTTCTGCTTTATTGTCACTAACGAGCATCTTGACAAATACAGGCTGTATATGAAACGTTTATGTTTACCCAGACAGAACGTTATGCAAGTTAATACGGAGCATAACGTGGTATTAAGACGACCGTTACAATACGTTTTGGAAGTTTATTCAATAAAAAATGAACAAATAAGAATAACAATAACTAACACGTGTAGTCTAAAACACGACTTTATTCCTTTGGTGTGAAAACATGTAATATCCATTATTTCTATTACAAAACGCCAGGTCATAGAGGACTGACACCAGCACATGCGTACTCGTGGGCACTCAGGTCTGCACGCACCGCTGATAAAGCATTTCCTGACAGCTATGTGCAATATTGTGTAATGCACTTCTAACTCTGTTAGAAATTAACTTTACATCATAATGTGATACCACACACAACATGAAGGCTCTTGTCTGTCTGCAACAGCTTGTCTAGAAACAGACGAGACCCTTAACCCTCACGCACGAAAATACTAGTCTTCAGCACTACAGATCCTGAGTGCTGGTCTGGAATGAAGAACAAGCAAATAAAAGTGTCTGTTGTTTAATCCACAAAAGAGAGAAGCACACGAAATGATTAGAGAGAAGTTAAAGAGGTTTACAGCAGATTGGCAAAGAGGCTTTGCCACAGGTTTGCAAAAGTGCTGTTGCACATGCTTTTACTGCAAGAAATAGATGCATTTGATGTGCTCACACACATCCTGAATAAGTAATGTATTCAGCCATCAATTGTTCATATAAAAAGTATGATTTTTAAGACTGAGGTTTAAGCTTTATGGGCTCATGTTACATCATCACTTGTTCCACCTAACAAGCAGATCATGCCTGGTGCTGCAGGCTACACATGCTTACAAAGAGGGAACACGTTTCAGCATTTCTAGTGTGTAACTTTGTGGTTTTTGTATCCTTTGAAACACACATCATTTCAACCATTTCATTTTCAAGGTTTAATGTGTGTCTTATCATACCAGTACTGCAGGATGCTGAGGAATGCCAAATAATTATGATAATTGTTGTTGGATGAGTGCCCTTTCATTTAGGGTCTTAAACATTGCACATTTAATTAGTACCATCATTAGCATTCATTACCATCTAGAATGGAATCCTGAACATCCCAAGGCCTTAACTGGGTCAACCTGACAGAGTATAACCCAGATTTGTCACACAAACACATGCTTGCTGCCACAACCTTTGCCATCAAAAGCTCTGATTAGTGGCATCAGACTACATATTACACATCCACTATTAAGAGATTCGATCACCTCATTCCACAGACATGAAAAGCAGACGCTATCCTAGCTGTGCTTAACACTCATGAGGTAATGAGAAAATTAGAAAGAGAGAAAAGAACCCGGGGGTTTCTGTGAAGCAAACAACATCAAAAAGGCTCAAGGAAAAAAAACAGCTCCTAAATCTCCTAAGGAGTCTCCTCATTTCCAGTACCTTTGTATGCCATACCACAGGACTCTACACCAGGTCTCTGACAGTCAGACACCTGAAATGTATGGTTTACATTAGTGCTTATCCCACCTCCTGTAGACTTAATGTGATCCTACGTCAGTCAACATCCCGAGAAACTGAACTAAAATAAATAAAGAGCAATATGTCTGCAGTGTAAAATGCAGCATGAGAAATTGTGAGTGTCCTATTCTGAGGGTTGATGTAAAAATGCACCCAAGTGCATTAACCACCAGCCTTTAAAAACAATCACATATGTTTCATTCACAATCCCTGCTGCAAAATTAGACAATAGCAATGTAGAATTCCTCCACAAGATGTCAATCCAAGGTTTCTGATTCAAGGTAAAATATTACCAAACCAGAAGTGCTTCTCACTGGAAGTTCAGCTGAAGAAAACTATTACAAAGATTTTGGTCCTCTAGAATAGAAGGTTCTCAAGTACCATCAGTAAGTTCACATATTAATTCTGTATTCTAACTGTCTGTCCCCCCTTCATTATCTCGTTCAACTGCTCACTAGCAGTTCAATTTTGGGTCATTGATCCAGCTCCAGATTTTTATCACATCCTGTGGATTCCTGGGATGCACCAGCATCAAGCTTTGGTAGACACAGGCATTCTCTCTGTGTCTCTCCTCAATGTCAAAAGTCCTGAAACCCTTGTGCTTCTCTGGCACCAGGCCAAGTCTCTGCAGACACATGCCTGTGTAGACGTCATCGATGGGATACAGCGAAATATGACGAGACACGTTCCGCAGCCGAAGCCCCACATCCCCCGAGTAGAGATACCCTCCCCCGCCAGCGTAGGGCGGGTATTGCCCCACAAACACGCTCTCAGGAATGTAGTACTTAACCTTCTTGTCTCTGTGAGGCCCGGCATTGGTGATTACATCCCCAACGAAGAGGTCTCGTGCCTTAGTCCCCGACAGGCCATCAAGGTAGCGCAGGATATGGTGGGTGTTAACAAAGACATCGTCATCACCCTTGAAGACGTAGCGGGCGGAGCGGCAGCGGTCACCAAGCCACTCCAGGAAGAGCACCTCTTTCAGGGTAAGGTTGAAGAAGGTGTCACGGTAGTCCCACTGGAGCAGATCGCCATGCAGCATCGCCTCGTGGCGGACCATCGCCGACACGTTCGGAAAGTAGTCAGCCGGTGCCGTGTTCCCGAGGAGGAAGACAGTGGCCACGCGGTGGTTGTCGAGGATGCCAGCTCGACCCCAAGACTGCCGGATGGCCTGCCGCCGGTCGAAGTGATGTGCCAGTGACTTCACGGCGAACAGCAGGAAGGGTGGGTCCGAACACGTTCCAGGCGCGTCCGTTAGCATGGGGTACGACCTGCACCGCATGTACAGCAGGAAGTCCTTGAAGCGCTGAGGCAGGGAATTGTAGTCTTTAATCTGTGTGGTCATCTCAAGGTCTGGCTTACAAAGTCCCACTGTCCCAGTTGAGTTGTAGTTCTGCCCGTGTGAGATCTGGGGGAGCTCGAGATGAGACGTGTTGGTGCTGTCCCCGCTGTCGCTGCTGAGAAATGTAAGCGGGTTCTCGATCTGGTCGAGATGTTCCTGCTTCCGGTTCCAAAAAGCCTCGCTGAGTTTGGACTTCCTCCAGAAATGCTTGGCTGGAAGGTTGGAGTGGATCGAATCCGATCTGCCCTGGCCGTAGCTCCTGGATATCTCCACCAGGAAGTAAATGAAGAAGTTTACCATCATCATCAGCCCCAAGACCTTCATCTTTCTTCTGCTGGACTGCATCCTGAGGATACACTCACCACCTACATATATAAACACATACACACACACATACACAATGAAAAAAAAAAACTTCTAATGTGCGACTCCATTGAACACTGCATGCACCTGTGTGGAGAAGCATGGGCAGGGATGTCCAAATGTAGCTTGGAAGCACTGCAAACGTTTTCTCGAACACATCAGATTTAATTGATCAACTAATTACCCAACCACATTTGGGTTGCGACCCATATTAAAGCAGGAACAGCACTAAATTGTACAGTGCTTTGGCCATTCCTTCAATGTATAAATGTTTCCTCTCACCCTGAGACATTTCCCTAATATGACTATACTGGATGGCCACTATGGCAACACTGATCTCAAGTCTACAGTCTGAGTTCTGCGATGGGTCAAGAAAAATCTACAACAATCTAGAAGAATCGGGAAAGCAAAATTTGAAGAAGCACAGAAACATGAAAGAAATAAGGGAATCCAATGAACATTGAACATTTCTTTCATGTTAGACATGTTTGTTAGTTGCAATGGCATTCCTGATATTGCAAATAAACCTAAAAAAGGGTCTGCCAAAAGATGTGGTAGCAACTGTCAAAATGTGTGTCAAACAAGATAGTATTGAGAAACCAGCATCTCCAGTGTGTTAGTCACAAAGCAGTGCGCCTGTTAGCAGCCATTTTGAAAGCGAGGGGCAAACAATGCAAGCTCAAACAAGGCTGCTGTTCGGCCGGCCGGCCTCTGGACGCGTACTCACAGCTGGGGCAGGAGAAGGGCACATCAATGGTGAGCTCCATGACAGAGGCGGAGGATCGCTTTTCAGGTCCAGAAGGCCGGTACCTGTGGTTGGGTCCACGCCAGAACCATGAGGGTATGACTGACTGCATATCAGCAAGATTTTCATCCCCAACCTCTCTGTCTCTCTCTCTCTCTCTCTCTCTCTCCCACACATACATTTATCCCCCCATTTCCATCTTTGTCTTCCCCTTCCTCACTACATCTTTAACGGTCTCTGTCGATGCCAAACGCCTGTCTCTATGGCTCTATGGCTAACGCCTGTCTCTATGGCTCTATGGCTAACGCCTGTCTCTCTTATGCTGAGCACTCTTCTTCACTAGTGTTGTCGTCTCTGCTCCTCTTCTCCTTTCATATTATTCACACTCGTTTCATATTGTTCAGATTTTTTCTCAGCCTCTCAGCTGCCTGACTCTCACTCTTTATTTAACCCACGTGCATGCACACACACACACACACACACAGGCTCTCACCCATCTTGTTTTAGTGCCCCCTCTCTCTCTCTCTCTCTCATGAACTGAATCATATGCCCCTGATTATGATCTCATGCCAACAATTACAGGTCCTCATCCAGAACACCAGACTGTCAAAACATCTGGAGAGACGTACTACCTAAAGCATTTCAGTCACTGAGTCTGTAACACATATCTATTTATCAGCTCTCTCAGAGGTCACATGAGCGCCCGTCAGTGCCAAGCTGTAGACCTCACAGCCAAATTTAATTTCTTAATTAAGCTTTAGTCTTCTTTAACTCTTAACAGAGCACACTTAACACTGTTCATTACACAACTGCTTAATTTCACTTATATTAAATAAAACTTTGTAAACATGTACATTTCAGAATTTTCTCATTTTTACCCATATGTCTACTGAGGAACATGCTCAGTAATGGGTGCTCATTACATTGTTTTAACATTCCTTATTTTGTTAATAGATGGGGACCAAATTAGATCATGTTTTATCTGTGACTGGAAAATAATATGATGATAATAAATAACTATCCCTCTGTGTCTATAAAATGAATAAAATGACATACAAGATATTAGAATTATTTGAATGTGGGTCAGTTCATGCATGAATTGTGGAGTATCGGTGTATCTCCCCCCTTTTTAGGGGTGTTCAAGCACCCCTAAATTGAGTCCCAACAGAAGTCCTATTTTTTGCTATACTGGACAGCCGGTCAGTGGTGGTCACTCTTTATGTGGCTTTATGTTTTCAGTATTGTTATTGGTAGGTAGGAATGTGGCTATCTGATGTTTTTATCTAGCAAGCTAATGTTGAGCTTTAGCACCCCCAGGGTGATGGCCCCTGTTTTGGAGGGTTAACAGAGCTAACCTCTTAATCTCAGACCATCTGCATTAGAGGTTATGGGGCATCATGGGAAATGGGTGGCTTCTAGTGATAATGACTAGTCATGTTGATACTAGCTATATATATGTATATATTCTAGGTATACTTACTCTTTTTCATGCAGTAAGACTCCAATAAACCGTGTTCACTGTTCCATTTTAGCCACTCCCTGAAATGCAAAATTTTTTTTTTTCTATAATTCCACTGGTGTTGGTGACAGCCTTGGGATGACTCAGCAGTGGGCCTTACCTCACACATTCAAGTCCTGTCCTTTTATTTGAGACTGAAAGGTTTTATGAGTGGTAGTTGTTACTCTTCGTGACACTTTCAGTATACAACATTGCGGCCATATAAAGAACACTTATCTGTCCCAACCTTTCAGGTCCAGGAAAAGTCAGTGAGGTGCCAGAGCCAGAGCATAAATGCCATCAGCACAGCGTTAAACATCTTTTCACAGCACCGACAGATTAACTCAGCAAACCTCATCTAGGAGAACAGCCTTCGTCACTGTTAACGCAACCCCTGAATGAGCCGTTTATCATGGGTCTTATACAACTTGCAACCGAACTCTTCAGAAAGCTTATGTCTCCACAAACACCATTGAAAATTTGTTGCTGACTTAACGTGACCCGGACATAGGAGATGTAGTAGGTCTACTAGGTGGTGGGGTTTATGAGTGCAGGAGAGGCTCACAAGTCACTCAGAAAGGCTCTGGTCGAGCTGTGAGATCAGAATGCCGCAAAGAGTTTGAGGCTTGCCTTTCGGGTCCAGAAGGGGCCGGAACCTTGAGGCCATGACCGACTGCGGATCCGATAAATTTTCATCCCCAACCTCTCTCTCTCTCTCACACACATACATTTATCCCCCCATTTCACTGTTTTGTCTTCCCCTTCCTCACTACATCTTTAACGGTCTCTGTCGATGCCAGAGTACAAAGGCGGTAAACACCTTTTCAAAAATTGAGCACTGGCCATGTTCAGATCCTCACCTGACTCATATATCTGATACATCTGATACAGCTATTAATCACGTACAGCTACACCTACCACTGCTTGTAGTAATTAGACTTACACAACATGGACAAAATTACTGTATTTTGTATTATGTCTTCCAGTAAAATGAAATGAGTAAACAATTTAACATGGTTCAAACTATTAGCATATGTTATTTGACTATAATGTGAGGAAATAACTGAAGCTGACCAGGTTGCTAACAGCAGCCAATAAAAGCATTAAGCCAACAAAAGCTATTTGTAACCTGTGGTGATTTCAGTATTACAAAGGTCAATGCTGCAATAATTATTAACAAAAAACATTCTGTGCATCCCTCGTAGAACTGGAGATAAGACTATGCAATCAGCCCTCATATCAGATAAAGATCGGCCAGCTTCAGTGAAAATACGATGCAGCTATTGTGTCCTTTGGAAAAGGAATTTACTGGCATCTTCATTTATGCAATGTGTATGACCAGTCATGATTAGCCCCTCTTCCTCACCTCATTGGTGAAGCAGGAACTCATCCCGATGTTGCTGTGGAAAATGCGATGGGTGGGTGGGTGCGCGGGCCTAGCATTTATTGATGTTGGAATACAGATGACACTAACCTGTGTGGTGCAGGACAAGCTTTCTTCTAACACAAGTTCTTATCTTATTGCAGTGTTTTTAGATAAAAAAGAAGACATTTCCATCCTGTCGGCATGTTCCCCCAGAAACAAGTTCCAGAGACTCACAATAGTGGATGACGTGTGTGAAATGGGGAAGAGAAGTGAAATGGCCCAAAAATCCACAGTTTAAGTTAAGTCAAGCCACATTGTCAATTGTGATTTTCACCCCAATCGAAATTTGTTCTACGCATTTACCCATCTGTGCAGTCAGAACACACACACACTAGTGATAACTAGGGGGCTGTGGTGCACACATGCCCAGAGCGGTGGGCAGCCGTAGCCCGGCGCCCAGGGAGCAGTTGGGGTTAGGTGCCTTGCTCAAGGGCACCTCAGTCATGGCCTCAGGCCTGGGAATCGAACCCACGACCCTCTGGTCACAAGACTGGTTCCCTAACCACCAGACCATGACCATGACTCCCTATTTATTTTTCATGACATTTATGAAATGTGTCTGAACGCACACCCAGAGCACCACATACGAATCCAGACAAATTCAACAGAAATAGAGACCAAAATAACTGTACCGGATTTTAGACAACAGGGTTGGCGCACAAAGCACACAAAGAGAAAACAAATACAGGGAGCATTTACAGTCTTCGTTCATTACTGTGAACACAAGAACAGGTGTGAGTGGGCAATGCCTGCGGTCAGTAACCCAGAGAAACCCAGTGCTGACAGATGCAGTGCCTGAGGTTAGTAATCCAGAGACACTGAGTGCAGACTGATGACTGATGTCAGGAAAGGGACAACTGACACCCTCCTGATGTGCCAGGAGCTCTGGTGAGGGCATCATTTTTTTCAATCCAGTCCATGCATATATATGCCAGTCCAGATTTTTGTTCTGTTTTCAGTTCATAATACACTAGAACCAGGTAATTATAAGGAAATGCAGAGCTCTGTGTTACCTGGCTAAGGCTTGTTGGTACTTGCAGAAGAACCAAAGAACAAAACCAGATGTGGCTGGTGTCAAGGTCTGGACTTAGGTCATCTAGGGCAGGATATGTGGCATGAAACATGAAGTACCACACAGGCTGAATCTCCACTTAGTTGGAGTAGATTCTGGAAATTCTGGAAGTTTAAATCCCCAATGAAAGCCTTTCGTAGTCATATTTCCAGGCTTAAGCAACCTTTCTGATGACAGGGCCCACATATGTTGGTCATATGTTGAAGTCGGGGCGTCACAATCGAATAAGGGATAAGTAAGAGTCATAAGTCACAGGATTATGACATCACAAACGAACTTTTAAATGCATATTGGAATTCTGTGTTCATCTGACACCAAGACAAGGCACGCGGCACCTGACCGGCGTTTCAACATTTCAATTCATGGAAATTAGACTGACTTCTCAAGGAGAGACACCAAAGCAGAACACGGTCATATGATACCCTAGGCTGTGCAGTAACAAACTTAAATTCGGTGCATTCGCTTGCTAAGAAGAACATTCTCTCAAGAACGTCTAAAATATTAGAACAATTAAGAAGGCGTGTGCAGCCGTTACGTAGCCTGTGCTATCTGAAAAACGGGCAAATTGTTTAGGGTCCTATGTTTCCTTGTGGTAAGAACAACTCATTGTCGCAATATTTCACTAATTAGATCTTTCCCTCTATACCTCATCAAGGTCGGGTTTCTATATTCTGCCGGTACATACAAAAAACAACAATTGGAGAGAAAGACACGCGCGTCATTGTTTGTGTCGGTTCTCCGCAGCAGCCTTCGCGGACGAGCGTAACCAGGACTCTTGTCTGCTTCTCTATTGTTTGTTTTTAGGCTGAGTGTCATTCTAGATCACTCATATAGCGTGTGTGGACGGCACACAATTACGGCCGCGCGACTTTCGAGGATTCAAATGACGCTTGCTTTGAAACGGGTGCTCCGGCGCACGCTCGCAGCTGTTACAACTTTTTTTCTGACCGAGCTGTCCCTGTCAAATAAATTGTATTCACCATGTGCTTGAACTTGTAATCACTACATAGAGACACATGATTTATTGTGAAACTAAAATAACAAGGTGTGCACTTCAAATATCAGAAATGTCACAAATATGCATATGCAAGGTGTGCACTTCATTTCTACAATGAAGTATAAAGAATGCTTAAGTGAAGAGAAAGTAGCAATGGCAACCGTGATCCTGAGAAATGAGACCTGACCTTGAGAAGTGTAGTCTGCAGAGACAAAGTGGTAAAAAAGGCCATTTGTAATCCAGTCAACCCGTAATCCTAACACAACACTCTAAACGTCGTAAGGAAACTTACAAAAAGAATAAGTAAACGTCAAACATGTCAAAAAAAAAAAAAAAAAAAAAAAAAATATATATATATATAAAAATATATATATATATATATATATATATATATATATATTATATGTGTGTGTGTGTTTACACTCAATAGAATATACACAAATATATATTATTACATTATTTTGGGGCGAATTGGTGCTTTTATGAATATTAAAGCAATGTTTTTTATTCTTCTTCCCAACAATGTCAGTGGATACTCTCTCGGTGATCCATGTTTCTGCACGTCTATCTCAAATAAGACGTGGTTGACGAGAAATAAAGTACAGATTAAAAATACTGGTGTGTGGTGTGTGGTTACTTTACTGTCACAAACCACCAACATACAGGAAATATGCTTATATGATGCTACACGGTAACAGATTGCCAGAGTCAGATTGCAGATAAGCGGAATCAATTAGGCGCCATATAATTAAAAACAGTGAAAACGGCACGTGGTCTTTGCTTTTCTGTAATACTATACTGTTTTTAAAAAAGTTAAAGACTTAGACGAATTAAATATAATACTTTGAATCCAATACAGAGGCTATTTGATTTACAATAAAGTACTCCGCTGAAATCTTACAAAGCAGAAAGTGTTCCCGTCGTTGGGGACATCAGGTCCACCAAGATTTTTCCGAATTTTTATGTAGCTCTTACCTTATTTAGGGTATCGGGCTCTTCAAACGGTTCTCCTTAAAGCCGCAACATTTTCCAGGCAAATATTTTGTCAGAACGAATGAAGACACCAATTAAAAACACAATGGCGCCTCCCTGTCTAACTACTGATAACACAAAAATAAAAATACTACAATGTGACAGTGTAGCCTACAGGATTTACTCGAGGTGACTGCCGCGGCTGTATTTCAGCCTTTCTGTAATCATCAACGAGAACTTAAAACTTCAAACGTTTACACGACCGCCCATTTTTGAGGGCGTACATGTATTGGGTGGGAGGTGGTACTCAATCTCATCACTTCATGTCAGTTCAAACAGAAAGCGGAGCACTTCGGCTCAGTTAAACTAAATGTCCCAGACGCTGATACTGTCCGATGGCGAGCGTGGTTATTAAGAATATCCATTTTCTCTTTTGTGTCATTTGATTATTAAACGATGACGTATCTAGTTCAGATCTTTGGGACTCGCTATAAGATTTCTTGTGTGATTGAAGATGAAATCGCGTCAAGGTGAGTCATCGACCAACATCTTTTTTTTTTACCAGCGCAGTCGCGTGAGACCAAGTTAGTACTGAACGTTTGAACTCCAGGGAAATTACTGTTAAATAAGGCTCGCTCATTTGTTTTAGGCGTATTTGTAGTCCACAGAAAGTTTTTTTCGTTATCAAAACCATCTAAATTGTTGATCAAAAATATATGCAGCACATTTTTCCTCGTTAAACTGGCGTTCCAGACTTTCAGATCTGCACGCGGTGTTTTATCCGTCATAGTTTAAATGAATACATACGAGACTTTATGTCGAGGTACTGACAAGAAGAAGGCGTGTCCGCTAGCATGACTGTTGGGAAGCAACAGATAGAATGGACCATAGAATGGGTATTGTCACATGGCATCATCTGATTCTTGAGGTGCACACAATAGACTCAATTACACCAGTGCATTATTAATAGCCGTCGACTGCTCCGTGGTGTAATAGATAAAGAGTTCTACCCTTCCAGTAGCTTTTGAGCCTGGAACCATATCTTGAGGGCTTGATGCTGTGGGAGTGCTGTTTCTGGGTCAGCTGAAAGCCAGGATGTAAAAGGACAAAACCGATCTGAGATCAGCCTCTTTGAACTGCAATGAGAAAACCGAGGCGCAGTTTAAGACAAAGCTGGGCATGCCCGGCACCAGCGGCACCTGGTAAAATTCGGTTTGAATCGTCGCTTTGCATTTTAGGTGAGGGTATAACAGCCACCGCGCGACACTCTAATATATAGGCTATGAGTGTGCGTGTGTGTAGTGTGTGTATATCTAATGCATTATTATTAGTAGTAGTATTACAGTTATGTATTGATGTTTTCTGAAAAAACCTTGTTGGAAGATTAATTGAATATGTAATTAAGAAGTATGTTGGAAATTAGTTTCTAGTTAATTTGCATTACACATTTTGTTTTTTAAAAAAGGTGATAATTCCAACCCAATAAAACAGTCAAAAACAAAAGTTCTTCCTGATGTGTGGGTCTTTTTGCACCAGTCTCTAGCGCTGCTCCTCAGGAGTGTCCATGGATCTCGGCTCACTCACACTGTTAATACAGGATATCTGGGTGCGGGGCTGGAAGATCTGATTTCTGTCAAAGCATCTCAGGTGGCAAAGCCAACAAGCAGGTGTGACTTATCCATGTTAAATGTTTAATGGATGACAGCGGTGTTCTGTTCACTTGGAACCTCTTCCCAGAAGCAGCTGCCTGTCTGAGGGCAGTAGCATTTAACAAAGTATGGTCCCCGATTGTGTGTCTGCACGTACTACAGTGCAGAAGCCATCTTGACACTTGAACTTTGTCCCAGTGGCCGTTTGTAAAGCCAGATCTGTCCCAACACTGCTCTATCAGGGCCGCTGCGAGCTCTGTCAAGCGAGGCTGAGTGTTGATCACTGGGGCACATCTGCCCACGCTGGAAACCCCCTTAAACAGCATCCTAACAATACAACACCTCAACAATACAACACAAACAGTTCCTCACCGTAGCCCCATCACATTTGTGAGCCAGCAACAGGGAAAAAAAAAACAAAAACAAAACCAACACTGAAAAGTTGTTTTAAACAATTTGATTGGAAATATGGTAAATAGATATGACCTCAAATGCCTTTAGAGAAACAACAAACCTGATAATGTATATTTAAACATCTGTGGAAAATATTGTAATATTGCTCTTGAATATAAAATAAACTTCCAGCCTGTGGAATATGATGGGAAGTTGGGTATAAACTCAGAGACGCAGTGGTGATACCGGTACAGTGGAGTTCACTGACAGTGAATGGATGAACGTCTGTGTTGGGCTGGCAGCGTTTCACAGCTGTTTAACTGTGTTTTTGTTTTTAATTGCTTTGGGTTATTACTGTCATGTCACCATCAGTCACGGTCTTGTCAGAAAGTGTTGCATGCTGGTTTTGGAACTAACTAGAATCACAGAGAATCGGTGAAGACAGACTTCAGCTTGAAGTCACCACAAATGTCAAAATAAAATTAATTCACTGAAAAAAATGAAATAAATAAATGCAACAGAGTGTAGGAAAATGACAAATGTTTTATTTAGACAATTTGGCAGTTTATACATGTGGTAGATATCCAGAAAAAAATTAACACAAAATTTTTTTGTGGGCAAAATCACTTAATGACACTTAATGACAATACAACATTCAGAAATAACATAGTGCAGTAATTAGGGTGTTAGTGATTCTGAATATTCTTTTATACACATACACGCGCACACACACACACACACACTAGCTGTGGTGTACAATGCTGTCGATGCTTTTCTGAATCTCTGCCAGTTTCTTTAGCACCTGATTAACCCCGAGTTCATCGAATTCCAAGCAGACAAACTCAGAGTCCTGAGAAAGAAAGAAAGAAAGAAAGAAAGGAAACATTAAGTCAAAGTAGGGAAATGAACAGTAACCCCTCCACCCATGATACTGAAAAACACCATCCAGTCTGAAAACCACCTGCTGCAGTTTCTGGGATCCTAGTGAGTCCGATCCCATGTTTGCTCTGTGAACCGGGCCTACTGCTGAGGCCAACGGGAGCAGTGGGAGCAACCCTGCAGCCTTATGGGCCAGAGCAAAAGAGGATCCAATACACCCTGACCACAGCTTAGAGATCACAGGTACACACCCTGACCACAGGTTAGAGATCACAGGTACACACCCTGACCACAGCTTAGAGATCAGATGTACACACCTTGAGCACAGGTTTGAGTTCACGGGTACACACCTTGAGCACAGGTTTGAGTTCACGGGTTCACACCTTGAGCACAGGTTTGAGTTCACGGGTACACACCCTGAGCACAGGTTTGAGTTCACGGGTACACAGCCTGACCCTATTACTAGAGAGGGACATCTGCTGAATTAGACACACACACAGGAACACAGTGTTTTTGTACTTCGACTAATAAGTCTCCCTCACACACACACACACACACACACACACACAGACTAATTGAGATGAAGGCCTGTTGCTTTCATTTAGGGTTACTAAAGCAATAATGCAGATGGGCCTTAGATAAGGGTTGCTGATGAGGTGGAGACTGCCAGGAGACAGGACATCGTCCCTGAGGTCGTATTACTAGACAACGGGGGAGACAGACAGACAGACAGACGCTGCATGATGCCATGTGACTGATTGGCTTTGACGTACAGTCAAAAATTACCACAAAAAAAACGCCAGCCCCCAAATGAAAGAGCTTTTACCTCATACTCACCCTGAAATCACCATATAAAGTAAAAAAATAACCATGTTCTAGTTTATTGTGCCAGTTCAGATGGCGGCACCGTACACGGGGGCGGGGCGGAGCAGAGCCCGGCCCGTCTCTGAGGACGCGGACGAGCAGCTTCAGCGAGGCCTCCCCACTCAAGCCACACAACAAGGCATCTAAATCCACAATCATCACACGGCCAACCTGAAGTAGGACGTGTCTGAACAGAGCCGGGCATGCACATGCCCCCCCGGGGGCACTCGGTGCAGCTGGGAGCAGAAGGGGAGGTGACCGGCGGCCGTACGCTGCAGCGGCGTCTATGTCTAGCGTAATGGGCAAAAGGGAAGAGCCAGAGAAGGCGGGTGCCTTCCGAGAGGAAGACGTTCATCTTCGTTATGGACACTGATTTGGCTAATGCGCTCTTGTTTCCTGTCATGCTGCCAGTGCCACACTGATCTCTGCTTCAGGGGGAAAACTCCCTGCCCTTACATCGCAAGCACAGTTCCACGCTCATGACGCACCACCACCTCAGGCTGTAACCACAAGGAGTGGATGTGGGTTCAAGAGTCATCCGTAATCTCTCTGCTCTAGGAAGACCATATGTGTGGGTGGATTTACACAGCTTAACCCATTTTTAATACTGCCTGAAAACGCCATTAAAACTTCCAACATGGTCACATCCCAAACTATGATGTACATAAGGTTGGAGTTTTATTGTCTTTATTATAGATACATGGAAAAAAGAGATGAACACACAACCACCCTGAGGCGTTCGCTCTGGCTGAGACTAGCATGTTTGCTACTGCCTACATGACACCACACAAACTGAGGGACAAGTCTGAGCTAGACCAGCTCACCTACACAACATACTCAACAGCTCCTACCAGATCAGGGACACCCCCCCCCCACCATGCGGGTCTCACCCACCTAGAGGCGGGGCTTCAACCTTCATCTGGAGGCCGACAACTGACAAGTAAAGGAGAGCTGTCAACTGACAATAAGATGAGCCAATTTAAGCAGCTGGCCATAAAGGACACAAGAAAGAACAAATTCTTCTGATGTGATTCCCAGCCGTTGAACGGTAAATGTTGTTTTCAGAAATAAATACTCTGGGCTGTAACCAGTACTTCTTAAAATATCTCCCTGTGGAAAGCAGATGAACTTAGTCTTACTGCATGTGAACTTCTCAAAGCAGCTCTGAAGTCACTGCAGATGCAGGAGGTCATACAGTCAACAGTTACACAGCAGAAACACAGGAAACACTGACTACATGTACTAGTTTGAATTTGCAGTGTTAACCTAATAATATATGTTGTAGTTTGAATTTGTTGTATAAAATTTTTGACCCCCCCAAAAATGCTAACACTATCTCAGAGTTAAATAAGCTTATGCTAACAGGCCACCACTAGTCTCATTAGCATGGTCAGCATTTTTGTCTCTTATTCCTTCAACACTTCTCATCAACAGCTCAGCCTGGAGGCACCACCACGCACAGTTCACCTGACACTGAGGACCTGGGGTTACTGTCAGGGCAGTGTAGTCAGATACTGACACACACACACACACGGCAAAGGAAATCTAATAAGCTCCCAGATCACCTGCCTTCACTTGGCATTTAGTTCTGTGAACTCTTACAGTGGAAGACAAGCCCTTTAAAGACCAATGACCAGCCCTGCAGTAACTAAAAGCACAGCGGTCCAACCAAAGGGTGGGTTGTCATGGTTTGCAGCCTCAGGGTCTGCCCGATCAGTAGGTGGGATTCTAGAACAGGTTTTCGGTCTACATGTGCAGCAGTTAGCAGATGCTAATGTCCAGAACAAACTAAAATATTACTCTGTTGTTTCCATGGAAGTAATGCCCATGCTAGTACATGAGGTTGAAGTCTAATAAATATAAAATTACCCATTAACCATGCTTTTATTGAACCTTTATGTTCAACAGACACAGTGTGTGTGTGTGTGTGTGTGTGTGTGTGTGTGTGTGTGTGATAGAGGAAGTACTGAGTACTCAAGGTTCTCTCAGTTTCCCATGATCATTGTTGGTTTATTAGGCTTTTAGTGCAATGGATTGTGGGTACAGTCCAGACCCCTTGTGTGTTGGCACAGGAAATGATCTGGATAGTGCAATGTCTACAAGTTCCATTCATCACTGCCCATCTCTATCAGCACTATCAACTGAAGCAGAGAAAGATTTTTTAACTGTTGTTTTTGTTTGTTTGTTTTTATTTACTTTAAAAAATTTACATCATGTCTCCCACTGCCAATATTTTAGGTCATCATAAAGGTAGAATTATAAAAGGTTTACTTGCATCCATAAGCACCGACTCCCAGATCTGTAGCACCAGACAGAAGACAAAAGTCCCCTGGAGGTTCTGCATTGCTTGCGTCTCCAAACACAAATGGATTTCTAAGTAGGTAATTCATGATTGACAGAGAGAGAGAGAGAGAGAGAGAGGCTAGACGGATCTCACACAGAGCTAAGCTGCTTCTGTCATGTCCTCTCTTTCTGCTTCCGTTTAATCGCTTTTGAGTGTCTGCTTCTCTAGCACGGTCTTGTAGAGGGTCCAGGTCAGGTTGATGGTGCTCTCCTTTACTTGGGCATGAAGGTGCTATTCAGAGAGGCAGTGGTTCTTATTAAGGAGACACCCACATCCTGCTCCGGTTGTTCAGCTGACCAAGAGCCTCAAGAGTGGAATTGCAGCGAGAGGCAGACCGTGCTGTCTGCAGAACTGAACCAGAGGAGCCCAGCGCAGACGCCTCTTAACCACACCCACGTGACCACAAACATCAGATGTGAGATAATGCAAACGCATACATTCATCACAGAGTACCCGTCACCAAGCAAGTTCTGGCTCGCCTTTAAATAACAGGCTGCCTGACCGGTAAAGACCCCATGCACTCTACTGTACTTCCTTCATGCCTTAAAGCAAATAATCTTGTTGGTCTGTTAAGCACTAGAATCTGCAGTCTACCTCATGCATGATGCTGCAGACATGGGTCCTGTGTTCACTGAGTCGAAGCACAGATCTCAGATCAGTTTTGAAAAGGCACACTCCCAGTACGGGTACGTTTTGGCATGCACGGCACCACCTTCACACTGCCTACACTTTTCACACTCATCTGTCCACTCATTCTTCGTAATATCCACACATTGGGAGTTTTTCCTTACCACCTTACCACACCTGACTTGCTCATTAGGTATCTGGACCCATGCGTTTGTAAAGCTGCTTTGTGACAACATATGATGTAAATAGCGCTATATATATATAAATTTGACACATGGGGAGAACATGGAAATTCCACTTGGATAGAGACTTCACCCCAAGACTATATATATATATATATATATATATATATATATATATATATATATATATATATATATATATATATATATATATATTCCACAGTGGGGGACTAATAAGAGATTATTGTATCTTATGGCAGAACCTTTGTAAAAACTGCAAAACTGCTCCAGGGGTTTTAAGAAGAAATGTCTTAAGAACATTAATGTAATGGAGGCTCTTAGTTCTTGAGCCTACTGACTGCTTGGAGAGTGCCCAAAACACGAACCATCAAGGCCACCCAACAGTCTGGTTCGACTGGCCTTAATTACTTAATTACATCCACTCCCTCACCTGCCCATTTCGTCCCAGCTCCAACTCCACCAGGGTCACAGGGGTGCTGGATGCGCGCCCTCTACTGGACGCTGTCTGCACGTCCACCCTCCAGTTGAGGGCGCGGAGGTCCGGCTCCCAGCGGCTCTGCGAGAGCAGGCTGTCGCGCACCCGGGTGCGGTGAGCCTTCCAGAAGCGAGCCAGAGCGGCCGCCTGCTCCGCGCTCACGCCCCCGTGCTTGCGCGTTTGAGCTGTGAGGAACGCTTCCAGCTGCGTTTGATCCATGTCTGCAACGGCCATCGACTGGTGGGTGATGGCCACGCAACAGAAACAAAAAAAAACGTTATGTGAGAAGCAGATCTGGATGAAAATGTATTTGATAGCAATAATACAAATATTTACGAAGCCACTCTCTGGAACTCAAATTTAAACACACCTAGACAAATTAAGAATACTGAGTACTTGATGTAGGTGTACTGAGTGAGGGTTTGGGCAAATATTTTCCGTCATGTGCAACAGAAGCGAACAAAACAAATGCTGCCATCTGGCGACTGAAAAACTTTACTGCTTTTGTTTGATTAGTGATTATTATGAAGTGATTATTAGTTATTATTATTTCATTATTATGAAATGAAGCTGGTTTCGTTGTGGATATTAAGTATTCAGTATCTTGTTCATTTCTAACATTCGCCTACCATCTGCACCGTCCTTGGGAAAGGCGGTACAGTGAATCCCTCTTAAACGGACAAAGTAGCACATTACGACAGCACAGCTAACCCTAGCTAACCAGCTAACTACAAAACTAAAAAAATACAAACAATAAATCAGTCTGTTTATAAAATCTCAATTTTGATCAAGCACAAAAAGTAAGATGTGCAGGCGATGCAGTAGAAGTCTAATGTAGTTCTATGAATGTGTTGAATGTAACTATTAAATCTTTGCAGGGCCTCACTGCAAATTGTTTATTGGGATTACAAAAAATTCAATTCATTCGAGGTTACGACCAAACTGGAAATACAATAAATCAAGTTACAAACAGCCTCAATGTTGTACAGAATACATATGATGCTGAACGAACATTTCCAGCCAGCTAGCAAACTGAACATCTTTCTGTTAGCATGTTCAGCTACAAACCACGATGATTACCTTTAAAAGACCTCTCATCTTATCGTGCAACGCGTGGAATTCTTCTTGCGACATGTCAGGATATATTTCATTTTTCAACAGTTCTTCTGATATTTCTGATTTGCCGTAGTAAACCTTTTGAGCTATTCCGTTCAGCAACCCGTTCAACGCTTTCAAACTCTCTGCGTCCGACATAGTGGATGTTAACAGTCACATCACGTGACCCATCACGTGATCTTATTGCTCAACAGTAGCAACCGCGTTCACTGTTCGTCTAGTATTTTCTTTTTGGCTACCGCATCCCACAAGCATCAAAGCTAAACGTAAAACCAGTATTCTATGAGAATATCGTACGCATACTTAAGTCTAACATTGGCGACGTAAGACGAACATGGTCGACTGACTGAAAGATGAACGTACAGAGCTACAATCTAAACAGCAGGACATTCACCCTCACTGCAACAAACATATATCTCTGGCGGTACACATAGTACTTTTGTTAAGTCGCTCTGGATAAGAGCGTCTGCGAAATGCCGTAAATGTAAATGTAAATGGCGGTAATGAATACATAACGATTGTATTTCACAGCCGCGGTGAACGTCCTGCTGTTTATTACGTATACTTAAGTAAAATAGGCGGACTTTGTACCATTATATTTATTTGTCTTTAGTCTCACTTCAGAGAACTAAACCACATGCTTCATATAACTGAGCAGTTGTTCTGCTCATTAATATAAAAGGTACAAGCTGGCTAACAACTAAGAGCTGCCCTACACCTGCCTGATAGTGACCCCTAACGGTGCCTGAATAAAATACTCATGGAGGGAATTCTCTACATTTAACCAGTGATAACATGTACCATGTCCTTATTTAATGGCAGAGAGCAATTTAGCATTCAGATAATTCAGTGTGATGATAAGAACAGGCTTCAGATCCCACAAAGGCAGTTGGGGATATAGTCAAGATTCTCCATTAGTAACAGTCATAGTGAGATAACATCAGATGAATGAATTGAGATACAGTTTGTCGACCATTAAAAGGTGCTACCTGAAATATATACACACACTTTTTTTGCCATCACAATGGCATGAAGGTTACTATGGCAAGGCAGTGTAGGCATACACAGCAGGTCCAATAAGTCTCCAATATTACTCTGCACTGAGTGCTGTTCAACAAAGACCTTTGAGACGCGTCAACGCCTGTTTAACGGTCACCGGCTTTTACAGCAAGCCATGAAGAGAAGGAAGTACAAAGAGAGAGAGAGAACTAGAAAGGGAGGGGACGGGGGGCTCAGGGGGAGTTTGATCTGCCCTGCCTGAAGTTCTACACCTGCACTTCTGTCTGAACTTGACGGAGGCGAAAGGCACACACAACCAGGATCATACAACCAGGTGTGCAAGTGGGAACCTGTTACACATGGACAAGATGAACCTGTACACTTGTTTAGCCATTCTGACCTGTTTGTGTATACACAGTGTATGGGCCGCTATTGGTAAGTACATTTATACATGGGCATAGGATGGGAGAAAAAGAATGCTGATTAACACGGTCTTAAAATTTGGATGATTAATTATAATTAATTCTTTAATTATAAGAACAATGTTGACTGAGATCACTCGTGTCTAAACAACAAAATCATATTTGACTTCATGACATATATCAAGTAAATACTATTTCTTGTAAATCGTTTTCCTTATTGAGACATATTAAAAATGCCACATCCCAGATTATTGCTAGATTATCGATATGTACATTAATTTGTGATACTTTCATGAGTATTATGTTTATTGATCATAACTAAAACAGTAGAGTGTATCGATTCAGAAATAACTGAACTAACGACAGCTAGTTTCTGTTTCCCAGGAGCTATAATCTCCCTATAAACCCATCCAGTGTTCTGTATGTCTCAGTGCCAGATATGATCTGATTTTGAGACCCAGAGATTTTGATAAGGAAACCGAGACATCTGTCAGTGAGTTCAGCTTGAGAAAAGAATGAATGAAAGAAAGAATGAAAGAAAACAATACTTGGTGAGGTTAAAAATACAGTGTACATGATGTTAAAGATGAGATCTGCTCTTTCAATCTCTGCCCCTTCCACACAGTGTGCTGCCTGTGTCTCCCCCTCTCCCGTTTCAAGACGAAAGAGAAATGAGTCCAATTTAGCCTCTTTAATGGAGGAGAATGTGACAGGATAATTTTACAGTATTGACTCTCTGCCTTCCCCAGGGACCTCAGAAATAAACTGTGTAATTGAAAGTGACCAAAATGTGGGCAGCGTCGTTGAGGGCTATGAAGGTAAACATGTCTGTGCACACCACTGACACATGCACTGTAGACATTTAACAGGGCTACTATAACAAATTATGTATGAATAAATACTATATAACTAATAAAATTTACACACTTTATTATACACAATAGAAAAAATCTAAAACATTAAAATTCAGCATTAAACCCAATAAGGTCCTATTTTGTGAAGCCAAAACAACCAAAATGCAGTGTAAACAGTGGTGTACGTTTCAGTTTAACCGAAACATAATAAATAAATACATCTATGCCAATAAATTACTGCTTTTATAAATCTGATTACTTTTTCCTGTACACCAGAAGAAATCCTGATGTACTGCATGTAAAGTTAAATTTCCTTTGAGAAAAAAAGATTGAAAGCCTTGCGGTTTCACTGTTTAACGTCACCTTTACTCTCACACAGGGGATATAGAGACTATCACCAACATCCTGCCCACAGACACCCTGGTGCTGGAGTCTGACGTCAGCCCCATTGGCGCGACCTTCCTGAAGCTGAACTTTACCCCCGGAGCAGAGACAGCCAGTGTCCAAACCACCAAAGCTCTGGACGCCGACGTTCTGATGGTACCTTGCGTTCCTGCTTCCTTTAACTTGGGTTTTTCATGGCTGCAAACACTTACATACCAAATTTGTAGGGGAGGTGTGATAAAACACTAACCTCTCCCCATAGTGATGTGTTAATGTGGTACCAGTCTGCAATATGTAACAATTTTTATATACCTATAGAAGCTGAGTATTTATATACCTATAGAATTGGAGTATTTATTTAGCTATAGAATTTGAGTATTTGTATACCTATAGAAGTTGAGTACTTATATAACTATAGATTTTCTAATTTGATTGGTCTTTTTTTCCCTTCACTAGCCTGGCGGAGTGCTGTATTATAAAGTGGCCTGCACAAATTCAGGAGTAAGTCCAAATTAATTGAACAGCTGAATCTTTCATTGATGGAAGATAAAACGTTTTTGAAAATAAGGTAAAAAATGTTTTACATTTTTTACATCACAGGTGAAAAATAAGCGCAACCTTAATGTTCTGGACATCAATGACAATGCTCCAGTTTTTAAAAGCAAACAATACCAAACTAATGTGTCTGAGGTGAGTCCAGTAAAATCTTGCATCCTGCAACACGATTATTTAAAGATTTGCATTCTGTGAACATAATATAAATGTCACCACCTCATTGGAAATTCAGAGTTACTCGTTAACTGGGATGCAGTTTAGTTTGGTGTATTTTTTACTAATAGTTTACACACAAAATGTCCACTTTACTTAGATATTGGAAGTGGGTAATAATGTGTTGAGAGTCGAAGCAGTGGATGATGATATCTTAAACGAGAACAAGTTGGTGAGCTACTCCATACTGGTGAGTTACTTTGGAACCTACTGTACAACTCATGTGAAGTGCACTTTACATAATGGGAAATAACCAATTCTTCCGGCAGTCTTCCATATTGGCTATCTGTAGTGGGTTAATGGCTAAATAATTAAACATAATGTTGATTTCATTAACCACGTTAATAAGTTGGAATGGCCGAGCAGTCTAAGGCAGTAGTTGAACGAGCAGAAGTTGAACAAGCATCCAGAAGTTGAGCTTTCTGGTCTCCCAACGGAGGTGTGGGTTCTGATCCGACAGCTGCTTTACTGCAGTCTATCTTTTAACGCTGCTGGTTCAATGGTCTAATGGTAACCGTGAAGGTCTATTTCCAGCCTCCTATTCCAAATGAGTTTGAGATGAGAACTGATGGGAACATCAGACTGATCAGGCGTCTTAACTACAACAGCGTCAATCTCTACAACTTCATCGTAGAAGCGAAGGTAGGTCTGAACACTAACCCTTCTAACTGGTGTCCTGCGTAGGAAATCCAAGATGCATCTCAAAACTCAAACCTTTAAAATACTGTTTACACACAAGATTTAGTAGTGAAAGAGTTCACATTTTAGTCAACTTTGCTCATCTGCCAAAACCAAAAGTCAAGACAGTTGTGTTTGATAGCAACGCAGGGCATATTCAGCTGAACAAGGATGTCTGAAGAAGATAATAAAATATAAAAAAAAGAATAATATAATTGACGTGGTGTGTTAGATTAGGGTTGGAGGTAATCTGGTAGTAGATCTCTGGAAGCAGTGTTGGTGACCACTGTATGTCTCCAGTACATTTATAAGAATTTGCACAGGGTAGCTTTACCTTTTTGTTCCCTGCAGGACACTGGGAACCTCAAAGATACAACAAATGTTGTCATCTCTGTAATAGACTTTGACAACATGAACCCTTATTTTGTTCACAATCTGTACCAGGCATCTATTCCAGAGAACAAGGTACAGCATCTACATTCCACATCAAACCTTGCATCTTTTTATATTTCTTCAGCTCTTAAAATGTTTACATCTGTGATGCCATCAAACAGTGATGGCAGTTGAAGGGCTGGTGCATTTCCATTTACTACAACTTCACTCCATGTTTTTCTGGACCTCAGCTGGGCCCTTTCTCAACAGTCTCTCCAGAGGCTGTAAAAGCTCAAGATGGAGACACAGGAATCAATCAGCCTGTAGTCTACAGCATAACTACAGGTACGCTATCATACCAGCTCACTCACACATCTCTGTTGCCAATGACAATAAGTTTAGTAATCCTTGACCAGCAAAATTTTGAAATAATCTAGCCAAGAGTTGATCCACAGCCCAGAACTGTATCTTCAGTTGCTTTTTGGCAAATTCCTAATTCCTATGAAGTTTATTGCAATGGTTTCCTTTTCTCATGTGCATGTTCCAGTCAACCCAATAGAGTATCTGAGCAGTTTTAACATCGACCCGAACAGCGGGGTCATCTCAGTGGCCCAAGCACTGGACAGGGAGGAGATAGAAAGTGTTGTAGTCCAAATACAGGTAGGCTTTTATTGGAAAAGTAGACTACGTGTCTACATGTCTACATGTAGCAGTCTACATGTCAGGTTTTACATGCATGTGTGTGTGTGTGTGTGTGTGTTTAGGCAGCACAGCAGGATGACAGCACTAAGACAGCCGATGCTGTTGTAGACGTCACAGTCAAGGATGTGAATGATAACATGCACGAATTTGACAAGGACGAGTACACAGCAGTTATTCCAGAAAATTCTCCCAGAGACCAGTTTGTGCTCCAAGTCCACATAACAGACTTGGATAAGGTACTGTCAACCAAATGTACAGATCCTAAACTTTGCAAAATTGTAAAGGTTGTGTGCTGTATTTGGAACTGATATAATAAGATTCACCTCGTCCCCAGGGAGGCTTCATGGGAACATTACAAATCATTCCAGATACGGTTCCTTTCTACATCGGTTTGGATAACTCCATCAGGGTGAAGTCATCTGCTGAGCTGGACAGGGAAACCAACAGCAACTTTTACTTTCATGTGAGAATTAGTCAACAGACAAGCAGTGTCATAAAATTACAGTGTCCATGTCATAAAATGATATGCCATAAAATGTAATGAGTTCAAAGAAAAGACACAGTACATAAAAATCTCTACAATCCTTCAGACACAAATAACATTATTAGTGTGTCCTTTCAAATCAGGAAAGATGCGATTTTGTTTTGAATTAACACACATGTTATGTTAATGACAGATGTAAAAAGCTCAATTGTTGTACGTCTATACCCAACCACCGACAATGTGGTATACCATCACATAACAGTTCAACTCTTTACCCACAGTACGTATTCTATTAATCAGCTGAAGTTATTGCTGTTTCTTCCTAAAAATGCAAAGATCGAGGCCAAAGACAAAGCTCCTTCCACAGACACAGCAATGGCCTCCGTCAACATCTCCCTTTCAGATGAAAACGATAATAGTCCAGTGTTCGGAACATCCAGATACGAGGGCAAAGTTCCCGCTGATCAGACTCTTGGAATGCTGGTTGTCAAGGTAACGGCTTTGAGTTATTTGATTGTTTATGAGTTATTGCTTATGATTATGACGTAAATCACTGCTGCTGGCCTGTACTTTGATTATATAACATGGGTGTATATGACCAATTACATAATTAATTTAAACAATAAACATAAGATCCTTAGTTCCTTCTATACATATTAATTTGCTCTCTCTCCATAATTTGTACAGGTAGAAGCAACAGACCTAGATTATGGACCAAATGGACAAATCAGTTATTTTATTAACATTGGGAATGAAGAGGGCTATTTTCACATGGACGAACATACAGGAGAGATAACATTAAACAAAACCATCCAACTTCTGGAAAACAAGATCCTCCAGTTTTTACTCTATGTGACTGCACAAGATGGTATGTCAACAACTCCAATACTGAAAAATGACAAAAGCATTTCCACAGCAGAAGGCATTCACAACTTGGCCTAACTGTTACATCAATGTTTGTGATCCCCTCCACGTCCATAGGGGGCACAGTGAGCAGATATTCCTCTGTGCTTGTGGACATTAAGGTTCCTGGATACTCGCACCCACAGTTCCTTCAGAAAACCTATACGGGGAAAGTTCTAGAAGAACAAGAGGCGGGCACAGAAATCATCAAGGTGATGTTTTTGAGGTTGACCATCACTGTTAACCTCCATTCTGTGAATAGGGGGGCAATGTGAACTAACACCTAAAAAAGAATTAATGAGCTGTTTAACGACCAGACAGAAATGACAAATGTTACCATGGTTCAGTTTACTAACAGAGATTAGAGAAGAACTGTCTACTGTATGTGAGAAGAACTGTCTACTCTCTGTCTGTCAAATGTCACTGTCTGTCCGAACTTTCTAATGTCCAGCTGTGTCAGAACAGTCTACTGTCTGTCTCTCAGAACCATCTTGTGAGGCTTGAGACATTGTAGAATGAATAGACACATGCAGATTAAAGGAATGGGTAGAACTCATGGTAGAAACGGATGAGGGTCAAACCTAGAGATGGAATTATCCAGCCAAATCTCAGTCCAAAAAATGAAGTAAAAAAACAGTTCAAGTCCAAAAATACAGTAGCAAAATCCAGGCACGGCAAACAATACAAAAGGGTGATCCAGAGATGAATGACTAAAGATAAACCAGTTCAATTTACCATATAAACCTGGACACAAAACAATATTTCAAATGCTGTAGTGCTGTTGCATTGTTGTGCTTCCAATCAATAACATTACCAGAGATCATCTGACAGTTTTGATCTAGGGCAGTAAAACTTTGATCTGTCAGCATTTAAAATGTTTAAAGAATAAATTACCATTTTTTGATCTTCAGGTTGCTTTCCTGTCATTGGCTCCAGCTGTTCCAGTTACCCTGATGATCAAGACAGAAACAGACAAGTTCTCCATAGATGACCTGACGGGAATACTCAGTACAAAAGTCAGACTGGACTACGAGACCCAGAAGAACTTCACTGTTCAAGTTTCCCTTTCAGATGGAACCAACGAAGATGAAGCCTCAGTCCATGTAGATGTGCTGGACATCAATGACAACAGTCCTGAGTTTTCTCCCAGTCTGATTTCTATTGAAGTACCAGAGGATGCAGATATTGGAGACAATGTGACCGCCGTGTCTGCTACGGATGCAGACACTGGGCTGAACGCTGAGGTGTTGTACACTCTAGAACGTTCTGCCGGAATGTTTAGTGTGAACCCTACAACAGGTTTGATCACCGTTGCAGCAGCACTTGACCGAGAGTCTCAGGACAAATACGAGATGACAGCAGTCGCTCGAGACCAGGGTCAGCCATCTCTCTCTGGAGAGGCCTCCGTGGTCATCACTGTAACTGACGTCAATGACAATGCCCCCAGCTTTTCCCATCAACAGTATGAGGCCAGTGTCTCTGAGAACTCCACAGTGGGAACAGATGTGATTAGCATCAACGCCACTGACAAGGACAAAGGTCCCAACGCTGCTGTGACGTATCACATCGCCAAGCAGGAGCCGCCTTCTCTGCCCATCGCCTTCAGTGTAGATGCCACATCGGGACTTATACACCTGGCACAGAAGCTGGACTACAGCAAGGTTAAGAAATATACCTTGGAGGTGGAAGCGCGGGATGGAGGTATTCCGGCTCTTACAGGCAGCGCTGTAGTGAAGGTCTGGGTGGAGGACTTGAATGATAAGGCCCCGGAGTTCAGCCAAGACCAGTATGACGTTGGTGTCTATGAGAACATAGCCCCTGGATCTGCACTAGTGTCACTGGAAGTCACGGACGAGGACGAGGTGAGATGACCAAACGATGCAAAGGTTTCCAAAGAGAGGAAGTCAGAAGCTCAATCAGCTAGCTCTGATTTATCATTAGCCATGTTAGCATTTCTGATCCTTAGCATTTTTGATTATTCTCTGTTTCTGCTCCCTTTCTCTGAAGGGCGGCTTCAACAATGGGCACTTCCTTCTGTCTAGTGACACGTTCAGTATCAACAGTCAAGGTGTGGTGCACCTGCGGCGCAATGCCAGCCTCGACAGAGAGACAACAGACCACTACATGATCCAGGTGCAGCCCCTCACTGACCATGGCACCCTGTCCAGGGTCAGGAAGTCCTGAGTCAGCCTCAGAGTCGGGGGTAGAGATAAACAGTCTGGCTCCAGTTCTAGATTTCCTTAATCTGAAACAGTTTGCTAACAAACATTCCAATATTTCTACTGTTTAATAATAATTTAAAAACTGGCAATGTTGCATGTACCTTTATTATTAATAACTATTAACTTATTAACTGTTAACTTATTAAACACTTGTGTGTGTGTTCTCACTGTACAGATGGGTATATGCAGAGGACAAATTTCGATTGGGATTAAAATCACAATTGACAAATATGGCACATTACATTAACTGTTTTCTAACTGTGCTCATTTCTATTGTAAATGACAAAACTCTAATGATGAACTTTGCCTCACTTCACTTCACTTTGCACCTTTCTCAGGTGGTGGCTGTAGACCAACCCGTTAATGGTTTAAGCTCCACTACCCATATCAACATAACGGTTTTGGATGTCAATGACAACAACCCCCAGTTTCTAGACTTCCAAAACCCCTTAGAGATCCCTGAGAACGCAAGAGGTGAGGTGTATCACATCCAAGTAACTGACATGGACATTGGACCCAATGGAGAAGTGTTTGTCTTTACCTCATCCCACAGTGACCTCTTTGCCTTAACAATGGTGAGAGGACAAGGTCGCAAGTTTGCCACCGATACAGAATGTTTATCCAATGTTGCTTATTAGGTGTGTGAAATGCTTATTGTTCCATCTCTCAGGATGGGATTCTGATGGTGACCGGGGAGCTGGATCGGGAGACACAAGAGTTTTATGATTTGGTTATAATTGCGGAGGATAACGGCTTACCACCAAGAAATGTAAACATTTCCCTTTTGGTATTTACGCAATTGTTACACATCCTCGTACACCTATGTGTACTAAGAGAGAGACCCACATCCATCTTTAAAAAAACTACTATAGTAGCAGCCTTTCAGTTCAGGGAAGTGTTCTGAGATGTACTACACTTTTAAAAATGTAGTGGATCCCTGCTTCCCCAGAATGTTACCAGGATGAACGTCACCGTAACTGATGTCAACGACAACGCTCCTGTCTTCAGCCAGCGCTCCTACTCCATACGCATGCTAGCCAAGGACGCCAGAGCAGGAGATCTGGTGCTGACTGTGACTGCTACGGACCAGGATGCTGGGAACAATTCTGTTGTCACCTATAGGTTAGTACACTGAAGAAAATTCAAACATCTTCATCACACCGAGTTACCTGACTGCTCACTTGTCCAGTGATGTCCTGCACCTTCTCTCCATTCTGCTCTGAGCCTACTGGCCTACAAGCTGTTTATGACCATGGGGTCACCATTCGCTAGCACTTACTCCAGATTTGAGTCCACTGATCTACAAGGCATGTCCAAAACCCAGGACAGCTGCTGTTGGGGAAATGCAAGCACTCAAGATGTTTGCTTCCTCAGCTATAAACACCAAAGGCAATGCGCAAGAGGAATGACTGTAGAATGTAGAACTTGTAAATAAAAAAGAAACAAATTGGAAAGGGAGATGGTGACCTAAAAGACATTATATAAATTTTCAATGAGAATGTTTTAATTTATATCATTATCATTATCACTAAATAATTGCAGGTAATTTAAATTAATTCAATGCTATTAATGAATGGGTTATCCAGTTCATCAATTATGTTTAATGTGTTAGATGTAAGCAGTGCATTGATGTAAGCAGAGTTGCAGCAACACAAATGTTTTCTGTTTCCAGGTTTTCCTCAGCGTCTGATCTGGTGGATCTGAACTCTGAGACAGGAGATATTACCTGGACCAAGGATCTTACTGACCTAAAGGATGACTTGGACATAGACCTAATTGTTATTGCAGAGGATCATGGAATACCATCTCAAAATGGCACAGGTTTGAAGACACTACAAAATGCACACCACACGGAGTTATGATCTCAAACTCTGTAAATGTTTCAGTGTTAATGGTTAAATACTAAAACAGTAAACAAATTTTATTGTTGGGGGTTTAGAGCGGTATGATACAGGCTATAAACTTTATAAACGATCTCACAATCTCTTTCTCCAAATTTGTAGCAAATGTAATGATCCAAATAAGAGCCGTTTCCCTATCGGACAGTTTGACCTTTGAGAACTCCACCTACTACTTCACAATAAAGGAGAACGAACCAATGAAAACAGATGTGGGCGGAGTAAAAGCATCAACAGGAAGCCAGCTGGACCAGGTCACTTACAAACTGACCTCACACACAGATCTTTTCTCCATCGACAAAACTGGGACAATTAAATCTCTTAAGATGCTGGATAAAGAAGAACAGGAATGGTTCATCACTGGAGTTGAAGCTACCGTCAACAGAACCCCTCCCAACACTACCATGGCAGCGGTATTTTCCCAAAAAACAAACAAACAAAAACAAGCATTAATGTGGTATCCACACACAGCATTCTTTAGGGTGATATGAAGTTAGAAGGAAACATTTGAGGCAGCTCTTCACTTTCGGCATGCAGACCCTTACCCGTCTCCCTTCCCTCCACAGGTCATCATTCAGATAGAGGACGTGAACGAGGCTCCTGTCTTCGACAGTGAAAAGTACAAGGCAGTGGTCTTCAGCATGGCCCCCTTCAGATTTCCAGTAGCGGCAGTAAAGGTGGGTCACGCTTGCATGGCATGACAGTTTATAGCTCCGGACGAAGCTGTAATGTTGTTAAGATCAGGTGTCTCCGAACGAGTAACCCTGTGCCATTGCTGTTATGGGTCAGGTGGCAATGTTGTTTACGTTTCCTGTGTGTGCACTTGACACTTGCCTGGCGAATGATTTCTGTGTTCTCACAGGCGTCTGACCCTGACGTTGGCGATGGTCTTGTACTCCACTACTCCCTGGTGGAGCCCAGTTCACTCCTGGATGTGGAGGGCTCTTCTGGTCAGGTCTATGTGCTGGATTTGACAGACATGGGTGGTAAGGTGGTAAGTGGCCAGGTCAAAGCCACAGACGAAGAGGGACTCTTCAGCACAGTTGATATAGAGGTGAGCTTTACAGCTGTAAACCTTTGGGACTTGATTCCTTTGTCTTTTCATATTAAATATTGGAGCTGTTTTTTTTTTCCTAACTATGAACCATCAAAAGACCTATTAGATCCATAAAGGTTATGTAGCAAAGATGTTTATGGCACCTGTGTGTGGCTCTTGTAGCTGGATGTGAAAGACAGCACCAGTGACGACATAGTGGTGATAACACTCAACCAGCCTGTTTACATTGTAGAGAAGAATGTTCCAGAAACTCAAAAGTGAGTAAAACACTCCCTTTTTAAAAAAAAAATTAATTCTCTTAAAAAATACTTCAAAAGTGGAACACCGATGGTGATTCTTTTTAGGAATACTGAGGAAAAAACTAACATACATAATGCATCTTATGTAATGCTTGAGCAAGATGGTTGAAAAAATTCCAGATAAAAATGTGTTTCTCACTTTACCAACTTGCACTGAGAAAATTCTTCAAACCTAAATGGCTATTGATAAATCATTAGTAACTAGATACATTTCTAAATAAAAATGCATCAACAACAAGTTAGCAGTGCCACAGTTGGAAGTGAGCTACCAGTGAGGAATCTGGACATCTGATCTATGGCTGTAGCCACTTGATCAACCTAAAACTAATATAATCCCCACTTCATCGATCACCTTCGAATTAATTACCCTCCATTTATCTTTTACTCTCAACAGCTCTCTGCGAAACGCACTGGGCTGGAATGTGACCATCATAAGCGTGAGAAATGAGAATGGAGGTGACGTGCGTTCAGTAAGCAAGGACAGAGCTGCCAAGTCTTCCATCAGCTTCATCGCCATGGACACAAATGGGGCAATTGTGAGCGCTAAGGAAGTCAACGAGTAAGCTAACCCCAAAGCCGAGCCAAAAGGTTCTTGGGTTGGGGAAAAAATTTAAACATTTTTGCAGTTACTCTGAAAATTGTTATTTTTAAAAAAATGTAAGTTGAGGGAAATGTGAGCTGTATTTGAACCTCAATGTTGGAGCTGAAAGCCACTGGCTTACGAAGAGCTATGCACCATTTTATAGCTTAGAGGTCAATAATTCCAGAAACGTTTTAGGAAATCAGACCTTATACTGAATGTTCCAACTCCTCCAGAAAGCTGCAGAGTGAAATGGAAAGAGTGAAGACAGAGCTGGAGAAAATCTTTGGCCCTGGCCTGGAACTAGAGAGGAAGGAATCCAGTACATCGGAAGACACTAACAAAACACTCGTTACTGTACTTTCTGTTCTGCTGGCGTTAAGCATTGTGGGTCTTATAGTCCTGGTGGTGGTGGCAGTGATCAGGTAGGTGCTTAAAATGATATAAAGGCTGAATAGTTAGGATTGGTTTTCTTGAGCTGTATACAAGCATGCTACAATACAGAATGTAGTCAACATGGTCCTTGCATGATTCAAATAATTCATTTTTTTGTATTTGTTTTTTTGCTGACTTAAGGTTTAAAAAAATCAACATGGGAGATTCAGATAAAGGTGTTACCACTGGAAAAACAGAGCCGTAAGCCATTTCCTTTGCATTTAACCTTCCAGGTTAAAAAATAGCGAAAAAAAAAGTAGACAGTTTGATCCATGAGCATTTGGATGTTGCCAAATGAACTAGCCCATATCTTTAACGTCTTTCTTCCGTCCACAGGAAAACCAACGGCATTGTGATGAAGGACAAGAGGGTAGGGAGCACTGCTGGTTGCTAACAGAAACAACATCCAGATATTCACATTGTTTACTACAGTGCAGAGTTGCTTGATCTTTTTTCCTCCCACCCCACAGGACCAGGGACGTCACCATGGCAGCGGAAAGACATCAGATGTGTCAGACAAGGGACCCACAGAACGTTTTTAAGCCTGATCTTTATGCCCACATACATATTTTTAATTTAGGAGGTGCAAAGTAGGAGGTTTAGCATGGTGAAGTTAGCTTCCGCATGGTCACCGACCCTGAAGGAGCTGCACACACACACCGACCTTCAGAGAGACATCACTGAGTGTAAAAGCCAATAGAAGCGTTCCTGAAGACCAGCACGGAGCTCTAAAGGACTTGGTTAGACTTCCTTTGACACGTGAAGAGTGGAACACAAACTCTTGACTGTGGAGTTGAACAGGTTAAAAAAATCAATGATAGAATTACAAACAATCAATACTACATTAAAAAACAATAAATCGGTGTTACCTCTAGAGAGAAAAAAACAAAACTCAATGTTTTCATGCACTTAAGAAACAACCCGGTTGCCTTTACTTATTACTGTTCGTCACTTGATGCTATTACATGTGCAATGCTGCTTAATTAATTAAATATATTTAAAATTAATTAAATTACTATATTTTGCCAGCAAATGTGTGTATTTTAACTTTCATATAATGTGAAGTGTTCACTAATTCACTTGGCAGGTGTTATAGGACTGCAGTAAATGTTTGGGCTTGTTAAAGAGAAGAGTTATTTCTGAGCATTAAGAAGAACTCTGTGTTCACTTGGCTTGGTTCATAATTAAATCATATTAAAATTTTATTAAGTTATCCTATATTAAAACAAATCAGGAAGAAAAAATGGGGAAAAAAAACAAGAAAACAGAAAATGAAAGAATGACATTAGATTATGGAATGTTTCTCAGTAAATAAAATATAGCTCCAACAGTTACATCAGGTGTGCTTTATGCAAGCAACACATACCTTGTGTCTGATAAAGCACCATTAGGTCTATATACATATACAGCATATGTATATACACAGTAGACATATACAGCATATATGAAATCATACCATAGATACTGTATACATATATCTTACATGTGTGTGCGCACACATACATATTTTAATATATATATATATATATATATATATATATATATATATATATATATATATATATATATCCTAATACACTTTTAATCTTCTCATTTACAAAGTATTAAATTATAATATATATATATATATATATATATATATATATATATATATATATATATATATATATATATATAAAATATATATATATATATAAAACACACACACACACTTAATCATCTCATTTACAATGCCAGGCAACAACTAGAAGATTCTTTACAGAATCAAGTTTGTCGTGGTTCTTTTTTTCTCTGTTTAATGTACAAGTAAACGTAGCTTGAATATTAACCACAGGGGACAGACGGAGGGGGGGGGGGGCAGCCCTCAGTCAACATGGCCGCCTCCCACCTCGCTCTGACGAGCACAAAACAACTGGCACAGAAGACAAGGACACGTAACGATTAAAAACGCAAATTAAATGAGGAACAGAAGGGACCTAATGTCTGTAAACCAATCCCCTGGGTCAGTACAGCAACCTCAAAACAAACACAAACAACAAAACAGGAAAATAAATACCTTTTTGCCCTTTGAGAAATGTGCTATAGCTGCGATTCTCTCTTTTAATTTGTGTCATGATTTTATTTTAAATTTTTTCCTTTCCCCGTTCGGGTGGGAGTAGAGCAGCCGTGGATGTAACCGCGGTAACCGCCACTCATGGTCAGACTTCATAGGTCCTTAGCAACAGTAACACAGCGTGAAACCTGACTACGCTGCCATAAGCAGAGAATATCCTAACCAACAGGAGAACAGTCAGAAAGACGTGAGGAGATGGTGAAATAAACACGAGTTTTAAAAGGTGCAAAAAAGTGATGATGAAGAGGGAGGAGAGGAAGGAAGTTGCGTCATGAAACGGAGGGGCGTAACCCCCCTTTCCCACCAGTGGAGAGTTTGGTAACCACGGCGATGGCAGCCTCCGTGGTGCGGTACAGCATGTCCAGAATGTCCGTCTGCTGCGGCCCAGAATTCAGCAGTCCCTGTGCAGGGGTGTGGCCACCCCCCCCTGACTCCGCCTCCTGCAGGGTGCAGCTCCGCCCCTCCCCTGCATCTTGAAGGCTGGAGAGCAGGAGAACAGATTCGTCAGTGGCAGGGGGGGCGGTGCAAGTCTTGGGAGCGTGATCTCCCTCACACTCCTCCTTCTCTCTCGCCTCCTTCCTCTCCCCTTCTCCTTCCCGCTCTTCCTCCTCGACGCCCCCTGCTGGCCCCGGGCCAGTCTGCAGCGACGTGTCGTCCGCCCGCCCAAACACCTCAGGCAGGGAAGACGAGGATGAGGAGGATGAGGATGAGGAGGACGATGAGGTCGCCTCCATTTTCTCCTCCTTCGGCGAGGCACTGTCGGGCGAGGGCGGGTCCTGTTCTGTCCCTGGATCGATGAGGGAGGAGTCTCGGGTTTCAGTGTCTGACGTGCTATTGGGTGTCAAAGCCTCAGCAGGCTCCACCTTTGGCTCTGAGCAGGGCACCAGTGAGGAGGAGGCGGAGTGGGGACAGACTCCACCCCCCAGGCCGCTGGTGCTGCCCTCTGGTGGTCGATCGTCGTCACTGCTCACACGGCGGCGCTTCACGGGGGTAGCACCTTCCTCTTCAACTGAGACAGAAGAGCGGAGGCAGTGGGAAAGACTTCTAGCCCAGCAGTGTGTGTGAATGCATGTGGGTGTGCGTGTGTGTGTACCTTTAACTTTAGTCTCCAGTGTGTGTGTGGAGCGGTGTTGGAGGCAGACCCTGCATTTGGTTAGCAGTTCCTGGAGTGCAGGGCCAAGTGCGGGGTCCAACTGCTGAGGGGTGTGTATCGATAACATCAGCACCAGTGCTCGCAGATCCTGTATGCCCACGCACACACACAAACACGCACGTCATTGTTATTTCCACAGAGCATGCTCAGATTCAACGCTAACGTTAGGGCAAAATTGTACCTGATACAGTGATAGCAATAAAGTTGTCTTGAATTGAAAACTAAGTGAGTGAGGAACTGTGTGGTACTGACTGCGTTAAGCAGGCTGCTGGTCTTGCTGAGTTCTGCGCTCTGATTGGCTGACTCAGGCTGGAGAGAGTGGTACTCATTCAGGAGGTTGGTGACGAGTACACTGATGAGATTAGAGCAGCTCGGCCCAGACAAGACCTGCGGCTGGACCTACACAAGCACGGAATCACAAGCACACACACAGAGTCTTGTTCAGGGTTGACAATGGAGTAACATTATATGGTTTGTCCAAGGAAGGTAGTTAATCCAACACAGAGTGTGTGTGTGAGAGAGACCGTGAGAGACACCGAGACAGACCACAGTCCAATGACTGTTCAACCCTATTACTACACCATTAACACACACCCTGCACCCAGTAAGTGCTACACTAGCATATTACAGATGTGCCCAAGACACCTGAACACCTGAATGTAATTCAGCAGCAGAACGTCAGCACCTTTCTCAAGGTCTACACTCAAGGTGTGAACGTCACCTCTACCAACCTTAACACACTTTACTATTCAACTGGCAATTTTACAATAACCTATTTTAGAGCCTATTTAATAATTGAATAACCAGATCATTCCAAAGCCATGAAAAAATTTATACAAAGGATGAAAATTGCTTCCCATGAAGAGCATGAACACCACACCATAAAAACCAGAACTGCTGAGAACGGGGTTAACCTGACACATGGCCCTGAGGCCTCAGAACACCCACAGTGAACAGTGGTAACAAACAAGGCCCCCATAATCCCAGAGGATTATCATCACCATCATTATCTCAACAGGGTCTTCTGCAGCGTCATCACCTCACACACCAGTCAGACCGTCACACCACACCTTCACGCTGATCAACAAACACGCTCCAAAATAAATCTGAAACTATCCGCTAAACTTTATGATATCATGCCAATAAAGGCAATTTAAATCAAAACTGAATTGTGTGTGTGTGTTTACCTTGTGTAAGAAGCAGGTGAGAAATGAGTAGGCGATATTATTGTTGAGAAAAGTCCTTTCATCCATTAAAATGCACTTGATATACTCTCCAAAGGCAGGGTCCTCACTCAATAGCTTCACACACGTCTTAGCCAACATAGACTTGTGGGGGAGAGACAGAGAGACACATACCAGTCAGATCATAAAGAAAGTCATCACATATGGGAAAGAATGTAGAAGAGCAGCACGCAACAGTAGAGTACAGAGTTCACTTCTTACACAGCAGTAGAGTACAGAGTTCACTTCTTACCTGAGACTGACTCAGCTCAGTCCACAGTTTGGGGAACAGGGCGAGATGTAGTGGTAAGCCTTCATACGCCATCAACACACCTGAACACAAGTACAGCACACATACCATGAACACACCTGGACACAGGTACAACATATATGTAACATCAACGCACCTGAGCACAGATACAGCATACACACACACCAACACAGGTACAGCACACATACACACACACACACCAACACAGGTACACAATACATACCATCAGCAAACATGAAAACAGGCACAGCATACACACAGTCACCAGTTTTTTCAGAGTTTATGTATAAACATGCACAGTTGTATGTAGCACAGACAGATCTGTACACAACACCACAATTAACTTCACAAATCTTTGCACAGACCACACCCACAAAGCTCCACACGGGTACAGTTAGACCACATCCACAAAGCTCCACACAGGTACACAGTTAGACCACACCCACAAGCTCCACACAGGTACAGTTAGAGCACACCCACAAAGCTCCACAGTTAGACCACACACACAAAGCTCCACACAGGTACACAGTTAGACCACACCCACAAAGCTCCACACAGGTACACAGTTAGACCACACCCACAAAGCTCCACACAGGTACAGTTAGACCACACCCACAAAGCTCCACAGTTAGACCACCCACACAGGTACAGTTAGAGCACACCCACAAAGCTCCACAGTTAGACCACACACACAAAGCTCCACACAGGTACACAGTTAGACCACACCCACAAAGCTCCACACAGTTGAATGCACACTCAGATCTCACACGCAAACGCCCCCGTCCCAGATAGCAGAAGCCATGAGACAGCCGTACTGAGTTTGACGAGAGTCTCTGTGAACTTCTCACAGTTGATGGCCACTCTACACAGCAGGTGGATGAACTGGTGGTAGGACAGGAAGTAGTCCAGCAACATCCTGTCGTAGACTTCATCTTTACCCTAGAGATCGATACGGGAAGAGACGCACAGAGACACAGCGAGAAAGAAATGTTTCCTAAAAAAGTGACACAGCCTTCTTTCAAACGCATTCAGAAATGCTGAGGCTCCTGAGACTCTTCGCCTCCCACCTTCACCGTCACACACACACACACACACTCACCTTGCTGGTTTCCACCATGGATGGCAGGAGGCACATGTTGAGCTCGGGTCTGGGTGGCCGAACGTTGTTCTTGCCCCCCATTAGTTTGATGTTCTCTCTGCAGGGCAGGTAAGGTCCGACCGACACTGCACACAGAACACACACACACACGCCAGAGAGCCTCAGACATCTCTCATCACTAAAGGATCTACACCATCCATGCCACGGGGGGGGATCTACACCAGTACACCCACAAAATGCATCTATACTATTACATTCACAAAATGATCTACATCATTACATGCATCTATACAATTGCATTTAATTCATTAAATCTAACTAAACCTAAACCTAATTAATTTTGCCTGCTACTTTGACAAACAGAATGAGCTGTTGTAGAACACGCATATAGCAACAGTGTGCTGACCTACTAGGAATGTTGCTACGGTGACAGTGTGCTTGTGACTTACTTGGGATGTTGCTATGGTGGTAGGTGCAGTGATTGTGTTGCAAGAAGGGCACAAGAGTGTGCAGGAAGTCATGTGGGCTCAGCAGCACCAGCTCCTTCAGCACGTCTGAGGAAGAGGAGTGAACATCAGCCAGTGTGGATGTGTGTGTGTGTGTGATTGTGAGTGAATGTGTGCGTGTTACCCAGGCAAGCGTTGCGTAGTTCAGGAGGACTGTACGAGTTGAGCAGAGTCAGCAGTTTGTGTGCAAAATCAATCCTTTCCTGCCACTGAATCAGAGCCTGTTTCACATCTACAGAGAGAGAGAGAGAGAGAGAGAGAAGGTGGGAGAGAAAGAAATGGAGAGAGCGCACAATGGAAATGCTGCTTGATAAAGTAAATAATACTGAATTGTTAATAATCGTGAGTGTGTGTGAGGGGTGTGTGGGGTGGAGCACCTTTGCGCTGCAGGTATGGTCTGGTGGCCTTCAACACCGACAGAACAATGGACAGGAGTTCAACCAGATCACCAGTCACATGACAGGCTGTGGCCTCATGGTACATCATGTGCAGAGTGTTAAAAGACTAAAAGAGGGAGGGAGACAGACAGACAGACAGACAGACAAACAGACAAAGGGCCTATTATGCAAGGGTGGAGTGTTGCCCACGGTCGCAGCTGTTGAGGTTGACGTTTATTAAGAAATGAAGGCACCCCACAATCCACTGTGATAATACCTCAGTCATGAGGATGAGCCCTCTGTTAAAGACCACCAGCAACCTGTCCTCATCAGTCTCCAGCAACACACGGAAGGCACTGAGAGACAGACAGTCAGACAGACAGAGAAAGGGAGAAATAGAGGGTGAGGTTTTAAACTGACATTTTGGCGTTGGGGTCACTTTCATGTCAATAAAGTCATGCCAACTTTGAATGTTAAATCTTAGGAGAAATACAGACCAGAAAAGATCACAGTAAGCTAGCTGTGTGTGTGTGTGTGTGTGTGTGTGTGTGTGTGTGTGTGTGTGTGTGTGTGTGTGTGTGTGTGTGTGTGTGTGTGTGTGTACCTGATGAGTGTGGTCCAGCACGAGCGGCCGTCCAGACAGCGGAGGTAACAGTTGATGGTGGTCTTCTTAAACTGCTTAATGTCCTCCAAATCTTCCTCCCTCATGTCTGGCCTCTGAGTCACAAACAGCTGCATCAGACTGAACAACTCCTCTACTGCCTACAGAGAGAGGGAGAGAGAGAGAGGGAGAGAGAGAGAGGGAGAGAGAGGTAGGGAGAGAGAGGTAGGGAGAGAGGTAGGGAGAGAGGTAGGGAGAGAGGGCGAGTGAGAGGGAGAGAGGGAGGGAGAGAGGGAGGGGGAGAGGGAGGGAGAGAGGGAGGGAGAGAGAGAACAAAGTTTATATGGATGTAGATCCCCTGGATGCTGGTTGGCAATGAATGAGTGTGTGCGTGTGTGGTAGGGTGTGTGCGTGTGTGCAGTAGGGTGTGTGTGTGTGTACCCCTGGGTACTGGCTGGCGTGGGGCGTGAGGTTCTTGAAGGCCCACTGGATGTTCTGGTGGGAGGCGAGCTGGCGTGTGAAGGTGGCCGACTGCTCGCAGCACACGCGCAGGATGCCGTAGTAGGCCGGCAACATGCTGCGGTTGAACAGCACCACCTCCTGGTCGTCGTGGTCGGCCAGGATGTAGTTGAAGGCGATGTTCTTGGTCACCACGGGGTTCTGCACGATGAGGCGGACGTTCTCGGTGCAGTCCACGCACACGTTGTACCAGAAGGACAGCAAGGCCTGCTTGTTGTGGTTGGTGGCGATCGCCGGCTCCGACAGCTTAGGCTGGAGGTGGGTGGAGAGGAAGAGAGAGGTGGAGAACGGGAGGAAGAAAGAGCAGAACGGAGGAGCAGGGAGAAATCAATGGGTTTAAAGGCAAACGCATGCAGAAGAGTGTGGTAATGCGATAATAGCCTTGATATTGCAGAAAGGCAAATGTCAAGTTTGTCTCTTTTAACTGTACTGGCTGGAACTCACTGTGAGAAATGCTATAAATATAATTATTTTAAATATTGCATACATGAACTGCATATAATATATATAAATACATCTCATATAATTACATCCACAATATTTAACAAAACAATCTCTACTGTTTACTCTCTGCACTCCCAATCTGGCTCGAAGTCCTTACTCCATTATACTCAAAAATTCAAAAATTCATGTCCCACTAACTGAACAGTGCTTTACACTTACCCACACACCCCCTACCACACAACACACACACACCCTTATCTGCGCTCCTCACCTGAAACAGGTTCCACAGGTCCATGAAATAGCTGGAGAACATGAGCTTCTCCGTCTTGGAGATGAGACAGTAGGTGATGAAGCTGAAGAACTGGACCAGTTTGGTGGTGCCGTGAACGGCCACGTCCACGTACAGCTTGGCTCGTCCCAGCAGCCCCAGCAGGAGGTTGTACACCTGTGGGGAGAGTGATGGTTCACCGCCGTAAGGCAGGAGCTAGCGCCGCTTAGCATGCTGTGCTTTGCTATCGCCTGGTCGTTAGCTGCAGATGAGACGGTACCCTGGCAGAAGCCTGAATGACTACACTGGCTTCTGGTACAGGACATTAGCCAGAGCAACAGCGCCAACTGCTGGCCGTCGGTTAACATGACAAAGTTACCTACTGGGTTTAATTAGCCTGAGTGCGCTGGCTACTTAATGGATTCAATTTAGCGTGAGAGAACTACTGCATTTAAATGAACCTTTGGGTTTCATGCTCGTGTTAATGTTGCCTACAAAAACTACAAATCAACCAATCAATCCCTTTAAAGTTAATATGAAGGTTAACGAGATAAGAAGTATTAACCAGGCGTTTTGAGATCAGACGATCTGCAGTTTGGGTTCGTAAATTTGCATCTTCTGATAGAACAGGAGCGCTTTGTGAACTGTGAACTAATCCAGTGCTTTGAATGTGGTATTAAGAGCGAGACAAGGTCCTGCCATTCAGAACATGGGTGGCTGTGCAGGTGTGAAGGTGGGGGAAGGGCAGACCTGGTGCAGCACCACGGTGGCGTCAGGACTCAGAGGTAGGTCCCGCGTCGGGATGTGGAGGGAGCGCGTGGAGCGGAACATCTGGCGGAAGGAGTTACTGGGGATGAGAGACACCAAGAGGTACACCGCAGCTGGAGAGAGAGAGAGAGGGAGGGAGAGAGGTAGAGGGAGAGAAAGAGAGGGGGGTGAGAGAGAAGGAGACGGGGTGTGAGAGAGCTGTAATAAGTGTGTGAGTGTGTGTGTGTGCATGCATGCATGCATGCATGCAGGTGTATGTTCTTACAGGTGCGGACACGAGGGTAGTTGTGGGCCAGCAGGAAACGCTCCACCCAATTCTCCATGTTCTGAAGAACCCAGCTATGAGCAAGTTTATTACGGGGAGTCTGAACTGCCAACCAGTCCAAACACTGAGAAGGATTATACTCTATCACCTAGACAGAAGAAGCACACAAGACAGAGAGCAAAAACAAATTTGAAACAGAACAAAATGAGTGGCAAGGTAATTCGACAAACAATATTTGGTTACAGTGAATTACAGCAAGTTCTTCATGTATATTTGACCAGCTACCCAACATATGAGGAGCTAAATAGCCCATGATAAAAACCAAGCCCTCTTGGTCTAACAAAGCAGATTAACCACTCCCCTGGACTAACAAAGCAGATTAACCACTCCCCCCTGGACTAACAAAGCAGATTAACCACTCCCCCTGGTCTAACGAAGCAGTTAACCACTCCCCCTGGTCTAACGAAGCAGTTAACCACTCCCCCTGGTCTAACAAAGCAGTTAACCACTCCCCCTGGTCTAACAAAGCAGTTAACCACTCCCCTTGGTCTAAGGAAGCAGGTCAGGGGGAGGACGGAGGAGGGCTTTACCTCCCAGATCCGTTGCAGTATGTAGGAGGCGAAGGAGGGCATGCCAGGAGGCCCTGCCGCAAACTCCATCAACATGGTCAAGAGCTTAAAGAAAGGGTTAGCCGCCTAACACACACACACGCACACACACAAAGGAGAGGGAAACAGAGACATGTTCAACTCTCAAACAGCATTTATACTGAAGTGGAAAGTCCTGGTGAAGAAAAGGCTTGTGAACGGGCAGGAGGACACGCCCACCTCTGGTGTGAGCTTGGCTATAGACGTGAAGAGCATGGAGACGATCTGGAGCACAAAAGGACACAAGGGTTAACGGACTGATGAGGTGTGTGTGTATGTATGTGTGTGTATGTGTGAGAGAGACGTACGTGTTCAGCGAGCCTGTTATTGTATCTGCAGAGGCTGAAGATGAGGTTGCAGGTCTGCCGGATGTTGATGCTGTCTCGAATGTGCTGGAACAGGAAGGGGAAACCTTTCCCTCCGGTCAGAGCAGCCATGTCACTCTGAGACAGAGTCAAGTGTCTACAGACAGAGGGAGAAAGAGAGAGATGTAGGTTTTTTATGATTGTGTGTGTGTGTGGTGTGTGTTGGTGTGTGGGGGTGTGTGTGTGGAGACCTTTCTGAGCGCGACTGCTCCACCAGCAGGGCGATCAGGGCGATCATCTTCTCCAGGGCAGCAGGGCGGTACTTCTCCTCCGCCAGGGACAGAATGTCCTCTTCCTCGTCCTCCTCTTCTCCTTCCTCCTCTGACAGCACCTCCACCTGTGGCTGTGAAGGGTTGGGGCGTAATAGCACTGGCATTAGCTCGGTTACACACACACACACACACACAAACCAGGGCACTTCACCCACTAGTAGCCTAACCCTCTCTCCCTCTTGTTCTCTCACTACCACCCAAACGTACGTTCTCAGGGCCCTTGGTCCCCATGTAGAAGTGCACCATGATGGAGATGGCCTGCAGCGACAGCAGGAACTGGCTCTGTAAACAACAACAAAGCAAGTAAACAACAAGGACAAACAACAACAACAAAGTTATCTGCACTCAGTGGTACAGGGTGAAATACTAAACCAGTCTGTACCCAGTCTTGGTACTGGGTGAAATACTAAACCAGTCTGTACCCAGTCTTGGTACTGGGTGAAATACTAAACCAGTCTGTACTCAGTGTTGGTACTGGGTGAAATACTAAACCAGTCTGCACAGTGTTGGTACTGGGTGAAATACTTGAGTAGTCTGTGTAACTATTCAAGTATTTCCCAACTCAGTCCACAACGCCCCCTGCTGCCCAGGGCGCAGGTAAGCAGCTCGCCAAAGATTTTCACTTCACTTCATCACTACACTAGCCCTGCTGTGGGCGGAGACTGTGTGTGGGCGGAGTCACCTCCTCCTCCCCCATCTTGGCGAACTCGTGGAGGAAGGCGAAGTACTCAGTCAGGTGCTTGCTGTGGGGCTTCACGCCGTGCTCCATGATGGACAGCAGCGTTTTGACGAAGCGCGTCACGCACGAGCGGCTGCCGATGTCCTCCACGGGCGCGTCCATGTCGTCCGACCTGCGGCGAGGACACAAGAGCAGCTGCCGTGTTTGGTGGTCTGTTTAGTGTCGGTCAGTGCGGTGATTTTAACGGATTGCACCAGTGCCGCGGCTCCGAGACTATGAGAGTCCGCCGTTTAAAAGCTGTCCTAAAATCAGCACAGGAGGTTTTATCTTTTGGCTGGTGTCTGATGGAGACAATCTGAGCTGGACTAAATTAAAACAGCAGATAAGTACACTCACACACACTCTCTCTCTCTCTCACACACACACACACACACACACACACACATACCCATCTTCCATGCCGGGCTGCAAGTACAGATGAGCATGTACTGGCCTCAGTCTCTGGATCACATGGATGCACAACCTCTGGAACATCTAGAAACCACACACAGCACAGTTATAAGCGTCTGTGCGCGCGTCCGTCTATGTGCGCGTCCGTGTATGTGCAACTGTATAAGCACTCGGGACATGCAGGTGACTGACCTGTCGTACAATCTGGTTTGGGCACTTGATCAAGATCTGCATCGGCCACCAATTATCATCCGCCATCCGATCCAGAAACCACTAGAGAACACAGGCACGCCAGGGGCAGACACAGGACACCGTTCACTGCCTCGCACACACACCTCGGCCAGACGGTAGGACCGGGGTCACCACCGCGCACACACACACACACACGCACGCACGCACACGGTGGCTTCAGCGAAACAAGGTCGCGTCTTTGTTGGTTACCTCACATGCTGCCTGGCTGTTGTTAAACTGTTTGGTGAGAAGCTCAATCCACTGCAGCATCGTGGGCTGTAAAAACAACGGTGAGAGATTTAAAAGTGGGTGACCATCTACTTGTGAAATATACAATGTGTAGTGTACAGTATGTAGTATACAGTGGTGTAAAGTAATGAAGTAAATGTAATTCGTCAAGTTTTGTTTTTGAGTGTTTTTGTTCGTTAAGTTTTGGTTTTTTTACTAGTACTGGAGTAACGTTTTACCATGGGTATCTGTACTTTTACTCAAGTACGTGGTTTGTGTACTTCGTCCACCACTGGTGGTATACAGTGTGTAGTGCACACTGTACAGTATATAGTATACAGTATAGAGAATAGTATGTAGTGTACAGTGTGTAATTGCAGAGTGATTTATTCTGGCTGTTTAATTACTTGTGTATCGTGTATAGTGTAAGGTGTGGAGCGTGAACCCCTGAGGGTAGTATGGAACACTGTTATGCTGGGTGTAGGCTGTAGTGGGTAGGGTGTAGGCTGTAGTGGGTAGGGTGTGAGACACTACAGCACGTTACCTTTTCTTTGGAGTGGATGAAGGTCTCCAGGACAAATGATGTGCTAAGCTACAAAGTGGAGAGTGAAGCATCAGCAAACGGAATGGATTAAGCTCCCAGTACACATCCCATAGCCCCCAAACTCAGCCAGGCGGGCGCTGGTAACGCTCACCTTGGCGGTCATGAGGGACACGGCCTTGGGGTCGGGTAAAGTGCTGGGGATACTGCTGCACACCTGCCACATGAACCTGGACACACAGACACAGAAGATCACCGCTGAGCACCGCTGTCCAACGCTCTGGTCGGGGACTACGTGAGTAGGGTTCACAGGTGTTCCTGTGGTGGATGTGCAGGACTGACCCAAAGTAAGTGTGCTCAAAAATGTTCTTGTCCTGTAGAAACTGCATATTGTCGTGCCATATCCACTGTGAACGAGAGAGGGGGGGGGGGGAGAGGTCTTGTGAGTCACGTCTGACCGACACGTCTGAGCCCTGTGCTGGGTTAAGAGGCCTCAGAGAGAGAGGGGGGGGGGGCGTGTCACTACCTCCAGAAGATCAGGAGAAACATCAAAGCAGAAGTCCTTCCCATTCTCCTCCTCAGGCTCCACTCTCTTATAGAACAACATGTAGGCACTGTGGGTCTGAGGGAGGGAGAGAGATGGGGTGGAGGTGGAGGGTAGGCGGTAGGGAGGAGTTAAAGATATTAGTGATCTTGTCTAAGCAATACCACTAAAAGAAGAAAAAGAAGAAAAAGTTAAATTACTTTTTCAAAGGAGAAGTCCATGAATTTATCGGTGACAGAGTCATACGTCTTGGTCTGAAAAGAATGAGGGAAACAGTCTCACTACCTCTGGGTTCAGGAGCAGAGCTCACTAAGATGGGGGTCCCAGACCCTCCTAGTATTGAGAAGTCTGGAGTGTCAAAGCCATACACACACACGCTCACACACAAACACACACACATACACACACACAACGTAGCGTGCTGTACCGTCATCTCTCCTCCGAAACACTCGGATGCCAGCTGGGCAGAGTCAAAGGGCTTCACCTCTGCATCATTAAACAGGTACCTGACACAGGAAGTGACATCGGCATGAGACAGCAAAACACCAAGTAACAAGCAACACAAACAGGAAATTAGTGTTAGAACACCAAAGTTACTACATATAAACTATGTAGCAAGCTGTTAAATCCAAAATGAAAACTTCAGTCTTAACACTAGACAAGGGAAAAATAAACCTTCCATTAAAAAACCGTCATATTAGTTTCACCCTACGTGTGTGTTACATGTGTGCCGCCCTTGCTAAGCAACTCCTCTTCCTCACCACTTGTTGTTGCGGTAGGCATGGGGGTTGACGATGTCTCTGATGAAGCTGTAGTAATGTCCTCCGTCCGCTGTGCCCGTGTGCACAGTCACGCCGATCAGGTCGTACTCGTAACTCTCTGCTACCTGGCCAACGCCATCGTCACGGAAACCTGACGGGACACAACGAAGCCGCCACAATCACGGACCACTTATAATAACTGGACGAATGAACTGGTTTAGTTAATGAACTGGTTTAGTTAATGAACTGGTCAGCTCCATGTTTTGCACTGTGATCTACGATGACGCTCTAGGAACGTACAGAGTGCTGACTGTCCGGCTCAGGAAATGGAACACAGCTAAAACATTGGCAGAGATGACACCAGGTCCAGCTCCCCAGAGGCAGAGGCTCGGACACGCGGACCTGAAAATGCCGCCCTCTGCTGGGCTGCAGGTGAACACGCGGGCGTCACATACCCTCCTTCCTGTCACCCTTGGCCATGAGGAAGTCCTCGGTGTAGGGCGTCATGTCGAGGCGCAGCGGGAAGGAGAAGTGAGTGTTCACCTTCTCCTTCATCATGGTCACCATGTTGAAGGTGTAGCGCATGGTGTTGAAGCTCAGGATGCGAGGAAGCTTCTTGAAACATGCCCTGCAGGACACGGGAGGGTAAAACACATAAAACGAGAGGGTAAAAACACACACCCTGCAGGACACGGGAGGGTAAAACACATGAGTGGAAGGTGCTGCATGCACTAAAACTTAAAAACTAAAAAAAAAGTTTTTCTTAACAAATGAAAACTAAATCGTTGAGTAAAATATGAGGAGCAGTCTGTTTGCAGGCCAGAAGGGGGCGCTGCAGCAGGACATACCGCTTCTCTGCCCGCACTTTCTTCCCACACTGGGAGCAGGTGTACATGTTGTCTCCCTCCAGGGTGTCTTTGATCGTCACCTCATCCAGAGACTCCTACACACACACACACACACACGCATACACAAGCGCGCGCGCGCGACACACACACACACACACACACACACACAAAAGCGAAAAGTACATATGTGCTTTGTTTTAAACCTTTTAACCTTCAACACTGTATTATTAATGTGACAATGGAGTGGTGAGAGTAGTGCATTAGAGCTCCATGAAGGATTTGTTATGGTGTGTGTGTGTGGTGTGTATGACTCACATAGATGTTCTTCATGTCGGCTACCTGACACCTCACAGTGTAGAACTCCTCCGCCGTCTGACTCACATGGTCACAGTCCTACAGAACGAGTCAGTTCACACAACACGAACAGGCCCTGAATGACCAGACTGACCCCCCCACCCGCACCCACACACAACCCCACCCACACCCACCCCCACCCCCACACCCAGCCCTCTAGCAGCAGCTCACCAAGTGTGTCAGTGTTCACTCACCAGGGAGACCACGTTGTTGGTGATGACTCCTCCAAACAGGGTCTTGACTGTGTTCTTCTGTAAGAGGAACCACACAGTGAGGCGTGTGCTTTCATCCACCCACCCCCTCCACCCCTGATGCCCTGGTAACCAGCTCTTCCATAGCATCATATGCAGGCCTTATCCAAACACATGCACATCCTTGTCCACCAGAGGGAGCTCTAGTGGCCCAGACCATGTGTGTTAGGGAGCGGCTGCAGCCAAAGCGGAGGGGCTGTAGACACACGCACCAGCTCAGGGCTCATCTCCTCGATCTTGGTGATGAGGTCAGTGAAGAACTCAGTCATGTCCTTCTGCTCCCCCGTGTTGAGAGGCTGCTTGTCCATGGTGTAGGTCTTACAGAACGGCCGAGGGTTATAGGCCTTCCTCTCGCTCTCCTACACACACACACACACACACACACAATATAAACAAATACACCAAAAACAGTACGAAGGTGATCATATTTCTGAGAGAAACCAGTTGTAAACACCTGAGAACTACACTTAACAGAGTTTGTGTGTGTGTGTGTGTGTGTGTCGCTGCTGGCCTCACCATAAGATAAGTGAACATCTTCTGCAGTTCCAGCAGTGTGGTCTTATGCTTGATGTCTTCTGAATACTGCAAACCGTACAGGACAGACAGAGTGAATCTGACTGTGCATGTACATCTGCACGTGTGTGTGTGTGTGTGTGTGTGGGTGTGTACACACTCACTTTAGCAGTGAAGACAGCCTGTCTGGCCTCTGGGATCATGTAGAGCTGCTGGATGGTGGAGGCCAGGTAGCAGGTGGCCCCCAGGTTAGTCAGCCCCACAAAACGGCACTCTGCCCTCACATCATCGTGTGGCCAGTAGTCCCATTTATACGGTGCGTGGGAGGCTGGATAGCCAGCAGAGAGAGAGGGACAGAGAGAGGGAGAGAGAGAGGGACAGAGAGAGGGACAGAGAGAGGGACAGAGAGAGGGACAGAGAGAGGAGGGACAGAGGGAGGGGGACAGGGGGACAGAGAGAGGGGGACAGAGAGAGGGGGACAGAGAGGGACAGAGAGAGGGACAGAGAGAGAGAGATGGAACAGATGTTGCTTCATTACACGGCAGACAAACCAACAAAATTCTACCTTCCTCTGCATTTAGGGTACATGTGCATGTATGTTTACTAACACACCATTATGTGTTGACATGCGTGTTCCTGCGTATGTACATATTTGACATGGTTAATCATGGTACTCTGTTATCCACGCTCTGGTCTGGGCGTCGCTGACTCAGCCGAGCCAATCACGTCCCACCCAGAGGAAGGATGCACATCTATATCTACGTCTATGGGGTGTGGCCCACGGAGCGTTGCTGTAAGGTCATCTAGAGCATGAACACTGGAGTCTCCCTAAGAACACAGGCCACACATCTACTCCCTAGTCATGTTCCCTCAATTACACCATTCCTTCACTCCCCTACCTATAATAAAGTATATGTATAAATACCTACTTATATATGCATGTATTTCTGTACAGGTGTACGTGTGTGTGTCCTTTACCCTGCATGTGTACGTGTGTGTGTCCTTTACCCTGCATGTGTATGTGTGTGTGTCCTTTACCCTGCATGTGCTGGGCCATGACCCAGCTGTGCAGCAGCCTGTAGTTCTCCACTGAGCCCTTCACCATCTCCACCAGCAGGTCGTAGGCGGCCCCCCGCGCTGCCTGGCTCTTACACTTGGGCTGCTGCCGGTCCTTCAGGCTGGGCAGCAAGAACAGCACGTCGTGCACGTCCCGCAGGAACTCCTGGCCCTCGCGGCAGAACTTGAAGGGGGGCTTGTGCTTCAGGACGCTGGTGGCCAGCCTCAGCAGTCCCGTCAGCCCGTCGTCCTCCACGGCGCCGTCCTGCTGGTCCAGGATCTCACGGCTGGGAGTGAGAGTATTACTGTTACTACGGATATCTTCATGAACGGTATGCTTCAGGGTGTGTGCTTCCCTGTGTAGGCAAGTGTGTGTGTGTGCCTGTAGGTGTGTCAGTGTGTGTGTGTGTGTGTCTGTAGGTGAGTGTGTCACCTGCGGATGCAGTCGGCCAGGTGCCGTGCCAGCGCGTCCAGGTCCAGCAGTGTGGTCTGACTGGCGTCTTTAACGTGGATGTTATCAATGAGCTTACACAGCAACCAGAAATACTCCTTACAGCCAGAACGCAACACAGCCTCCTCATCATAGTCCTCCATCTGCGCGCACACACACACACACACACACACACACACACAGACACAGACACACACACACCGAGCCTCAGGGTCTGGCTGTACACTTGTGGGCATGACATTACCCACTCGTGCATAAATAAACAGGAAGTGTCTCCTTTCATGTAGGACTTGTTTATATTTTTGTGTGTATGTAATACCATTTCTTCATATTACATGACGCATGAAATCTGTGACGACTGAAGACTCTGCTACTGCATGGCACCCGTTTCCAAGACAACCACTGCTGTGTGTTAACCACAACCACTGAGAACGGGTCACGTCCATAAGCGCCCACTGAAGTTGTCCTCAGGTAACCTTTCTGTGCCGCCCAAATTCCATTGGCTCTCCAGGTCTTAACGCACATATGTTAGAGGACATTCCACGGTGACTAGATGTCCTAGAACACGAGGATGGGTACGAGCTGTTCGTTCCCAGTAGTGGTCATACTGGCTAACGAGGTCTGTATGCACACACTGGCTAGACGCTAACGAGTTCTGTATGCACACGCTAGCCAGACGCTAACGAGGTCTGTATGCACACGCTAGCCAGATGCTAATGAGGTCTGTATGCACACGCTAGCCAGATGCTAATGAGGTCTGTATGCACACGCTGGCTAGATGCTAATGAGGTCTGTATGCACACGCTGGCTAGATGCTAATGAGGTCTATATGCACACGCTGGCTAGACGCTAACGAGGTCTGTCTAGCAGTGCTCAGGTCCCAGTAATGGTAAAGACCTAACGCTGTGAAACAGTCAGAGTTAGAGCAGACTGGTGCTGATCTAGAAGCAATACACGATATAACCCAGGGCCCAGTAAATGAACCAAGAATAGCTGTGTGTGTGTGTTTTGGTTGTATACTGGTAGTGGCAGATTTGAGTGTACTGGGTTTGAAGTTTAACGGCATTTATGTCAACATGAGGAGTGCATGTGCGTGTGCGCACTCACAGGCAGAGGAATGTGTGTGTGTGTGTGTGTGTGCGCGCGCACTCACAGGCAGAGGAGTGTGTGTGTGTGTGTGTGTGTGTGTGTGTGTGTGCGCGCACTCACAGGCAGAGGAGTGAGTGTGTGTGTGTGTGTGGGTACACTCACTCTGAGAGGTTTGAGTGCTTGGGCGTCTGGTAGGAATTTGAGGAGTGTGGAGGCAGCCAGCAGCAGGAAGGATCTGTTAATGGAGTCTCCTCCCTCCAGACCAGACAGAGAGAGCTTATACAGACCACCACACGCCTCGTGTCTCACTGCAGGCTACCAGGAGAGAGGGAGAGAGAGGGAGAGAGAGAGAGCAATTGCTTAATAAGGGAATAAAATTATTCACTTTTAACTTTTCAATGAGAGGAGATGTTCTTCGGACGTGTGTGTGTGTGTGTGGCCCAGGGACCTCCTCCTCTCAGGTTGCCATGGTACCTCTGGGATGAGCAGGGTGAGCTTCCTCAGCCAGTCGTGGAGATGGTCGCTGTCAGCCAGACTGGACTTCACCACGGAGCAGCAATGAGCCCAGCTCACCAGCAGCCACATGGAGTAGTGGGTCACTACGGAAACGCAGAGAGCACGCCATCACCGCACCATCACCCAACACGGCGGCTCACCACAACCCTCACGACACACGTTCACACGCCGACACGAGATTCACGACGAGACGGGATCTTACCTTCATGATGAGACGAGATCTTACCTTCATGACGAGACCGGTGATCTGACTGAGCCTTCAGTACTCTAGCAGACAGGACAGAGGAGCGACAGTGATGAGTGTGTAACTGCTGATGTGTGTAACGCAGGTGAAGGCGCAGGTTCTCTCAGTGTGTGTGTGTGTTTTTCATATGTGTACCTGTGTGCCAGGTTGTCATAGGTGTAGGCCACGTTGATCAGCCGTTGGATGAGATTGGTGCCCTGGACGAGACTAAGGAATACCTGAACACACACACACCATGTGTGGACAACAACAGTAATGTGGGTCAACAATAAGAATAAGCATATGTGTGTATGTAACATATCCGTACACATAAAACATAATATGTGGCGAGGTACCTCAGTAAGCCGTGGTATGTGCAAGCCCTTCCCATGATCCCCGGCCCCCTTGCGGGACTTGCTAGGCCACGCCCTCTTGCGTTGCGTGTCCGTGAGGCCCGACCAGGCGAAAACATCATGATAGGCCAGATCCAGATCCGCCGGATCCACCGCAAACTGACAAATGAGCTTCAGCAGACATGCCAAACAGTCCAGCAACCACTACACACACACACACACAAAAGCTCTCAGAGATTTAATCACAATTACTCACTAACAGATCAACTCAAACTGTCCTCAGCAGAAAGGGAGGGTGATCACACAAAGGGTCTTGAGGGGATGGGGAGGGACATGATGAAGGGACATGGGGGAGGGACATGATGGAGGGACAGACTCACCACGGTCCAGGACTCCTGCTCCTTGGGCTCCAGAATGGCAGAATTAAAAATCTCCAGGAGGAGCTGAAGACCTCCGGACGCCACAAACTAGAGAGACAGAGCCATAGACAGGCAGACAGACACATACAGAGAGACACACACAGAGAGAGAGAGACACAACTAGAGTAACTCAGGCAAGATGAGAAAGAAAATGCATGTGTATGTAAAGGAGTTTCATACATCTGTGAGAAGTGTGTGTCTAGTTCTTAGTGTATACATGAATAGTGAGTGTGTGTGTGTGTGTGTGTGTGTGTGTGAGAGAGAGAGAGAGAACCTTACCTTGCAGCTCCATGAGTTTTTGCTGTTCTCAATCTGATCCTCACTGGAGTCGTCAGAGTCTGGGTACAGGTCACTGTAACTCCCCTGAAACACACACACACACACACACACACACACACAATGCCCCGTGTTCTGAATCTGTGTGTGTGCAGGCATGTGAGTGTATATGAGCATACCTCTTGGACAGTGTATTCTGCAGTTGTTTGTGTATACAGTTAACTCTCTCTGCGTTCTGCAGTTGTCTGGGTGTGTACCGTTGTCTGAATTCTGCAGTGGTGTGTTTGTGTGCGTGTGTGTGTGAGTATGCACGACTGTACCGTTGACTCTCTGTGTATTCGGCGGTTGGGTTTGCCTAGGGCTTCAATAATCTCTAGAGCATACAGCAGTTTATGAGGAGATTTTATCCTCAACAGATCCTTCCAGCCAAGGCCATCAGAGCCCTGAAACACACACACACACACACACACACACACACACACACACACACACACACACACACACACACAAGTTAAGCAAGCAATTACAGAAGACATATGAAGAGGAGAGATGTGCACTTCTTGCTGACTGGGTAATTTCTGACAGAACTGCGCATGATAAAATCATCTACACCAGTAAAACTGAAGCAGTGTCCCCTGGGTCACATGACTGACCGTGTCATCAGAGATGTTCTGGAAGGCCTGGAGCATGTTGGGACATGTAGGCAAAAGCATCAGAAGCTCCCACACACGTCGAGAGAGGTTTTCCGCGTGCAGGTGTAGATCCTCACAGCGCGTGCTCTACACGCACACACACACACACACACACACGCGTGCTTCAAGATACTAACATTTTGACCACATACAAAAAAACAAAAATTAAAAAATCCCTCATAAGGGTTTCCAGGACGGTTGCCTTGGCGACGACGTGGGGGCGGGGCTCTACCTGGGCGGTGTGCGGCGGGCGACCGTCGGCCGCCGGCGCCTTGAAGCAGGCGAGCATCTCCAGCAGGTCGAAGAGCGTGGTGAGGTGCGGCTCCCGCAGCAGCAGTAGCATGGGGAGGTGCTCCTTCTGGGGCGGGGGCAGGCAGGAGGCCGGCAGCTGCACTCCCTCCGCCTTGCGCTCCCGCCGAGGAGCGCCCAGAGACACAAACACCATCTACAGAGGAGGAGGAGGAGGTGGAGGAGGTGGGTGGGACCAGTCTGAGGGACACACGGTCTGATCTTACTGACACCAGCCCACATGTTTTCGCACTACCCTTCCTCCGATACACAAGAGCTCTCCTCCCGATAGAGGAATGATCTGATTGGTTAATGCAGCAGGGTGAAATATTCGGTTGCTGACTAAGGCCCGGAACAAACCGAAAATTTCTCTCGCTTAGTGATGACCTTTGAACCTAGCTCGCTCCTGACCAATCAGCCAGGGAGCCATTTGACACACGTTGTGTCAGCACACAACCGTTTCATTTGAGCTGCAATTTTTTTTTACTTGGTGAACTGAATTATGGGATAGCTTTTTGTGTGGTTAAAGACCCCTTAAAAGGCAGTGGCTTTGTGCAGCCTTCACAATGAGATAGCTACACCTCAAAGGTTCTTGCTACACCTAGAAGGTTCGGGCTGTGCATCAAAGCTTTTACCTGCATGTCTTTGAAGCCCAGCTCATGTAGAGTTTTCTCATCATAGTCAGTGGTCAGCTCATGACCTGAAGAGATCATCCGTACTGGCCCCATCAGACCTCCTGCGCACACACACACACATACAAAACACACACACGTTCCAAAGTGAAGGAGTGACACTCCAATGCTGTGTGCGCGCACGCATGTACGCACCTGGGAAATCCCGCTACCCTGTGTCCTGATGTACGTAGCTGGGAACTCTGCTTGGCATGTTGTGTGCGTGTGTGTACCTGGGATCTCTGCTTGGAGTGCTGTGTGTGTGTGTGTGTACCTGGGAACTCTGCTTGGCATGTTGTGTGCGTGTGGGTACCTGGGATCTCTGCTTGGAGTGCTGTGTGTGTGTGTGTGTGTACCTGGGAACTCTGCTTGGCGTGCTGTGTGTGTGTGTACCTGGGATCTCTGCTTGGCGTGCTGTGTGTGTGTGTGTGTGTACCTGGGATCTCTGCGTGTGTGTTTACCTGGGATCTCTGCTTGGCGTGCTGTGTGTGTGTGTACATGGGATCTCTGCTTGGCGTGCTGTGTGTGTGTGTACCTGGGATCTCTGCTTGGCGTGCTGTGTGTTTGTGTGTACCTGGGAACTCTGCTTGGCGTGCTGTGTGTGTGTGTGTACCTGGGAACTCTGCTTGGCGTGCTGTGTTCTGGTTGAACTCTTGTAACTGGGCCTGCTGGTTGATCTGGTCCTTCTGCAGGTTCTCATACCAGTGTGTGACTTCTGCCCTAAGATCCGCCACCTGATCACTGGGATACATCTCTATAGTCATCTACACACACACACACACACACACACACACACACACACACACACACACACACACACACACACACACACACACACACACACACACACACACACACACACACACACACACACACACACACACACCATATTAGCCATTACGGAATTGTTAAGTTCTAAATATAAAACTGAAACCCATTTGTCTTCTAATAATATCCACAGCTCCAGGGGGAAGGTCCAGGTGGCAGGCATACAGGTGTGTGTGTCCCTGTCGGGCAGGCCAGTGTGTGTGCGCGCGACAGGCCAGCGCGCGCTTGTGTGTGCGTGTGCGTGCGTGCGTGCCAAGCTGGTGTGTGTGTACCTTGTCAGGCAGGCCGGCAGGCTGGCACACAATGCGGAGTGGCAGAGACTGTTTATCACTGAGAGCTTTAAGGTGACTGCTGATCCCTGCCCCCTCGATCTGCCACTGACGCAGGTGATATGCAAACCTGCACTCACAGAGAGAGAGAGGGAGGGAGGGAGGGAAGGAGGGAGGGAGGGAAGAAAAGAATTAAAAATAACAGAAAAACACACAGCAGACCACACTAGGACCTTAGATTAGAGAAACAGCAGAATGCAACATCAGTGAAGTGAGACCAAGTTCTCCCTCTCTGGGGGAACAAAGGTGGTAGGACTTCCATCCATGTGCTTATTCAGACCAGAGTCCCTCAGTCACACACCTCTCTTAACTGTGTGTAATGACTCTAAATGAGAAGCTTCTGAGACGCTCGTGTGTGTGTGTGTGTACCTGCGCCTGAAGGCCTCCAGGTGTGTTTTGAGCATGAGCAGCCCCCTCTCAATGATGGTGAGACTGGAATGAGGGTCCTTCTCCAGGTTGGCCGACGCCATCATCAGACTCTCCATACACTTACTGATGAACTCCTGCTCCTTCTCCAGACCCGTCTTACCTGAAACACACGCCCGTTTCACCTGTAAACACACTGCACACACTTCGCATATATTCAGACATGCAATTTCCAGAGTAAAGCACAAGACTCAGTCAACTTCTAAGTATTGGTATGAATACATAATTCAATAATACTAAATGATAACTGACAGATTTCTATAAAATAAATGCATTTAAATGAATATAAACATGCATATAAATGCAAGCTTGTAGCTATGTGTGTGAGTATGTGTGTGTGTGTGTGTTCGTTCTGACCATTGATGTAGTAGGAGTTGATATACTGGATGGCAGCCCGGCTGATGTCTGCAGACTGGGCTCTCAGAGCAATGCCCCACAGCTGGTCCATACCACACAACTGGAGAGGGAGAAACAGACCATCATGCACCTCAGTACATGTCCGCCGGCCCCATTATGCAGGTCCCCAGTCCGCAGGTCTGTGCCGTGTGGACTGAGGTATGGGGAAAGCGAGTCTGTACCTCACAGTTGGAGTTGCTGTCGTAGGCGCTGGTGGCCAGCCGGGCCAGGTTACACAGGTGCTGGAAGAGGTTTAGACCCGTCATGCTGATGGTCTCCGGCTTTAGCTGAGGCATCTGATAGACACGGGGGGGGGGGGATGGAGAGAGAATGTAAAAGATCAAAAGGCCAGACAGAACTGGGATGGAGGGATGGAAGGAAAGATGCATTTAGTGATCTGAAATGCCACATTAGGTGTGGGAGAGATGACAAAACGCACTTTCTAACATGACAAATCACAACGAGTTATGGTGTTATGGTTATGGTGCTGCTCAAGGAGAGTTTCATCAGCAGAGACCAGACGTGCTTGTGTGTTTGACTCAATGATAGTTGTGCACAGTGTCAAACGTGTTCAGTCCGTCCGCCTCAGAGGAGCGAAATACTGTGATATACTTCATGCTTCAAAATAACATCCTGGAGTATCATATTGAGCCATATCGTCTGCCCCTACAGGACCTGATTACACTAAATAATTGGAGTATTAGTGATGGCTGAATCCTGGGCAGAGTGAACTGACGGGACTTTTTGCCCCTGCTGGGGTCTCACCTTCTCCAGGAACAGGTGTTTGTAGGTCTCCATGCCCATGGCGTGCTGATCTTTACTGCGCACCTGGTTCAGGAACCAGTGCAGCGCATCATCATAACACTCAGAGTCCTCCACCAGACAGTGCCACAGGATGTCGACCTGCTCCAGACTGAGCCCTGACACACACACACACACTCAGTGCACGAGTAGGGAGAGACACCAGCAGCTAGAAGGGACACGTAGAGACACTTACTGAAGTGGTCTGGTGAGCCCAGTGTGGAGAACACGCAGGTGAGGAACTGCAACCGAACCTGCACCTCTGCACTGTGGCTGTACCTGCCACAAACAACCACAAACACATAAGCCACGCCCTGGGTGTCACCGTGTGTGTGTGGGGAGGCCTGCAGTGGGCGCTGTTGAGCTGCACTCACAGAGAGAACTTATGACGCTGCTCCCGCACTTCCTGGATGTAGTGCAGGAGGTCTTCAAAGAAGAGCTTCATCATATGGAGCTCTTTCTCCGCCCACCTGCAGCACACACAACCAAAAAACCCATCACCATCGTCATCACAGCAAAGACCATCATCTTCCTCATCGTACACACCGTAGAGGCCGCCAAGCTAACACACCTGTCCTTTTCATCAATACATCCAGTTAAACTTCAATCTCACCAATACCACAGACCACCTTCATCATCATCATCCTCACTACTCTGCACAGGCAGTTAGGAGACTGTCTGTCTTACATGGTAATCCAGTGCGTGTCGTAGCTGGATCCGAACTGCTGGAAGGTTCCAAAGAGCTTCGGCAGCAGACGCAGAGACACCACCACGGACCTGAGAAACAGAATCGATTAGTCATGTTTGAGGCCACAATAAACCTCACGTAAAGCCTTAACCCAACCTGTTTCTGTGTATCAAACACAATCATTTTACAAAGCAAGCAATAATCCAGAACACAAAACTGAAATGAACCAGTGGTGTAAGAAAAAAACAACAATACAAAAAAGACCAACTTCTGAAATCACGTCCAACTCAAACCGCAAGGACCCCAAAAACCGCAAGCTGAGTGGGAGGGGGCGGAGCAGAGGCGTGTATGTAAGGCAGAGATGTCAAAGTCAAATACACCCAGGGCCAAAAAAACTAATTTGCTACAAGCCGAGGGCCGGACTGGTTCAATGTTTATTAAAACATCCTATTTAACCAAGACCTAACACAGCGTATATTATTTAATGCTTACATGAATAAAGCAATATTTTCTAATGGATCCGTCAGTAATTTCAAGTGAAAACATTTTTCAACAGGCAAACAGATAAAAACAAACAGTTTTTGATAAACTCTCCTTCTGTAAAGGCTGATTTTGCGACCTCTTTAGCCACAATAAAGCCAAGACAGCAGCCTCGCTTTGTGATTTGGCATATGTAAACATAGCCTGCCTGGACTTAAGGCCTCGTTTTCTTTCATTACAGCCAAACTTTCTCCACACAGAAGACACACGGGTTTACCTTTTATCTCCGTGAACATGTACTCTGCCTCCCACCTGGCTTGAAACCCCCTGTTCTCAGTGTCCACCTTACTTTTAGCCATTTTTGAGGAGGGGGATAGCTGAACGTTGATATCTGCTCTGACTGCTGATGAATAATGAAGCCGCTTGTGCGCGCTGCAGTGACTTCGCGGGCTACCGTTGCATTGTGGGGAATGTAGTGTTTGTGCGTGCAAAACACCAGCGGGCGGCTGTGGCCTGCAGGCCGGTTCTAATAGTAATTAAATATCATCCAGGGGGCCATAGATAATCGCGTGCCATGACTTTGACATATGTGATGTAAGGGGTGTGGGCGGAATGTGGGCATGGCAGACAGACCTGTGGTGGGCCAGGTTGTCCAGACAACCCTCGATGAAGCGCATGCGGATCTGGCGATCGGTGAACCAGCACACGAGCGAGCACAGCAGCTTCTCCGCCTCGCCGATCAGCCCCTCGGACAGGTGGACCTGCGGGACACACGCGGGGTTTAACACAGCGTCCTGAAGAGCTGCTCAACGGTAAGCAACTCATACCCACAGCGCCCCACCATGGATTACCAGCAAAAGCCTGTCACTCACTCAAAATCCAAAAAGTAAGTGTAAATGAAATGTATGTAAATGTAAATTTATGTAAATGAACATGGCAGTGTCATCAGAATGACCTTTTGTCACTGATTACAAACATGACTGTCAGAATTCTTAGCCATGCTGCCATATCAAGTCCGACACATTTTATGATGACCAAGGTTTTGAGGACAATTCTGTAGCACAAAGTTACACATTACTGTATGTGGGAGATTGATTGAAAGAGACTGGACTGGATTCACATTCATGCTTTACTGCATTGACAGACCATTTTATTGCAATACAGAAAAGAAATACAAGACTGTCATAACACTTAATGACATACGTGAAGTGGCATCCAGCCTAGGGCAAATATCACGACATGTACCCCGGGGCAGATAGCGGGTGCCTTACCGCATCCTCGTCCTGCACCAGGTCCCATAGGAGGGTGTTGCCCTTCTTACACACGTTGTCCAGGTTGATGTCGGTCACAGCAGGGCCTGTGTACTGGTGCTTATGGACCGCAGGCCCTGGGGATCACAAGGACTTTACTTCACTGAAGTGTGTGCACGCATGTGAGAAAGAGTGACACAGGCCGACTGTGAGCGAGAGAGACAGACACACAGAGATATTGTGAACGAAGGAGAGACAGACAGAGAGAGACAGACAGGAATGGGGAGGGGTGGGATTGGGCGCCAAGGATCTCAACATATAGACAGTTATGTTCAGTTGTGTCTAAGACTGCAAATTTGTGTATGCATCACTTGCACCAAGAACTGGTAGGGTGTGTGTGAGAGAGTGTGTGTGTGTGCGAGAGAGTGTGTGTGTGTTACCTTGCACCAGGTGTTCGTGGTAGATTGAGGCCAGGTTGGGTAGGTGTTGCTGCAGGTGGGAGCTCAGCTCGGCGTGCGAGTTGATCTGCACCAGCTCCTCCTCACAGCCAGATTCCTCACCGTCAAAGTCCGCCATATTCTTCTCCGACTTGGCACTGACCTGGGAACTGCTGCAGCTCACGTCGTCCGCACTCAGCATGTCATCAACCATGTGACTGGAGAGGGAGGGAGAGAGAGGGAGGGAGAGGAGAAGGAGAGAACTTGTTTAAGTATTGTTTAAACACATAACCACTCTAGACTTTGTTAGACTCCTAATGAAAGACCGCTTAGAATGGGGGGGGGGGATCAGGATTAAGGTTGGAACAAAAATTTGCAAGAGTCTAGCTCCACTGCACCCTACATCATCCACAATCATATGAGCACAAACGTCTCAGATATATACCATCAAACAAGTTGAGCATGACTAAATTATATTCAAATGCCAGTACGCCAACATCTAGATACAATTAAGGTAGCACAGAGTGTGGCTTAATGTTACATTACAAGTCCAAGTCTTAATTAAATCAGTGAATCCATTTATATGACAGCAGTGAGCTGTGAGCAGTCAAACAGCAGTGAGCACTGAACCCTGGCCTTACCCTTCGTGGTGATGGTGGTGGTGGTGGTGGTGGTGATGATGATGGTGGTGATGGTGGTGGTGATGCTGAGGGTTGAGAAAGCGTCTACAGTTGAACAGCTCGTTGCTCATGGCTTCGGACAGGAAGTCGGCGGTACGGGGCAGGCAAGGCGGGTCCTGGGAGGGGGGCGGAGCATGTGAGGGACCCAGCTCCGCCCCCAGCCCCTTCTGAGCCTGAGGTTGTGGAGGATTGTGGGACTGAGGGAGGGCGGAGCAGTCAAGCCGCTCCCCGGACGACCCCTCGAAACAGGCAGAGGAAGACGAACAGCCGTCAGAGATCCTCAGGGAGGAAGAGGCGGTGGGGGTCGCCGTCGCAGCGCTCACGTCTGGGGTGAAGGGCAGGGTTTTGGCTTTGGGGAGGCTCGGACCGGGGCCGACGGATCCGGACGCAGACAGGCCGGGCCTTTCCGGGGGGCCCTGGACCTCGCCGAGCGCCTCCCCGGCCTTGCGCTTGCGAAGCTCCGAGGCCGGAGGCTCGCGGGGGTCTCGCGCGTCCTTCCGTGGGCTGCCCTCGGCCGCGGCGGCCGGCCGCTCTTCCTCTTCCTCATCTTCGTCGTCGTCTTCCTCCTCGTCTTCGTCGTCCTCGTCCTCCTCCTCCTCCTCTTCCTCCTCCTTTAAGGCCTCGCTGTCTGCCATGTCGTCGGAGTGGAGCTCGCTCCCAGGGCTGCCGGCGGATTGGCTGGCTCGGCTGGACTCCGCCCCGTTGCTGGAGGCCTCGCTCCGCCCACTGCTGCTGCCGGGCCGGCTGCTCCCCTCCTCCTCGCCGCTATTTGCCGTCTCGTCAGAGCTGCCCTGCATGGACTCCTACGCACACACACACGTGCAAACAAACACGTCAAGCATCACTCCCACCACATTTCACACAGAGGTACGAACTTCACAGGCGTCGACATTTTTCACACACTTAACGTCAAAACATTATATCATGATATACCCTGACTGTTAGGGTGGTGCATGCGTGTGTGTGGTCGGGGTCACCTCTGTGTCAGACAGCCTCTGCTGGCCTCGTTTGCCGCTGCTCATGATTGGCTCGTCCATCTCCACATCGCTTCCTCCACTGTGATGCGTGTCACTGTTGTCACTGCTCTCTGGACTCGCCGCTGGGGAACCTGGGTAACAAACAGTACAAAATAAAAGTCACATACAATCAAAACACAGTCAACATTCACAACACTCACGCAGTCACAACACTTGCAATTATGGCAACAATACTAAATACTAACAGGAAAATTAAATGAACACATTTCTATACTTGCTTGGCTAACAACAAATAATCTTAATTTCAGCTGTGTACCATGGAACTCTGAGAGTCACCAAAACACATACTGATTGATCGTGTAGTCAACACATCATGCTTATAGTGCTTTTAGGAAAACACACACACACACACACACACACACTCATACCTTTCTTGTTGCCCATGGGCAGGTTGGTGTTGAGCAGAGATGTGAAGGAGCTCTGCTTGGAGAGCTGGGCCTTGGCTGCTAGTGCATTGTTCCATAACGCCTTTATCAACATGGAGGCCAAGTACAGCGTCTACAGCATACACACACACACACACACACACACACACACACACACACGCACGCACGCACGCAAAGAAACAGCATGAATTTAGTTTGATTGCTGTTTGAAAGATTGGAGAAGTCAGTTTTCCTGTTCCCGTCCTAACAACGGTGAGCAATCCACACAATGAAAATAGGAAAATCTGCTTGTTTATCTCTGTTTGGTGTGCTGCTGTTTACTGGGTCCAGAACGTGGCTTATGGCTGAGGTTGTAGCAAACAGTGTGTGTGTGTGCACACCTGCTCAGTGTGTGCGCTGGGGTGGAGTCCAGACACCAGGTTGAGAACGTGTCTGAGAGGCACTGGGTCCAGGTTCTTGATGAGGGAGGGGAAGAGGTCATGGATGTACCGGCTACAGTGCTTCAGCTGAGGACCAGAGCATACACACACACACACACAAAATAACGAGGTGCTCGTCAGGGCTAAGTCACAACCTCCAGGGACTCCCAGCAGGCCTGAGTCAGGTAAGCAGCATCCCACATATCAAAGAGAGGGAGGGGGGGAGAGAGAGAGAGAGAGGGAGAGAGACGGAGAGGGAGAGAGAGATAGAGACTCTCACCTGAGCAGCGGCCCATATACAGTCCACATGCTGTGTGCTGAGTCTGCCTTCGGCAGCCAGAAAGTTCAGGATTACCTGACACTGCTTAATGATCTACAACACAGAAGATAGTTACACACACTCCTCCTCAACCACACACTGCACTATTCAGCGTGATCCGCATGTCCAGCAGGTTCTGGTGGGAGCAGCGTTCTGACCTCTATGTGCAAATTTGGTCCGAAAATGTGCTCCACCACGTTGTTCCTGATGAGCCAGTCAGCGAGCTCCTTCGCGATGGACCTGAAAGGTCACACACACAGCAGTCACGTTTCACAATCACACACAGCAGTCACGTTTCACAATCACACACAGCAGAGCCACGTTTCACAACCACACACAGCAGAGCCACGTTTCACAACCACACACAGCTAACAGCGCCCCACGTGCTGAACGTGCCAGGCGACATTAGCAAAACAACTCTATGCTACATGCTAACGGCTAACTGTCACCGAGGGTCACGTGAGCTCTTCCGCTAAGGCTGCGGCTCTGCGTGCGAGAGCAGGACGGAGAGACGAGGGACGGCACACTCACGTCTCCGTGTCGGACACCAGAGACTCGTTATTGCAGACGTCGTTAAAGGTGTGCAGCTGATTCTGCAAAACACAAAGAGGAATAAAACAGAGCCAGGCTTGGACAGGCCAGGAGGTGGAGGTGCTGGGAGACTGGAGGTCTCCCAGCACTGGGGTTACTGGAGCATTTACTCCACAGGCTGAGAGGTGGAGGAATGAATAGTGATGAAGTGATGTCTGACAGTCATGGCAGGATGTGTGGACACTGTGTGGTGTGATTGTATCTGTGTTTTACTGCTATGAGTCACAGTCAGTAAGTGTGGCTGTGTATGTGTGTCTGTGTGTGTGTGTGTGTGTATGTGTGTGTGCGCGCACATCCTTCCCTTCCTCTGTGGTCTAGCTAAGTGATGGTATATCACTATAATTAAGAGTGTGTGTGTGTCTCTCACCGTGATCTGGCTCAGTCCTGCCAGTCTCATGGTGAGTGTGGGGGACATGAAGTATTTGAAGGCCAGGTCCAGACTCTCCTTGTCGAAGCCCAGCGCGCTGTCCAGCGGCTCCTTCACCGTGCTCCACATCAGGTCCGCCATGTTCCTCGCCGCGCTCTGGCGCAGCTCCTGGTCCGACAGCTTACACAGATACCTATCACCGCCGCGGAGGAGGGAGGGAGGGAGAGAGAGAGGGAGACAGCTTCTCACCACCTAGCCACTGAGAGCTACTGCATCCCTGATGGGGTCTGATAATCCAGCTGGACTCCTTCTCATAATCCGATCAGCCAGCTGTCGGCCCAGAGGGTCTCTGGTGGGGAAGAGCCGCACGATGCCCCCGAGAGCCGGAGTCCCAAACACCAAGGCAGCATGGGGAGGTGCGGGTGTGGGGGGAGGTGTGGGTGTGGGGAGGTGCGGGTGTGGGGGGAGGTGTGGGGAGGTGCGGGTGTGGGGGGAGGTGTGGGTGTGGGGAGGTGCGGGTGGGGGGGGGGGGGTGGGGGAGGTGGGGGGGAGGTGCGGGTGTGGGGGGAGGTGTGGGTGTGGGGAGGTGCGGGTGTGGGGAGGTGTGCGGGTGTGGGGAGGTGTGGGTGTGGGGGGAGGTGTGGGTGTGGGGGGAGGTGCGGGTGTGGGGGGGTGTGGGGGGAGGTGTGGGTGTGGGGAGGTGCGGGGGGGTGTGGGGGGAGGTGTGGGTGTGGGGAGGTGCGGGTGGGTGTGGGGGGAGGTGCGGGTGGGTGTGGGGGGAGGTGCGGGTGGGTGTGGGGGGTGGGTGGGTGTGGAAACGTGGCGCAGCTCCAGCATCCCAGACAGGAGGAGCACACAAAGGCACCAGCATTGCACACCGTTTGTTGTAAATGTACAACATAGTAAAAACGATCTGAGAGGCCCTTCAAAAGGCACTGAGACTGAATACATATGAAATGTTCCCAAATATATATATATTCTAAATAAATTTATGAGCACAACATGCTGGCATGAACATGATGAAAAAGACTGAGAATGCTGAGGGAACCTCTCTCCAATACACTCACACACAGTGCAGAGCTACTCTAATCCTGCTCTTTGGGTCACGTGACCAGTGTCTCTCTGCTTCCCGCCAGCCGTCTGGCTCCCTTAGGGTCATGTGAGGAAAACCACGGTGACTGTTACCATGGTGAGGGATGCTCTTCCTAGCAACCAGCAGAGAGGCACAATCTTGGCAGTGGCACCAGCAAACAGTAAAAAGGCCTTCCTTACCAGAGCCAGCTAGCTAACACACACACACACACACACACACACACCCCAGCCAAGAAACATGCACAAACACCTGACACAGCAAACACACACTTCCTGACCAAATAGTTGGAACATTGCATAAAAAGGCACCCTCAGCAGACCCGGTTAACACACCTTTAGCAGGTGTAGCTCAACACTCCCACCCTAACACACCCTTACCATGTGTAGCTCAACGCTCCCACCCCAACACACCCTTAGCAGGTGTAGCTCAACACTCCCACCCCAACACACCCTTACCATGTGTAGCTCAACACTCCCACCTTCACACACCCTTACCATGTGTAGCTCAACGCTCCCACCCCAACACAACCTTACCATGTGTAGCTCAACGCTCCCACCCCAACACACCCTTAGCATGTGTAGCTCAACACTCCCACCCCAACACACCCTTAGCATGTGTAGCTCAACACTCCCACCCCAACACACCCTTACCATGTGTAGCTCAACGCTCCCACCCCAACACACCCTTACCATGTGTAGCTCAACGCTCCCACCCCAACACAACCTTACCATGTGTAGCTCAACACTCCCACCTTCACACACCCTTACCATGTGTAGCTCAACGCTCCCACCCCAACACACACTTAGCAGGTGTAGCTCAACACTCCCACCCTAACACACCCTTACCATGTGTAGCTCAACGCTCCCACCCCAACACACCCTTAGCATGTGTAGCTCAACGCTCCCACCCCAACACAACCTTACCATGTGTAGCTCACGCTCCCACCCCAACACACCTTACCATGTGTAGCCCGCTCCCCCCAACAACACACCCTTACCATGTGTAGCTCAACGCTCCCACCCCAACACACACTTAGCAGGTGTAGCTCAACACTCCCACCCCAACACACCCTTACCATGTGTAGCTCAACACTCCCACCCCAACACACCCTTACCATGTGTAGCTCAACACTCCCACCCCAACACACCCTTACCATGTGTAGCTCAAACTCCCACCTTCCCACCCCCCACCCCAACACAACCTTACCATGTGTAGCTCAACACTCCCACCTTCACACACCCTTACCATGTGTAGCTCAACGCTCCCACCCCAACACACCCTTACCATGTGTAGCTCAACACTCCCACCCCAACACACCCTTACCATGTGTAGCTCAACGCTCCCACCCCAACACACCCTTACCATGTGTAGCTCAACGCTCCCACCCCAACACACACTTAGCAGGTGTAGCTCAACACTCCCACCCTAACACACCCTTACCATGTGTAGCTCAACGCTCCCACCCCAACACACCCTTACCATGTGTAGCTCAACGCTCCCACCCCAACACACCCTTAGCATGTGTAGCTCAACACTCCCACCCCAACACACCCTTATCATGTGTAGCTCAACACTCCCACCCTATCACACCCTTACAATGTGTAGCTCAACACTCCCAACCTAACACACACTTAGCAGGTGTAGCTCAACACTCCCACCCTAACACACCCTTAGCAGACATATCCACAACACACTTCACTCTCAAATCAGAAGAACAGCTCTCATTGCTCTCATAGAAGGTTTCTAGCACGTTCTTAACTAGCACATTTGAATCCCCTCACATAACTGATCTATTTTCTTCGGCTATTTTCATCCTTGACTGAAGAGGAAGTTATGTGAGGGGGAGGTTCCCTCAGCGCCACACCGAGCCCACTGCAGCCGCCAAGAAACGTGGGCGGGGTCTGTGCGTTTAAACCCAACCCATGGGCGTGTCCAGGGGGCGTGTCCCTGGACGGGGGCAGGGCATCTGATGGTGCTCTCACCTGATGACGTGTGTGCGGAAGGGGATGATGTGCTGCATCACAGCCGGTATGTGCAGCCATATTCTGATCTGTAACAAGCAAATGGCTCACGTTAAGACGCCCGGTGGACACGTGCGCCAAGTCTCACGCTTCTGACCAGTTTTCAATGTTTGTTTGTTTTTTTCCCCTTTAGTTCACTCATTTCAGACACAATCGTAATGAAGGTGTGTGCCTTCATATTTGTGTGTATACTTACATCGGAGATGATGGTTGCAAAGGCGTGCGTGTGTGTGTATACTCACGTTGGAGACGATGGTGATGAAGGCGTGGGCGATGGGGAAGGGGAGGGTGTCGGGGGTGCCTGACTCGAAACACTCCTTCATCAGAGCCAGACCGTGCTTCCCACAGAACAAACACACGTAGCGCAACAAGTGCAGAGGCACCTCCACGTCCTGAAACACACACGCACACACACAGGTATCAGTTTGTGGGGTTCACCACAGCGATTTCATTCATACCCCCCCAGACACAGTGCCATGCTGATCAACTGAAGCCTTGTGTGTGTGTGTGTGTGGTTTAAAGAGGAAAACAAATACTGTCCTCAATGCAGATCAACCTCTATTTGCCAGCCCAAAACCAACCTGCAGCGCAAACACATACAAACATGCCCACACACATCTTAAAGCATATGTGGGCAAAGGATGGAGATGTACTCCAGACACACACCTCACCCTCCAACACCACCACGCCCAGCAGGAGAGACCTGCTCCAGACACACACCTCACCCTCCAACACCACCACGCCCAGCAGGAGAGACCTGCTCCAGACACACACCTCACCCTTCAACACCACCACGCCCAGCAGGAGAGACCTGCTCCAGACACACACCTCACCCTCCAACACCACCACGCCCAGCAGGAGAGACCTGCTCCTGACACACACCTCACCCTCCAACACCACCAGGCCCAGCAGGAGAGACCTGCTCCAGACACACACCTCACCGTCCAACACCACCACGCCCAGCAGGAGAGACCTGCTCCAGACACACACCTCACGGCGACACTGCTCTCACGCCTGCCTCCAACACACAGCTCTCTGAACCTGCTCCACTTTCAGGTTAAGAGGTCACCTCCCTTTCTCATCATTTCGCAGTACACTGTGGCTATGGCAACCTGAGCTATGCTCTGTACACTCACTGCAGATCACAGGAGATTAGTTACACATTACTAACACGTCCCACGTTTCAGCTCCATTCTGAAAGAACACCATGTTTAAGGAACGTTTACGATGATTTCAAACGAACACCATGTTTCGGTGGGGGAGGTGGGGGGGGAGAAGAGAGAGAGAGAGAGAGAGAGAGAGAGAGAGAGAGAGAGAGAGAGAGAGAGAGAGAGAGAGAGAGAGAGAGAGAGAGACGTGGGCAACACTTACGTTCATATCACAGAAGGAGCCAAGGATGTTGCTCTCCTGAGCAGAGATGTCCTGGGGGAAGAAGCATGGAGAGAATGACGAAAACAAACAAATATCAACAAACAGTAAACAACAATAACATGAGTAAAGAGGAAAGATTTAATGGTGTGCTTGGTAATAACACAATGTTTAACCAGAGTGCAAAAGCCTGGCAGTGTGTGTGCGTTATGTTTTAACTGTGTTGCTATGAGTACAATGTGCGAACCTGTGTTATACTTGTGTATGTGGGTTTTGTACTATACAGAGTCTGCATGTGTGATTGAGTACCTTTATAGTACGTGTGTGTGTATGGTGATATACCTCGATAGTAGGGTGTGTGTTGTGTTTATAGGCTGTGTACAGGGGGAACTGGATCTGGAAGATCTTGGCAGCGCACAGCAGCAGTTTCTCTCCATCCTCAGTGCTCCACGTCACGAACGGGTCCAGGCTGCCGTCCGCATCGCCTTCGCCCGCCAACCCCTCACCCGCGCTGGGCACCGCCTCCGCCTTCCCCCCCTGGCTCTGGTTCTTCTGCGGCTCTGAAGAGACCCCCTCCCCTGCCCCGTCCTCCTCCTCAGCCGAGTCTCTCTCCACATTCAGTGGTTCTTCCTCATTGGGAGAAGAATGGAGGTGGGCGGGGCCCCACCCTGGCCCCACCCCCTCAGCACTGCTGTTGCCATGAGTACTGCAGAGGCGGTCCCTCAGACAGGTAACCTGGGCGATAACCAGGTTAATGAGGGCATAAACCAGCTGGTTGAAGACCTCAAGGTGCTTGTATTCTTTGAAGCAGCAAAGGCACTGCCTGTAAAACACACACACATACACAAAATCAGTTAGTCTACTGTCTATGACTGTTACTAAAGGGGGCATTTTCCTTGAACTGTGTACTCCTGTAGCTAAATGCTTCTGGCTAACCTCAAAGGGGAAGCTTCTGCTTTATTTGTCCACTAAAAGGTATTTAGCCTCATAGTGACTGGCCAAATGTTCTCATAATGTCATAATCAGATATCCTGATTCCTGTTATCCTGGGGGAATTTGGTCCCCACAGAAAACTGAACACACCTCCATGAGTTCAAGCAAATCTGCCACCCTTACAAACCCCTGCAGCTGCGAGTGTCAACAACACCATGTCCATCTTTTACCCAACAAACCCACCCTGCACCTCCATTGAGGGAAAGACAACCAACCCCATGGATGGATGCACCCTCCCCCCCCACACACCAAACACCTCCACACACCCCCTCCTGTATGAGCGGAGACTGATTCCGGCGTTGCTCGGAGCCAGGGGTTACCCTGGTGATGATGACTCATCGCTTCTGCACAAGCACACTGGAGTGCCAGAGCAGGCAATACCAAAGTAGGTCAAAGGTCACCTAAACCCACCTAAAACCCTCACAATCACACAGTCTGAACAGGGGCCACACCATCACATACATAAATGATCAGAGAGAGGGAGAGAGAGAGAGAGAGAGAGAGAGAGAGAGAGAGAGAGAGAGAGGAGTGAATGAATGAGTAATACTAACAGCGGAGTAAATGAATGAGTAATGAATGGTAACTAAGCGGACGGGCGGGTGAAGCTGACCTCTGTGGCCATGTGCTGATGTAGCTGAACACTTTTAAGGCATGATCCTTCTTCAGCTGGAGGCCGTCCGGACTGTCTGCATCCGAGACTGAGGAGACAGGAGAGAAACTATTACAAATCACCTTTACACACACACACACACACGAGACTAAGGAGACAGGAGAGAAACGCACTATTACAAATCACCTTTACTTACATAGACGCACACACAGGCTGAAGCTTGTTCTCTCTCAACCCTGAGCATAATCAACACTGACCCCTGAGGTTTCCAGAGGTAGACAGTTCAGGTTCACATACTAAAACTCCTCACCGGTACTTTGTTCCCACTGCCTGGCTTTGTTAATTAGCTCAAGCCACACAGAAGAAATAATCAATGAAATCGGCTTAGCGAGACAAAACGAGGGAAGACTACATTGCTCTGAACTTTATTTAAACTCCTTAAGCTGCTGTACATTCTGTGTAAAGGCGAATCATCCTTTCAACAGCACGTCCCCAGAAGCAGCCAAGCATCAGGCCTTCAGGCCTGTGAGGACCTGGTTGTGGCCGTGGGAGGGCCAGAGCCTCCCTGCATCAAACCCCTCATCAGTCGCACCGAGGTCGTTCGGGGACATTCCCCTGCAGACACTGGGTAATGCACTGTTCACACAATCCACACGCTCCACTCCACAGGCCTGAAGTTAACGTTAGAGACTGTGTGGTTGTGTGTGGGCGAGCGCTGTCGTTAGTGGGTGAAAGCGAAGAACTCCGAGACCAGAGGAGGACTCGTCACTCACACAAGGACTTTAATCCACACACACACACACATAAAGTTAAACATTTGGAAATAAGTTGCTTGAGAAAGACGATGCTTGCTGCATTGAAATGTCTTTGCGATGTTATTTGAATAGCCAAGCATGCAACTGGCACCAAAACACACACTCAGGCAGACAGACAGATACACAGACCACCCCACTGATGGCCACAGTTGTATCCGTTAAACCGCAAATCTTTTCTGAACACACCCATCCACCTCCAGACACTACACAAACACACAAAAAGAGGTAACTTCAATGGTTCTGAGGATAGTCTGTGCAAGGGAGATTGCAAATGTGCGAGCACGCGCACACACACACACACACACACACACACACACACACACACACACACACACAGTTGGTGGAATTAGTGCAGAGTTCACCCTGTGTGGGTGAGATTAGGTCTGATTCAGTTGGGGACAAGTGGACAATACAGAACAGTGAGAGAGAACTAGTGCCATAAGGAGGAATGAGAAGGAACTAGGGTTGCACAATATATCACATTGTGTTAGTATCACGATATTGGCTCTTACAACAATAACACTGAAGAAGGCAACATGACTCAAATGAGTATGCTAATCACAGAAACATCCATTGTGTGCAGTGAGGACATTCGGACATTGGTTATGTATGTGAGCCGATGAATTAAAATATTCATGAGTTCTGACAAAACAGGACACACCCCTTGGCAGAGCTCGAAACCCACAGCGAACGAGCACCTTAATGGCAAAGACGCGGCAGCTGAATCTTTAGCAGCAGCCTCCTCCTCAGGCCTCGAACACCTCCCACCTCTTACACTGAGGTCAGAGAACACCTCCTCCAAGCCTGACGCAGCACGCACAGGCCGCGATGGCCCTCGTCCTTCACCCCTCCCACGGCAGCACCAGTGAAGTCCAGGCCCACTCTCCCACTACCTGGATGGACACCACCTCCACCATCAGGCGGAGACAAGCGCTTCACGAAACTGGCTTCTTGAAAATCGGTAGGAGGTCATGGTGCTCTCCTGGATAAGAGTGGACCTCTGAATCAATCTGCGCTGGGAGAAACAGGAGGTTCGATCCTAGTCTCTGTCCTCATCTGCGGTCGCGAGATACAGCAAGTGATGGTAAGATGGACACGGGTAGGAGGAAATGAGGTTCCTCCACATGGCTGCTGGGCTCTCCGCCCACGACGTAGGTGTGGAGCTCTACTATCTGGCCATGCCTAGAGTCACTGAGCCTCGAGATCAAGAGGAGCCAACATGAACAGAAACGATTCGGCCACACTGAAGCTCCTGTCCGTGCTGCTACGCTACAGGTCAGTTACACATCTCCATAGCACGAACCTTCCAGCATTTCCCGGCCGCAGGAGATCCCTTTCCAGGAAGGCAGCGCTGGGATAGAGGGGTGCAGGAAACCATGGCGAGGTTAAAGGTTATACCTGTTCAGACTCATGGTCAGGTGAAAGGCCTGTCCTTCCTGTTTGAGCGCTGGAAGCAGATGTCTCAACACAAACAGAACTCAAAACAACATTCACAGCACACTCCACTTCCCTGTTATAGCTCTTAACAACAAGACTTTTTATTGTTTATTTTGAAGCTAAACGGCTTTAAACATCTCTAGCTTTGGCCAGCAGCCTACACTCTTCCACTGGAGATTGTTTCAAGCACTTCAGAAACAACAGCCTCGCTGAAGACCCTGGTAATTGCTACCATGGCAACTGTGGAGTCGCTGGACTTTGGAAGATTACCACTAGGTTCTCAGGTTCACTCGAGCAGCTGGCTGGCCTTGACCTACATGAGCTTTCTTTCCTTTCTTTCTTCTTCCCCCTTTTAACAGCACTTCTCAACCACAGTCTGTGCTCCACAGAGAGCTACCCTAACAATGAGCTCGGGCACGGGGCCTGGGCCAGCCTCCAGATAAGAGGAGATGGCTTACAAAGATATTGTTTTCCCTTCCAAACCAGAATGCCCTCAAAACTCAGCAGATCAGTAATGAAAAATCTGATCTGCTGACCATTTGTCTGTATTTACCTAATGAACATCATTTGTATAGGATTTTTAGATACATTTTTATGTATTGGTCCCAGACATCAAAAATCAGACATTTCAAAGAGAAATCGTGTCAGTTGCCAGGAGACTCAAAACATACCAAACAACAAACTTTTCACGACCAACCGGAAAAAGGACCGTTCAGCTGAAACTTGTTTAAAACTCGTTCCTAATTAAGCAGATGGTACAAAGGTGGACCGCATTCTGGAATTGAAGATGTTACCAGGTGGTTCAGAGGGTACAGGGATGCTTGAGAAGCTAATAGATTCCATCTCGCTAAGATGGTGTACTGTGGCAAACCGGAGCAGTGTCTTTTACCTTAGCCCCGACAAGTACAACCACCTCTAAAGATCTACCTTCTAAAACTTCTTGGGAGTTTTCACATGCCACAGGGTCTGCTCACTGAGGGCTTGCACTCTGACTAAAGCTGCTTTGTGATTACGGTCATTGTAAAAAAGTACTATATAAATTAAGTTGACTATGACTTAAAAGCAGCCCAGCTGAGAGATCGGCACCCGGTCTAGGACCCTGAGGGCATGTTGGGGTGGTGTTCTTGTGAGCAGTGCCAGAGCTCCTCGGGCATTCATGTGCTAATCTTTGTTAAAGAAGCAGCAGCGTTGCTCTACATACGAACCGTAGCGAACGCCCAGGGCCCCTGCACAGGCTCGAATGTGCAGCTAAGAGCTAGGAGACCGAAAATGCCCAACTCAATGCCCATATCAGTGAGTGACCGAGTCACCTGCTGTGTCACTAGCGATATCTGCGATTGGTCAGCACATGTCTGAATATTATATGAATCCCGCCCCACCACATGGTGGTGGAGTAGAGTGTGGTGCAGCCTACATAGGTTTCTACCGAGATATTTCTACCTGCTGGTATACCAGTCTCCCACACTTGGACACCAACACAGTGACTGGCATTGTTATATATTATAACTTGCGTATTCCATTGCAAAACACACACACACACACACACACACAAATAAGGGTTAAGGGATGACAGACATGACTGCATAAACTCAACAGATTTTGAGGTCACAGGTCAAGCCAGACACGCACACATGGGGCTGCCAGTCAATAGCTGAGGGAGGCCCTGAGGCGTACATGTGTAATGAAACGTGTGGCTTCATCGACCGAAGTTACAGCTTTCACTGTTCCGAGAGGCTTGTCATAACAGTGGTGTTGAGTTGACCATTAGGCCTTCTGCTTCACCCTGAAGGAATGTCATTACAGACATATGTGACCTTATTCATCCCTGACAAGACAACAAACCAGTCCCCGTTATACGGGAAATATTAAGCACAGACCCAAAGTGCCCAGTCGACTACAAAATCCATTATACTACCAGGACAGCCATCAACACCTGTTGTGGAAGGGCGAGAAACTGACTGATCGGTAGAAAACGCCACAGCTTTGCATCACCGACAGTGCAGTAGCTATCTTCATTTATACAGTTCTACCATGGATCTCGGAAGCAAATGGCTTCGTCTCTTTAAATGATAACTTTTGAAAACAGGGTTTGTCTCAGCTATTACTGTGAAGGTTGACAGTTTATCACATCGGCTACTGAAGTGAAGCACATGTAGGCTAGCTAGCTAACGGGGACTTTTATCAGCATATAGGAATCAGCAATACAAAGATATCACTAAAGAAACGACGACGCATTGTGGAAAAAATATTCTAAATCTACAAAATGATAAGTGGACACAAGAATGTATGTCAATTATACCTACAAAACAGTCAAAACTGCAAGAGCATCACAGGCATACAAACAAGCTAGCGCCATTAGCTGCTTGTGCTCTATGGCTAATTACCTCCACGACCGACTGCAGAGCTCGATAGAAAATCTTACAGCTGCTAAAGAACAAAAAGGCTATAAGACTCCCTCCCTCAAAACAGGACAGCGCAGCGTTCGCACAGATGTTTTGATTTGATTTGTTTTTTAAAAACGCACAGGAGCGAACCTGGTAATTACACAGCTATAGCTACCTATCTTATTAGCCATCTAGCTTAACACGAGCTAGAAAGCCAGCTAGTTAGCAAATTGGCTAGCTGTCATTCCGTCGCTCAGAAAACTTTAGCAACATATGAAGTACGACTTTAACATACTACGCTACACATGTATAACTTAGCAAAGTGGACACTGAGAATATGAAAATATACTGAGAATGTACACCGAGAATGTGACAATACCGCAAAGCGACGACTGTCAAAAATATAACGTTCATGCTAATGCTAAATAGCTGTCGTTATAGTAGATAGTTAAATCGCAGTGTTGCTGGAAAAAGCAAGACAGACAACAGAGCCAAGTTACGCTTAAGGACCAGATAAGTGAACCGGGGCAGGGCCGAAAGAAACTCGTCAATAGCAAGACATATGGATATTTATCTACCCCCAAAAAACTTGCTAGCTTGATTACTAGCTAGATTAGCTTGCACACTGAACCTGTTCAGGCAGATGCATGGCCAGCATGAAAGGCCAGATTGAATAAAACATCACTGACAAGATGACTTTCAGATTCAAGTGAAACGCACCGCTGGGTCGAGGCCTTGTTATAGTAAACAGCCGACCACTGACAAATGCAAATAAATGCATAAATGAAGTAAAACGGGCGATAAAGCTAGACGTCCGGCAAGCTAGCAGTCCGACAGCGACGCTAGCAAGTTGTTGCAAGGAAGGCGGTGAACTAAACTTAGCAATCGGCTACTATTTTATGGAAGAAAAATAGTGTCTACTTACTTTCGTTCAGCACTTCCACTAGCTCGGCGCAGTTTTCGCACATTGTTCATTAAGAAAAAAAAGCGAAAGCGAAAAGTGTGCTCAAACCATTGGAAATTCTTGATGGATTCAAAATGTTGGCAGCTGGCTGTTTTAGGGGGGGTGAAATGAAAGGCCCGACGCAGTGCTTTGGTTAAGAATCGTTTTGAAAACAAAATAAGAGGAATTTGAAAATGCTAAACAGAATATTTTCCAAAGTATCGATATTAGAGACAGTATTGTGAGGCACTAAGTTGTCGAGAGTCGAGTCAATCTCCAATCGGAGCGTTACTGAAGAGACCAGATACAACAGCCATGTTGAAAAGGGGGGCAACATTCAGTAAAACATCGGATGTTTTCGCCCTGTCTCCTTCACCTCGCTCGGCAATTTTCGGTAGTCTCGCGGTCACTCACTCATCGTCAAGACAATCGATGTAATTTCCTGTGCAGGCTGTCACGCTTTGGCATACAAGTCCAATAAATGCTTCATAAAACATATAGCAAAGTTAGGATAATACTGAAATAACATTATTTGAATTAGTTATTTTGTCTACCTATCAAGGCGTTCATCTTTACTGATATACTCTGTCTCTCTATATATATAGCTACTACAGCCGTTATACACCCACCCATATGTATATATATATATATATAGTAATAGCTACTATATATATTATCGCTATCTCAAATACTCCAAATAAAATGTGTTCATAAGTGTTGAATAATTATATAATCAATCACCATGCAAGAAAAGGAGTCAGTGTTATAAACTACACCAACAATGAACAATCTTAAATGGAGAGTAGGCTTATCAGTGTAATTAACATGTAAATAAGTTAAATACATAGGACATAAGGATCATGACTTATCCCCCTTTCTTTGCATTATTGTAAATCACTTTACTCGTTTTATTCTTGTTTATTTATTTTGACTTCATTATGAAAGCCCTTTGTAAATTGTTCTTTAAAAGGTGCTATACAAATAAAATGTTTTTATTATATATACACACACAGCTGATTGAGTCCAGGAACACCAATCATGAAGAAACACGATTCTGTTTAGTGATCTACACCGCTGAGTTTAACCTCACATGTCCAGTTGGGGAAGGTCATTTGTATACTCCAACCCCAACACCTGATTAGTTAAGACTCCTCAGTTTGAACACTAAGGATTTACTTATTTGTGGCCATTTTCCATTTCCAATAAATACAGCTTTTCAGTGAAATTGTGTTGCATTAACTTTGTTAAACAGCATACAAAATGTATAGTAAATGAGTAGGTGTACAAGCTATTAAAGATGATCAAGAGTGTTTTTTTGTAAAAATATCCAACTTTATGTTCCCATAGTACTAAGACAGCATTATAAACAGGATGATATGAACAAACCCTTCATCACCATGGATGAGCTCTGTCTGGAACTCAGCCCTTTCAATCAAAACATGACAAAAGATGCCCCGCCCCCCCACCCCCCACATACTGCTTACAACCAAACTTGTATAATCCCAAAACAAACAAAACCAAAGGTCAAAAAAAAAGCAGCATCTCTCACTACTTATCCTTAACCGTCACATTCATTTGCTGTGGTTATAGAAGAAGTGTCAACGGTCACAGCACAGTGACACATCAAAAATCTCCTCACCCCACACCCCAGGGGTTTTCCCTCTCAATTTCTTCCTTCCTTCCCTTTAATATATTTTACAAACGAATAAACAGATGAGAAGATCTGAAAGGTGAAGTTAAAATATGGTTAAATTTGTTAACTTCATGCTTTCTGTAGGGGAACAAAAAAGCAACCCACCCAAAACGGTATTCTCGAATTGATTAACATGGGATTAACACACCAGCACTCTCCATATAAAATGTTCTCTCATGTAAAAATGACACGGGGGCGGGCACTGTTTATGAAATGGGCGTGGTCAAAGAAGGTGAAGGACGTTTCATTTACACATTGGCATTGATTTGGTCAAAATTTACATTCTGAACTGTTCCATCATCTGCCTTCTGCTTCCGTTTCTCTGTACACACACACACTCGCGCACGCACGCACACACACACACACACACACACACGCGCAGGCATGTGTGCGCGCACACACGCACTTTTAAAGCACAAAGCATCGCCGGTTCCTGGACTCCGCACTTTCCCACGTGAGACGCGGTACACGTGCATACGCTTCTTAGTCACACATTTCCTCTGGGAGTTCGTGGGGGTTCAGGATCCCCGGCACGGACATCTGGAGCTTGTGCTTCTCCTCCTGGGCCTGGCGCAGGGCCTGCTCCCGCTCCTCCAGGAACAGGTCACTGGTGTCCTCACCCGCAAACTCCTGGCACAGATGCATGGCAAGTGCAAGAGTTACACGCACACACACACACACACACAAAAGCTGCAAAAGTAAATCTGCTTAGGAGCAACTCCGTGGAGGCGCGTGACAAGGCTGTCAAGTGTGAAAGGCTCGGTGACTGCAGGGATGTACCTTTATCTGTACCAGGAAGTCCCTCAGGTGCTCTTTGAAGGCAGGGATGTCCTGGTTTAAGCTGAACAGACCAGTCACAAACACCTTCACCTGCGCACTGAAGGCGAATAAAGAGGGAATAACAGCAATGAATAAATAAAATAGACAAAAAACGAAACAAAAACCCAGACAAATATGGAACATGATGTCCCACTCCTGCGTGTGTCAGGCTGGTCTCCGGGCGGGGACAACCTCCTGCTGGGACGTGCGTGTGGCAGAGGCTCTTACTCCTGTAGGTGTGGGAAGGCTGTTTTCAGCAGGTTGCCCACGTACTCCTGCACGTACGCCTGGTTGTTAACAGGGGCCCCTGCGTTTAGGGCTGCATTGATTTTACCCTCCTCCACCAGGTTGAACATGTAGGCCAAGATGGAGGCGTGCATTGTTAAACCTGCGCGGGTCAAATGAAAAATAGGTCATTTTAAGGGGAGCTTCAGCACTGCTGAGAAGGACAACCATGAACAGGCAAATGTTGCGTCACTGTTCGGCTCAACCGTGACTCCAAAACGCTGTCTAGCCAAAGCGCTAAAACATGCACATTATCTGGTGCTCATCACTCCATTATTAAACAAATGGTTGCTCAAAGTTCTGAGTAATAATATATAGGATTAATAAACCACACGGCCAAACGCACAGAATGCCCTTGAGACACTGGCTTGCACAACTGGGTGGAGGTAAAAATGACAAGCCAGCCGGACTTCTGCAGGGGCGACTCACCGGCCGTGTGCGAAGTGTCCGTGACCACGGAGAAGATGTGCTGCAGGATGTCGCAGAAGTAGGTCTGGTAGAAGCTCTGAGCAGCCGCATCCTCCTGAGCGACACTCTGCAGCATGGTGTAGAGGATCTGCAGACCTGCGGATGAGAGGGAGTGGCCACTGTTAAACACAGTCAGCGCCTGTAGCAACACCACAGTTCCCGCTCCAATGCAGACGCCCCTGTTCTAGAACGCACGGAACAGGCCTTTGAATGTGGCCAAGCCAAGCCAAACGCAACACACGCAAGACGGAAGGTTCGTGAAGATATAACGTTGTTATAGATGGCAATTAACATGTAAAAGGTGCTACAAACTTCCCTGATATTCCATGACATGATCAAAGCTCTGGACATGTCTGGAATGGAATACATTTTAGTATCTGTTACAGCATTGCCGAACAAATACAAAGACGAAGCAAACAGAAATTAAATGATTAGTGAGGGAGAGAGAGAGAGAGAGAGACAGACAGACAGACAGACAGAGAGAGAAACACCTGCCGAGGGCCCAACAAAGGAAAGGGGGGCAGGAGGTAAGGAAATTCCTGGTTGGTCCCATTGGCTGCTGCCGACTAAAGGCCCATCCTGTATGCTAATCCCTGCTGGCGTTTATTACTCCAGAGTAAACAGTGGGGCTGAGGAGATAACGGATCCGTGAGTGTTCAGCACGGAACAAGCAAAGACTGCTTGGGTCTCATTAATAAATAGATTAGACAGGTTTTTAGCATTATTAAATTAAAATACTAGAGTTTAAAATGAAAGCAAATCATTTAGAAATCTGCTTAAAATTGCAATTCTTGCACAAATCCAGCCCAACAGCTGAAGTGAAACTAAACTAATTTAAATGGACCTCACCCCCGCCCTGTAATGCACGAGCTAGTCTCTGTCCAGACAACAGCACCACCTTGAGAAACAGCTTTTGCGAGCATTAAACGCAGACCAGTTCTTCGCTCTTAGCAAAAGCGTGCGACTACGCAGGTCTGGGGTCACTCGGGCTGGACCGTCCCCACGCAGCACGAGCTCTCACCGGTGTCGGCCACATTCCTCATGGTGTGTTTGAAGGCCCAGATGATGGAATCCAGCACCAGTTTGAACTGAGCGGGCGGGATGGCCAGGAAGGCGGGGAAGCATTGGGAGTTCACCGCCTGTAGCAGGTAGAAGAAGTTGGTCCGGTGCTCAGGGAACTCCTCAAAGTCCTGAGGAGCAGAAAAGGATCAGAGATATTTATTTACTGAATAGCTCTCTACATGCTGCAGAGAAAAAAACAAACAGGGTTGTTGTAGTGGACAAGCAGATCAGGTTAAAAATGTAGTCCTTATGTAATGTAGAAATTACCAATATGATTATGGGAGCAGATGAATAACATTAAGTTGTGCTTATATCGTTTTTTAAAAAACATTAACCTTGTTGATCATGTTGAGGGTGCACTCGAAGACGGCGTCAAAGATCTTGGGTATTTCTCCAGTGATGTGGCCTCCCAGCTTATTAACAATGGTCGCCATGGTGCTGAGCACTTCAGGCTCTCGAGCGGCAGGGACGTTGCGCTGGTAGTCGATGAGGACGGCCTCCAGGAGAGGAGGAACGAAGTTCTCCCCTACCTGAAACACACATGCATGAGGAACATGACTACTGTGCAACAGAAAAGCCCCACGCAAAGTAATCCACACGACTGTCAATATGAAAACGTAGGCAGGCACATGCACGAAAAGGTAGTCAGCTTACGCACACACACATCAAAAGGAAGTCAGCATTCACATGTGAACAGTTCTATCAGCGTGAACGATCATGTGAACGGCCCAGGAATCCAGGCAGTTCTGTCCTCACATGGGATTCAGTGCAGACCAGTCCCTACCCCTCTACACCCCTCTACACCCCTCCACCAGCTTGTGTGTGCCTGCCAAAGTTAAAGCACGTTTCATACCATTTGGGGATCATTGGAGCGGCTGACCCAGCCAGAGATGAGCTTCAGAGTCTCTCTCTTCACTGTGCGCATGCTCCGGATTAGAGGCTGCTTTGTCACCATCTCACCTACACACACACACAATCATTTTTGAGGATAATACACACTCTTTTGTCCTTTACCCATTTTCTTTTTTCTAGTTATGTTACTTTGGTTCGTTTTCATTGCCATAAATGATTATAAGCCACATTACTGCCATTGTTGAACTGAACTGTAGAGGGAGGAGTGCAGGTGTCTACACACGAACAACACACAACCAATAAAGACGCCATCGACAGGGACGACCTTCAACGTCACACGCCAGCTTTGGTGAGGCTGACGTGGTGCTGGCCGCCTCACCGTTGGTCTGGATGGCGGAGGAGATGTTCTCGCTCAGGCACTTGTAGACGTTGAGCATGTCCAGGTAGATGCGTCCGAGCTGGACGACGAAGGGGTGTCCCACGGCCTTACACGCCCTCACGTTGGTCTTCAGGATGCTTCCCAGCTGCCGCACCGTCTCCGGGTCCTTCAGGATGTCCACGTTCTGAGCCAGGGCACAGAGAGGAGCGCAAGACCTCAACGCAAGGTTTCAACAAGTCATACCGTACAAGCATTATTCTTCAGGGAAAAGTAAGGTTCACTTGTCAAGCCCTTCGTCAATTACTTGCCAAGGACGGTCGTCAGACATTGACATCTGGGTTACAAACGGACTGTGCACCACAGACTCCATTTCCCAGACTCACCTTGGTGGCCTGCTGGATGATGCTGTCCCACACCTGATTGGGCAAGAGCATGTACTTCTCTATGAGGTGTTCCTGCACAGCCTGGTCTGTCTGGGCACCGATCATGTAGCCCACCGCTTCATAGAAAGTGTGCACCTGCACACAGGAGGGAGGAGTCAGAGAGATCACGCACGCTTCACTTCCTGTCACCATGTCAAGAAGCCATTTAAATGTGTGGGGTGCGGCTTGGGTGGTGAGGGGGGTGGGGCTTAGGTGGAGAGGTCACGCGCGACACCGACCTGCTGTGGCTGCAGGTCACAGATGATGGTGTTGATGTTGTTGAGGATCTCATCAATGAAGGGCATCACCTCCCCGACCTGCACCTGCACAAAATGCCTCCTGCACTTCTGAGCAATCTTAATGAACGTGTCACAGGCCATGTCCTGAACACCGTCGTGGGTCTCTGAGAGGGAGCAGACAGAGAGAAGTTCCCAAATAAAGACAGATAAACTGTACATTTTTACAAACATTTAAGGCAAAATGTGTGCATACACACACACACACAATCTGCACAACGTGCGTGTTGGACTCACCATGCATGAACTCAAACAGTTTGTTGACCACGGTCTTGAGGAACTTCCAGTGTGCGCGGAGGAAGCGTGGGTACTGGCCCACGATGTACATGATGTTGGACGCAATGATGGCCTTGTTGTCTTTGCCTCTCTTCTGCTCACACAACCCCAGGAGGTCCTACACATACACCAAAACACTGTACTCAAACACCTAAAAGGCCTAAATTATTAAAATATACATCTAAATATTTTAATTCTGATCATTAATTATTTAGATAATTCTTTCAATTAAGTAATAGAGGTAATAACCTAAAAATTCACCCTAACCCCCCTAAAAGAAAAATGACCTACGAAGAATGATGAAATACAGTAGGCTTTTTTGGGGGAATTCAGTTTTACGTCATAGCACATGCTTCACACAGCCTGCCCCCTCCCCCAAAGACAAACCCACAAATCACCACTAAAAACCTCACAGAAGGTCAGAGGGTAATTTTAGAGAATTTACTTTAGGAGTTTGACCAATAAATATGTCTACACGTTACATTTCAGAAAAACGCAATTCTTAGGAGCGACACACACAACCAAAAGAGGCACATTAATTCCCCCTTGAAACAAAAGGTGATCAGTTATGCGTGGCATTTCTGCCCCCACCTTGATGACGGTGACGAGGAACCTCTTCTCATCCTCCTCGTGCATGGCCCCGCTGATGGAGCCGATGGCCCAGCACAGTGTGTTCAGGTTCCTCCAGGACCACTCGGTGCCGTTCACCTGGTTGTGGAGCTTCTCCGTCATGATGCGCTCCGTGTCCGCGTAGTCCAGATGGGTCAGGTACACTGCACACCAAGGCGGACGAGAGGCAACGTTACGTTCGCACGCAACCCGATGTCACGGGCAAGCGAGTTTTACCAAACGTTTCTCTAGTATGCGGTTGTGTTCTTACTCAGAAGCATGCATACAGAGCGTTTCTTTCATGTTCTTGTAGAGGTTGATGGAGTCTGTGTCATTCATGAACTCGCGCTCCACCTCCCCCTGATCGTGAGTGTGTGTTTACCAAGCGTCTCTCTCATGTTCTTGTAGAGGTTGATGGAGTCTGTGTCCTTCATGAACTCGCGCACCACCTCCCCCTGATCGTTCTCCACCACCAGCACCTCCTCGGGCTTCGCCATGCGGCTCACCATCAGCAGACGCACCTGGAGCGAAGCAGACCACAGACAGCTGTTCACAGAGCAGCTCATAGTCACACACACACACCACTAACCTAGGACATTGCGGCCAGGTAGAGGGTGTGTGTGTGTGTGTGTGACTAACCTTGAACAGTACATGGCATTTAGTGGATGCTTTTATCCAGAGCAGCGCACATATTTATCAGGGTGACAGTATATGTACGAACCCAGGAATTGCACCCAGAATGACCTAGAAGCTTGCAATACCTGGTCTGCCAGATGAGCTATGGTGCGGGTAGGTGTGTGGCACTAACCTTGGACAGTACGGGCAGGTAGAGGTGTCTGCGTGGGGGGACGTCAAAGTGCTGGCTTCCAGACAGCAGGGGGGAGGTGGAGGTGCTGAAGGGGCTCTCTCTGTACAGCTCCGCTGCAAGGTGGTTCCAGTACTCCAGACAGATCTTAAAGATCTCCGTCTCCTCCACCTCCGACACCAGCAGCATGTAGTGAAGGGCCTGGAGAAAGAGAGAGGGAGAAAGAAGAGATAGAGAAAGTGAAGGAGAGAGGGCTGCATATCCATTTTTGGCAGCTTTACTGCCATGGCCCATCCATGTTCATCACTGAGCATCTTGTGTATGTGTGCGTTTGTGTGTGCTGAGCCCGAGTATCTTCATGTGCATGTGTGGTGTGTGTGCTTACCTCCATGAGCGTCTCTCTGAGGTTGAGCCTCTTCTCGATGAGCTGTCCGTGCTCTTTGAGGAAGGTGCAGAGGAACAGGCTGAGGTTCTGGATGAAGTTCTGCTCATCATCCTTCCCGTTCGCGTACGCCAGACGGATGTTTGTGTTCAGAGGCAGCATCTGGGAAAATAAATTCAGAAATAAATCAAGGCACTCATTTCAATAAATGTTAAGCCATTAATACAAAAAAAAAAACACACACCTCTTAAAATTAGCATAAGTCTTAACAATTTTCATTACAGACTGTATCAATGAAATGTACATTACAAGAATGTAACTATACAGAATTTTCATTATAAACCACTAAATGAAACAAAATAAGACTAAATTAGACGCATACATTAGATATAATCGATGGCACGTGTGTTACCTGTTTGAGCTGCATCATAGTTAGTGTGAAGAGGCTGACAAATTGTTCCTCGTACTGATTGACACTCACACCTGCGATCTCCGTCAGACACTTCAGAGTCACATTCCGGAACATGGGAACATTCAGGAACTGAGAGACAACACCACCACGGAATTGTTAGAACCTCTCGAAACCATTATATCACCGTCAGCCCTTTGATTTAGAAGGGCAGAACCTTTCTGAATGGGCCATGTAGTGTTGGAGTGTCAACACGACCACACTGCAAGTAGCAGAGGGTCATTAAAGGACAGCCAACACTCCACATTATATTCCTCTCTTTCTTACGCAGTTGCAAGCAACACCAATGCAAATGCGCCTTTGTGAGAGGGTACCAAAACACACTTAGTGCCAATACGGAACTATCGTTATATGGTTAAAGGTTATGGTGGAGATTGTGGAGTAACACAATCTCTCAGTTTGTTTACTAATGGCAAAATTACCTTGTAAACCAGAGTGCTGATAAGTTTGGTCTCAAAAATATAGCCCAGTGGAATCCAATTAAGGAAACGCAGGAGGGTTTCCAGTGTGGCATGAACCAGTGGAGCATTCTGGGAATTTTCCTGTGAAAGACCAGATGAGCACATCGTTAAAACACATTAAACAGACAAGTGGGTTTTGAGATATACCAAAACAGACTTACCATGACAAACTGGCACAGTTGAAAAATCTGGGAAAACTCATTGCACATGCTGGAAAAGAAGAAGGGGTGGTGGTTAAAGTGAGATCAGTTAATCTTGCAGCATTCCTGCGAGATTACAGTCACGAAGAACGTGCTGTGGTACTGTGTATCTGTGCACCTGTCAAACAGGTGAAGCTAATAAAGTGGACACCGAGCAGTCAAGTAGCCTTATCAAGTATTCTACGAGCACATACACCTACAGTTCTACAGGTGTAAGGCGTGGACTGTCATTTGCACGGAGGGGTACCTGTCCTTCAGGTGCTTGGCCTTGACCTGGGTCATCTGTCCACTGGAGAAATCGAACACCTCCTCGCTGAGCAGCTTCAGGATGACCATGTTGTTCTGACAGAGGCTCTCGCTGGTGCGGCTCGCCCCCACGATGTCGCTGATGAACGTGGGCCAGTGCTTGGGCCACTCCTGCTTCAGGATCTGGAGAGAACGCCCAAGCAACACACACACACCTCCTGGTTAGGTTTGTCTAGACATGTCCCGCGCTGAATAAAAACAACAATTTCCTTCACGGGTTAATAATTTAGTTATCCAAGCATTCATGAGTACGAAAAAACAATCAAAAGGACTGAAATTTGAGTCTCTCCACTTAAGTTACTGAAAGTAGCAGAAATTGAGACATGGCCAACCTGCACCAAGATCATATTCAGCTTTGCCAGGTAAACTCCCTCCTTCTGAAACAATCAAGAGCATAACAGTTAATGTAAAACAAAACATGACCACAGAACAGAGAACGGCTATAAAGGGTGAGATACCAACAAACAGCAACAGAGGGCGCTTTACCTCCACAACAGCTGGGTCAGAAGAAGTCTTGATAATGAGCCCAACAACATACTTCTTAATTCCTTAAAAAAATAAATAAATAGACGAAAAATGTAGAAATGTAGAAGAATGTATTCTGAGACCAAGTAATCACGTCAGATATAAATCTTTTAAACTACTGTCAACTCAGTGCTGACACTGAGGTTTTCCAAATGTACACGATTCTTAAGAACAGTTAGTATTGCTTTTACCTTCACATTGGTTTCTTGGGAGAATCTTCCAGCGTGTTTTAATGACAGTCTCCAGAATCTGAAGAGCGTAGTACTGTCAAGAGAACAGCAGGGCTTATTACAGAACAGCATCAGGAGACAATAGCAGTAACACAGAGTATAGGAACACCTTAATTATTACAGGCGTGTTACGGCACGCTTCACTCTTACAACAAATCCACACATCCATATCCTCACCAGATTAAAGACCGTGTGGCGAAAGATCACAGGACCATGGGGACCCGTTTCCCATTCCCGTCTGGACATACCTTTGTCTTCATGTTCTGAGAGAACTCTAAAATGGTGTCCACTCTGGTCCATGCGTCCGGATGATCCTTTAGGTTGGTGAGAACTTCTTGTGCCAGTCGTTGCTGGGATAAGAAAACAACTAAAGTTGCCCATCCTCAACAAGCAGCTATTCATAAGATTTGTGACTGACTGAATGAATACATTGTTAACCTTTGGATAGTTTTTTTTTCCCCACCCAAGAGACCAAACCACTCAAAGTGGTTAATCTTAACTGCCAACATGTTACAAAACACACTTGTAAACTTTACAAAGTTTTACAATAAAAAGCACAATTTCCTAATTGGTCGGATGACAAACCAGATGTTAAAACTGTCCAATAGGAGACTAAATAAGAGACACACTGTGCAACATTGGCTTCTCCCATGCTCCATCCATCCTACCAGTGCTACTATGAAAAGGTCTTACCTGTGATCCAACATCGTAGTACATTGAGTTGACTACATTGTCCAGTAGATTGATATCAAGCTTCTGACTGAAGTCCAGCAGTTGCCGGGCTGTATGGTCCGCTAACATTGTCATATCTGCTGGCATAGAGCTGTGGGATTTGGTTGACAAAGAAAAAGCTTTTTAAAGACCAAACTGGGAACTACATCACCACCACGACCACAAAACAACGGGCTGTTTGTCAACATAAAGACCTCTGCGCACAATGAGAGTCTGCTCAAACCTCTCAACTGTTCCAAAGATTAAAATAATAAATACATAAACTGCGAGAGCGAGAGCCAGTTTTAAAAGACGACTGATGTAGAACTGCTTGTTTAAGGAGACACTCGTTTCGTAAAGCGTATATATATACGTAGGATGGTGAATGAACGAATAATGAATGAACCAATGAATGAAACAAGTACGAACTAGTTTTCGGCTTGTACATTTCTAAGAAACACATAACTTTATAAATTACGTTGTAATTTTCGTAGTCCGAGCATGGTCACTCGTCGCTGGCAGTCAACACAAACCCCTCCCTCTAAAGGCAAAGCTACTGTTCTTAGCTTAGCCATCGCTAGCTAGTTAGCTAGCTAGCTTACAAGCAGTACTTGGCTCGCGGTAAGTTTCCACGCTGTGCCATGTTTTTAGCCAGTTGCTAGCTAGCGAACCTGTAAAGCAAAGTGTGTTATCGTTACTAGCGCATGACACAATGCGCGATAAATTAAGTTTGCATTGATTACGGATACTCTGCTTCTTGGAAATATGTTCTAATATTGCAGGTAGGAAACGAACATAGGATCAAAGGAGCTGGTGAACTAGCGGGTACAGTCCACATGATTCATGTGCTTTACAAGCATCGTTAACGGTAAGTTAGCGAGCTAGGTTAGCTGTGCTACACTAGTTTCAGTCATCACAACATAGCGCATGTTATTGCAAACCAGAAAAGCATGCGAAGAACAGGGACGCAAACATTATAAAATCACCACGGTGCTAGCTAGATAACTTTTGAAACTCAAATTTATAAATGCATACATTAACTGCATACATCAGGAAAAAAACCTTTACTTCTATAGCTAGCTAGGTCCGATAACCTAGCTATCTAAACTACTTACCTGATTTTTAAGCACTCCTCTTTCCGTTGAACTGATATATATAAATATTTCAGGGCTGCTACGAATAGACGCTTTTATAAAGAAATTCTTTTTTGCAAAACAATATACGGTACTGCAAACGAACACGAATGCGTTTATCTCATGATGACGCGATAGCAATACGCTAGCTAGCTAACTTAGCTTTCGTAGCCAGTGAACTTGAATCAGACGTAAATGGAACTGTTAACTAGTCAGATAAATAGCGAGCTAACTAGCCATATGCCAGGACTAAACTAAAGCAAAGCGCCAAGTGATACTGCACATTAAAAACACCCTCTAAAGTACATCTAGCATACGTTATCAATGATCGTTGTCTGGCGCGTGCAGTGAATCCGAGTCCAGATAGCTTGACCCCTGTTAACAAGTTAGCTAAGCTGGCTAGCCGTGTCAGTGGTTATGTCTTGAGTTCCTAGGCTAACTTGCTAGCAATATTTACGGAGCCATGACTAATGCCTGTATCCCGGTTCATAACCACAAAGTAAAGCAGACGTTAGTTTATTGTTTTATCTATTAAAAAACGTGGTTTTAAAGCATTAGTCTGAAAGAGTCTGTAAGCCAGCTCTTCTCTCATCTCGTGCATCAAACCCAAGACCGGTTGAAACCGGTTCAGACTGGGATATTCCATCTCGGTTTAGTTTTCAGCCCATAGCGCCGCGTAAAATTTGGACTATGGACACGCCCTTTGTGCCACAGGATTGGATACTTGCTGTAGTGTGAAACAGTTTCCTGTTCAGTCTATTGGATAGTAATGCTGTCACTCCGATTTCATACCCCTCGCAAGGCTGGAGCACGGGTTGCATTTAAGACCCATGAATTTCAATGCGATGTGGGCTGGACTGAGTTAGGGATGGAAAATTACTGAGATGATGTCCTGTAACTTCTGTGCTTGTCGGTGTTGTTATTCGTGTCTGTAAGGTCAAATATGCTTAATCAGTGTTTTGTAAAGTAAGTAACATTGTGACAAATTACTATAATATTATTTTACAAATGTATGCAATACACACAAAAAACAAGTATATATGACCTATTCAAACAGATTTAAACTCAGTGAGCACATTAGCATATTTAGGTATGAAATATAGTAGAGCTTTATTGTATCAAGATCTATAAAAGAATAAATAAACATCAATACAACATTCATATTTACACAAATGTTCTCTAGTTTAAACGTACTGATCATGTAAATACATATATAACCATACCACACCACTGAAGGTATAATTGAATAAAATAAGTTTATGACATTATCAAATAAAACAAGGTAAAATATTTTGAGTGAAATCCCAATGTTTTCCACAAGGGGAGCCAAAGAGTATTTTCTTATTTCCCCCTGTCCTCACTTCTGAAGGAGGCCTGACTGTCCTGCGTGTTTCTCCCATCCCATTTGCCTTCCATCCCTTGAAGAATAAACATATTTTCCTCCCTTGTCATGTTTGGTGGTCTTGTTGCTATGGCAGCTGGCTCCTCCTACCGCCTTTACTACCGGAGCAGTGTCTGCGTTCGCTGATGATGTCACTGCCCGTATCGCTGTCGTATTGGTCGTCGTCGTCCCGATGAAAACCCAGCTCGTCCTCATGATTGTGAAGGTCTTCTTCCTCTTGATCACCAACACTATCGTTGTCTTCATTCCCCTCTCTGTCCTCCCCCCTCATCTCCTCAGGCTTCACCTCTCCCAGGATGTCTTGTTGGTAATCTTCATGGTCACCAGGGCGATCACTGGCCAAACAGGACTGGGGACTGATGGTGTGGGCTGGATTCTTGGCCCACTGCAGCTTTCTGCGAAAACACTTGAGTTCACTGACAAGCATCGACTCGAAGGCCCCCACCAAGCATTACGCCTCTGATCAGTCGCAACAAACGTTCACAGCAGCAGAGACAGTGCAGCATGCAACTACAAGGCCTTCGACAGGCCAAGTTGAACAGCAGTCAGGCCAGGAAAGCCAAAATAAATAGCATGCCTTTAATACAAGCAAATTTATGTTAATTCAGTATAATAAGACATTACAGTTTAATGGATGAATTCAATTATAGTAGAACAGCCAATATTCTCTATTTGTTCTACTCTTTTTTACTTTCTACTTAATTCACACCAAAACAAGCTTGACATAAAAAAAACCTTCACATAATGAACAACAGAGACAAAACCATCTACAGATTATTCAACAGATCCCAGAATACCCAGGATTCATGTAGGCTACAGAAAATATCTGACGATTGAGACTGAGTGTCCCTCTGTCCACAGACTTTGAAGTACGGATATTAAAGGAAACTGATGCTAAATCAACCTTGTATGAGTTTCTAGTTTCCTCAAAAGTAACCAGATGCCAGTGGCTGGAGTATAGCTCAAATGGCTTCCTACACTCTCTCTGTCTCTAACGGCTCATATGACTGTTCAATACTTCTAGGAAACAAGGTTTAGAAAAGTTCTTGAAGGTCAGTGAGAGTTTTGATTACGTCAGAGCGTAGCGGTTATGGTCAAGGGTAGGGCTATAGGCGCCGACCTGTGTCTGCGTGCAGAGTGGCCGTCTGGGGGTGGGCTGGGCGTGGAGTCAGGCCGCTGACCTCCGCCTTTAGAGGGCGTGGCACCGATGAAGGCCTCACTGAGGCCACACCCCTGCAGAGCTTCAGCATAGCGCCTCGCTGCCACTTGCTTAGCATTCGTCTGCGTCATGGACACACCATCATGATCATCATCATTATCACCATGGTCATCATTCCACATTTGTTTTTTGTTTTTAGCAAGAGGAGTTGGGTAGGGAGGCCATCATCAGCTTGATCAAGGTCCAACTTATCCTCATAAGTGCAATTTATGTCTTCTTTTTCCCCTCACAGTGCTCCCCCTCTCTGATCACACTTCTGAGAATCAGCCGATGACAGCGTCCCTACCCAGTGAAAGAGCAGTATATAAACAGAGCTGTCTATATTAGAATCTCTAAACAGCTGTCTATATTAGAATTTATAAACAGAGCTGTCTGTATTAGAATCTATAAACAGAGCTGTCTATATTAGAATCTATATAGAATTTATTTGTAAATTATACACATTTTATTTGCACATAGATGTTCAGTCTATTCATTGGAAATATCCAGTTTCCAGAGAAACAGGACAGAGATTGGACAGAGATGTCTTCATCAGTAGAAGGACTGCTATGAAGGTGAAACTGGTCGCAGAGCTGTTGAAGGACTTCTGTCCGCAATGTTCTGTTTCTCTGGGAATCTTGTGTGCATCAATTTCAACCTTGTGCACAATTATTTCTATCATATCTCTCTCTCTCTCCATTCCATTATATATATATAATGCATATAATGCAACCTTAAAGGTTTACCTTACCAAAAATACAAAGCCAGCCACCTTCTCTTTCCTTCTCTTTATATATATATATATATATATATATATATATATTGAGAAAGAGAAGGTGGCTGGCTTTGTATTTTTGGTAAGGTAAACCTTTAAGGTTTTATACAGTAGTACACCATTTCATGCTTTATGCTATCCTGTCATGCCAGTGACTGCACAGCTAATGTGACTGCGCAGCTAATGACATTAATCCAAACATTTTCTCTCTCTTCACTTCACTGCAGCTCTGGTTGCCTCAAATATATCTTTTTCTTAAAGTTTCCTGCGATAGCAACAACTGTCCATTCAAAACAGATGTGCCAGTGTCAGTGTCCTATAGCGTTAATTCTTTGCCACTGGAATCGACCAATCCTAAAACATATACAGGAGAAGGACTCCAACATCCAAGTTCCTCCCCAGGGTGAGGCAGGTCCTCAAGAGACGGCTGAATGGGAACAATAAGATCAAAGCCACGAACACGTCTGCACTGCCAGTCAACGGATTCCCAGCAAGCACAATAGGCTGGAGAATAACTGGAAGCTGCTGGCATCAAGACCACAAAACTCTTCAGAAGGAATTGGGTGATCTACCCAAGATTCGACATCTAAAGGCTGTACGGCTACTTAAAGGGGGTGCGGGTAGCCCAGTAGAAGATCCTCTGTCCATGATGAAACCCAAAACATCCATGAATATATCCAAACAATGGCTCCCAAGGGTGGGCTGATGAGGGAGTGCCTCAGACAGATGGGGGACATGGTCACCATGGAAGAGGAAAAGGCGGGACTTAATGACAACCATAATCACTGATCCTGGCATCACAAGAAGAAGCACTCAACCATATGTTGACTGAAACTGGGGTGCACCACACCAGACTGAAGACATTAGTTGACTCTGAGTTGACTGTCCAGCATCTAGCAGGGTCCTGACAGAGAAAATATACACTGCAAGGTCCTAGTAAGATCCTGACAGGGAAAATATTCACCCCGAGCCTCATATGCAACAGGAAAATATATGACTAGTCTTTACTGACACATTTATTAAGGCTATCTTACCTGATCATAAAATCTCATATTTATCCCATATTTTAGCTACATAAACGTGGTACAACTGACATTTCATGAAACAAATGATCTTTTAACTGAAATAAATGCAAAAACCATTGTGGTTGTACTCAAAGAAAATAAACCTGTTAAAATGCTTTAAAATGCTATAAAAGCTTCAGTGAACCTCATCTTTTCAGCCCCAGTGCTGGGGTCCTTTAGTGAACATGAGAGTGCAGGAGGACTTGATTTCTTAAAGGGGACATGATTCTGAAAGGCAGCTAAACTGAAAGCAACACCCTGTCCACATTCTTATCCCCAGCACCTTTCAAAGCAAAGTTACACCCAAATTGTACACAAAGCTCTTAATCTCAGCAACTGATCTATGTATCTCCTTTAAATGGATATTCAAACACTGTAACCTTTCCCAGTCTAATGTCTATAACCTTGTGTGTAATTTCATTTGGTCTTGGTTTGGACAGATTTACCTTAGAATCGCAGTCTGACCATTTTAAGAAAATTACCATGAAAATGTCAATGATTCACATGAAGAGCCCACTAGGAACTCAAAACCTTTCACCTGTGCACAGCAGTCATACATAATATGACACAACACACACACAAAAGTGTCATTTCTAATATAGTCTAATAATATAGGCAGAGATTGATGAGCAGAGACACAGGCTGACGGGCAGATGTAGAATTAGGCCGGACTCACCTGTGCTGCCTGCTCTAGTAGTAGTGGTCGTCTTCTCACTCTCTGCTGCATATCTCTCATCTCTTCTTGGTACTCCCTGTGCCTCTGCAGGGTCTGTCTCCTGCCTCAGCACGCACACACACACACACGTGCACATATACGTACCCACAATGCAAGAGCTGTTGGCGATGGTGTTTTATCTGGTCGTCAGTTGCAGGATCAGTTTATTTACAATTGAATTGAAAGAATTGAAGATTGCTTTTCAATTCTACAACATTTAGCTTTAAGTTCATATGTTTTTTTAGTTAGCTTGGAGGGCATCATGAAGTAAACCAGGAGGAGAGGAGAGGAGAGGGGAGGGGAGGAGAGGGGAGGAGTGAACAGAACTGAATTGAATTGGGTAGTGCTAGAATCCACACATTCTCTTAAGCACAATCAAACAGGTGTAATGTTATACGTGACATATAGACTATATAGGAGTATAGAAATATAGGAACTATATGCTTTCATTTAAAATATTTATTACATCCTTGCTTGGTTTCAAACATAATACAAAATTTACAATACAAAAAAAAATCTTAAAAAAAATCTGTAGTATGTCAGTTAAAAATCCATCAGAAATTAAAATACAACAATCCATACTGCATAATACATTTGTTCTTAAGTTTGTTTTCACAGCAATTCTTGTACCAAGAAAGTATAACACCCAACCTTCACAAGCACAGACTGAGCATGGATACCTGAGCTCTGTGAGTCTGAGCTGGTGTGTCTGTGTCAGGGGAGCGTGTGGGTCGTATGCCTCGGCACGCTTTGAGATCACCTTCTGCTGCCACCTCTCCTTTTTTTTCTGTTTCTCCCACCATCTCTCCTCTTCTTCCTCGGCCTTCTTCCTCTGTTCCAGAACTTTCCTACTCAGAGAGGAGAAGTGTGCTCTCAGGAATGCAGTGCAGGCTTTGGGTGAGGACGGAATTATACAACAGGTGCATTCCCACGTCGGTGTGAAGATTTGCGAATTTTTTGTTTTTTGCAGATACGACAGTGATTATTGGGGGTCTTAGCTTAATTCAGAATTATTATTATTCTGAACACAAATCTCAGTTATGGGGTTATGGATGGATCTTGGGATTATACCTACACAAAATCCACTAACCTTTGCACTAGATGTGTATTCCAAAGATGAAAGACAGGGCTCTGTACTCTATCAGGCTCTGATGCCGTGGGGTTGGACCAGTTACCTTACAGCCTCCTGCCGTTTCTTAGCCGAGTCTGTGGTCTTGGCTGGTGGGTTGTCCTGGCTCCCAGACAGAGGCGAGAAGAGGGAGGACACGGGCGTTCGGGGCGACGGGGCAGCCGGGGCAACAAACGGCCATCGGGACGGTCGCGGGTTCCTACGGTCAGCCTCGACGTCAGCTGTGACGCGCTGTCTGCGCGAGGCGATGTTGGCGGTGCACAGCCGGAAGGGTTGGCATGTCGTCACGGGCCGGACTTCCCACCCGCGTGCCAGCTGCCTCTGGAAGTGGCCGTAGCCGCGGTGGAAGTCGGGCACCTCGCCGCTGGACGCGGGCGGGCGAGGAGCACCGTCTGCCAGGCGCTCTGCCTTCCGCTCCCGCCGTCTGCGCAGCCGTCCGGCCAGCATGCTGGGGGGCAGGGAGGCGCGCTGCAGCATCTCCCTTGCCCGCATCTGCATCCGGATCACCCGGTAGAGCTCCTCCTCCTTCTGCTGCTCGCCCGACGCAGCCTCCCTAACAGCCCGAGGGATGGGCTTGGCCCGGAAAGGCCTCCTCCTCCTCCTCTGCTCCTCCGCCGACTCCCTGGCCACCTCCCACAAGCGTGCCTCCTTCTGCTCCGCCCTCACCCGCTCACGCTCCAGGAAGCTGAAAGCTCTTTGGCTGGCACAGAGGCACCGGTCCTCCGTCGCGACTAGGCGACGCTGTCTGTGCCCCTCCCACCGCTCCCGCATCTCCTCGAAGAGGGGGAGGTGCACGTGCGCGGGCACGGGGCCGGCGCGGAACTGGCGCTGGCATTCCGCCAGCTCCTCCAGCTCCAGCCGCAGTTTGGCATTCTCCCACTCCACCTCCGCGTGGGACTTCCCGCCCTTCCGTCGAAGCTCCGCCTCTCGCAGCGTCATGTGGAACGGCTCAGGCACCGTGACCTGCTGACGGGGGCCTTTTACCTGCGGCCGGTTTTGCGACCTGCACTTGACTTTGGGGTGTGAGGCGACACGATCGTCGTCCGGACAGCTCGGGAACGAAGCCGAGGAAAGATGCCGTTGCTGTGGAGACAGTGTGTCCACAGTAAAATTCCGCCACATGTTTTTTATGAGCTTTTTGGCAAAGTTAAGAAGGTCTTTCTTCATGCTGTAGTTTCCATAGTCACCATGTTCTCTGTCAGATTCACAGTTCTTGTCATTTGTATCTAAGAAGGTAGAGTCTCTTCTAAGTTCGTAGGCAGAATGAGACTTCTTTAATTTACCTGGCACCAGGTTTGGCCCACCCCACTGCAGCCTACAGCCAATCACAGAACAAAATGGGCACAATTACACCATAGTGATTCACAATCTAATTCCTTAAAGCACACGTATATACAGCGCAACAAGCACACGTATATTCAACGCAACATGCAAGTGACACAGAATTGCAGGGTTTTAGTTTTATCCCACTTAAAACCACCTAAAGCAGTTCATTAATTAATCATCATGATTTTTTAAATCAGGCATCTTACAGCAGAAGAACCACTTCATTAAAGAACACTTGGCCCCAAAAAGCTAACATTGCTTATGTAACCATAACACTTCAATAAGCAGCAGAGTGACACAGACTACAGCTAACCACCTAGTAGGAGCCCAAGGTCATGAGCCAAATGAAATACTGATCTGGCACCCACATCATGGGACATATCAAATCATAACAAAACCAAGTAACCATAACACTTCAATGACCAGTAGAGTGATACAGACTAAAGACTAAACACACAAATGGGAATAAAGACGAAACGAGCCACATGAAGATCTCCACGCACAACATGACCACATGTATCACTAATGACAATCTCCATGCAGAAATATGATCACATGTATCACTAATGACAGAAGGATCTCCACACACAACATGACCACATGTATCACTAATGACAGAAGGATCTACACACACAAATATGATCACATGTATCACTAATGACAATCTCCATGCAGAAATATGATCACATGTATCACTAATGACAGAAGGATCTCCACACACAACATGACGACATGTATCATTAATGACAGAATGATCTGCACACACAAATATGATCACATGTATCACTTATGACAGAAAGATCTTCACACACAAATATGATCACATGTATAATTAATGACAGAAAGATCTCCATGCACAAATATGAACACATCACTAATGACAGAAGGATCTCCACACACAAGTATGATCACTAATGACAGAGAGACAGCAGCACACAGATCTGTGCTCACAGATCATTTCTCGTGGTCGACGCCCCGCCCCTCAGTTGCAGGTTCACGTGTAACGTGTGCTGGAGTTGGGCCATGGTGTAGAGGTGGGCCTTCCTCAGCGTTGCCAGCTGACGGTAATACTCCTCATTGGAGAGCTGGAACTCGCGCGGGTCGGTGTCATCACACATGTCCCTGTGGTCTTTGCTCAGCAGAGGCACTCTGCTGTATGGCTGGAGAATCTACACAGCACATTATTTAGGTCTGTTAGATCTTCATTAAAATTGTAATGCAATACAAATATTCTGTGAAGCTGTATTCTTGCCATTACCGCTTAAGATTAATATGCATGTTCTGCAAGTTATTTTGGCATGTGACAGTCTCATGCATCCCAAATTTGCTTTGTAATATAGATAGGCTACATCTCAAGAAACCTGAACAGTACATGCAAAATATCATTGTGACATGTTGGACATATTTATATTTATTCAAGATCTATTAGACTACACACTAAGTCAAAGGTTACCACTGTGTTGTTTGTTTGGGATAGGCTGCTGCCGTTGTGCTTTGTATAAGGTGAACCAAGGTGAACGTTTAATATGAGTAAGCGTGCTGATACCATAAGCTCGTAATCTGTTAGCTGATTAGCCGGGAAGAGCAGATGACCATCTGCTGCAAACAAGTGTACCTCACGGTCCCTTGAGAGACGAGCCTTACACTATAGAGGTGGTATTAGACATCCTTAGGAATGAACAGATGCTGGATTATGGGACAAAATGAACTGACACAAAAATATTCCCGTTGCCTAATGCATAGGACAATCGTTTTAGAAGAGAAAGTATCTAAATTAGTTTTAAAGCTAAAGGTAACGTCTAAAACTCGGTCAACAGACTCACAAAGGCTCTCGGGGAGTCAAAACAACTCCGGTGTGCAATTCAAACGTAACATTTAAATATTAGTAAAATATTTAAAAGCATCTTTTAATCTAAAAGTATTTTAAATTATGCAAAATACGACAATCTAGACAATCATAGCATGAGTAATTGTTGGCTACTGGACATTATATTTTTTTAAATAACGGAGGCTATTTTGTTCACTCTGAAAATTGAGTACATCTTCTAAAATTCAAACGTACTAACCTACCGATATGTCGTGATCTTTGCTATCCAAAAGCGCCAAACAATCCGATCTCTTTCGTACAAAGCGACCGGCGTTTTGGTTTGCGGGTCCACCGGCGTTTTTAGACAAGCGACGAGCTTTCTAGTGCGGTGTTTCGCTGTTGCCTTGTATAATAAAATGTTGCTGTTTAATTATAGGCATATAAAGTAGCTATAGACACCTTATTGTGAAGCGAGTGAGAAAAAGGAACAGGTGTCCACCATAGCAACGGCACCGCGTGGGGAAGTCAAGGAAGTAGTGACTGCCCGGTACAGGAAGTGAGAATGACGAGTGGCGATGGGCGTATTAAGATAAGTAGCTAGCTGGCGAATAGTACACTTCTCCACTTCACTGTTTATCTCTGAGAACACCTATTAAGGCAATAACGTGGCACACACACGCCACACAATTTAAAAGACAAAGAAAATGAAGAGGGACACATCACAAAGCGAGGTCGTGTTGAGGGAAAAAAAACTTTTTATTAAATTACGCAACGTAACATCTAGACAGCTGTTGAGCAGTTGGTCATAGCGATGTGTTGGCGAGGTCCCTACGTCGTTCAGCGGGAGAGCTCCATCTTCCCACAGCACCCACCCACACACGCGTGTGCGCCTTATCGTGTGTTGACCTGGAGAGAGAGAGAGAGAGAGAGAGTCTCAAAAGAACCCGCTTATGAACGTGGACGCCTGGAAGTAAAACGCGTCACTTACAACGTCATCGATCTTGAGGATGCTGCGGACGGTTTCCGTGGCGAGGGTGAGTGCGCTGATTGAGACCAGCAGAGGCTGGACCACCAGTTCCTCCAGGATATTGGAGATCCCACCCTGAGAGACAGAACATTCAGATACTGCAATCAGTCCAGCATAAAGGCCATGAGCACGAACTACTCATCTAATTTACTTCATTTGCATGTGTTACTTTGGTACTTCTGTACCCAACATGGTAAAATTAGAGGTACCTTTTCTTACTAATGGGACCAACTAAAAATGATTATTCCTGTGAGTTGTTCTGATTAGAGCTTCACTGAGATAAGCTGGGAGAGATTGTGATGCTGTTTCAGCCCCGCTCTGACCCAACTCCAGACCGCCCACCTTGCGCACGTTAATCCCAGCTGTCTTCTCGCCCTGGGCGTGTCTGTTCCGGAGCTCAGTCACTGTGGAGATGGGGTTGAGGCCGGCGTTCTCGGCGAGAGTGGAAGGGATGACCTCGAGGGCGTCGGCATAGGCGCGCACGCAGTACGCCTCCATGCCACCCAGTGAGCGGGCGTACTCAGCCAATCGCAGTGCCAGCTCGATCTCGGGAGCCCCGCCTCCTGCAATCAGTGCCCTGCAGGGGGCAGTAGACACAATGGCTTGCTTAGCCAAGAAGAACTCCATCATTTACATGTACTTACACACATCTGTTTTATTAACACGTCCCTGTGCTCAGCAAGCACAAAATGACAGCAGCAAATTAAAACCTTTTAGCAATAATGTGCAAGGTTCCAAAATCTATTATACTAATATGCATCCCAATATGTTTCCAGTTTTACTGTTGTTCACTTAGAATTGAGGACAAGTATTTGCTGGAACAGGTGTGTGTCAGGACTGGGGACTGGGGCAATGCTGGTTGGAAGAAGGGGACTGTGTTGGGGGTTTCCTTGTTCACTGCCTCACCTCTTTTTGACGAGGCAGCGGATGACGCAGAGGGCATCATGGATGGAGCGTTCTGCCTCCTCGATCACCAGCTTGTTGGAGCCACGCACCACAATGCTCACTGTCTTACCGGGACAGGTGCAGCCTGTGATCTACACACACAAAGCCAAAAACAACCAAAAGATGGAGCCTAGTGCTGATGCCCGATAGCAAAGTCATTTTTTTGCATCATGCAGATGGAGACCAGCAGCCGGTCTGTGTTCTTGATCCACCCCCCAGGTTCCCACAGATGGGCACCAGGTGTTGCATATTCTTAATGGCTTTATTCAGATGTGCTGCGAGTTTGGACCGGCTGAAATTACCAGGTTAACCAGGATAAACACAGATTTATCTTCCTCTGACAAACCTGGAAAAAATGCAACTTAGGAGCAGCGAAAGGTCACCTGCGATGTTAAATACCATACGCTCTACTGGCTGGACACTGAGCTGGCTTGAGAGAAGAGACCTTGTGCATGTGTCACATTTATACAACCTGTGTCGCATTGCTGAGCTGATCTCAGGTCAGTGGGCTCTCACCTTCACCAGCTTACCAGAGCCATCCAGGCTCACCTCCTCTGCCAACTCGGCTGATCCCAGCATCTCTGGGGTGAAGTGGTCAATGTGAGCAATTGGCTTAGTGCCAATCGTCTGGAAAGAAACAGACGAAGGAGAATTAAATATCTAAAAGGCAGAAGCCATTTTTACTGTGCTGTAGATGTGTATTTTCTGCCAGAATCACAGAAACGTGTATGCGTGAGGATCTCGGCTCATATTTATAGTGGTTAGTGAGCTTGCTAGCCGAGTTAGAGTTAGGTACAGTGGTTAGCAATGAAGACCACAGTAAACACTTTACACTTCCATTCTCTTTGTTCCAAATTCTACCCAAGAACAATTATTAACACTTCATTAGTGTTAGCTAGAGGCTTTGTTGATTACACTTTATGAGCAACAAGGTCTGCTGTAATTATTGTGGTCGGCATATTCTGCTTTGCATTGTGGGGGGATTGATTTTTGCTGCTTAGAATCTGCAAACGCTAGCTATTACTGGTGAGTCTGCAGACGTAGTAATTAGCTAGCTGAGCAAAGACCTGATAGATGTTAACAATGCGTACTTTGGGCACAGCAATCAATCACTGCTGGTGAAAGCCTAGGACATACATGTCTTGTGTTTCCAAGGGGAACGTTAGGATCTGTTAATACAAGTGACTCTGGCCTCACCGCTAAAATGCACTTCAACAAGACATCTAAATCAAACACAAATGTGTGGCTTGTGATGTTGGCTGGGGCTACAAACGCAAAGGCCCTTGATGTTGGCCGTGACTCTAACAGACAAGTGAAAAGGGAACTTTAATTTTGGCATTCTGGGCAGCACATTAGCTTGCCTGTCCTCAGGTGTCTAGGACCCATGCCATTATTCATTTCATTAAGACACGGATGTCCACATCTTGGGTATTTTTTGACCCCTTGTATCATGATGTGTATAGTAACGTTGAGATGAACATCCTTACTCAGACTACCCAAACAGGTGAGATTCCAGCTCGGTCAGAGTGCAAGTTAGACCGCTCTGCTGCTCTACACATGTGGGGGCTACACAAGGTGTGGTGTGTCTGAGGGGCAGTCTGAGAGGGGGCATTTACTCTCTACCTTGCAGATGAACTCGATCTCTTCCCTCTCAATGTCCTTCACCACCATGATCTTCATCTTGTTCAGGAAGTGAAGGGCCAGGTCGCTCAGCGCATCTCTGTATGAGTGCACACACACACACACACACACACACAGCACTGACAACTCTGCCTGGAGATCCAAGTTGAGAATGCCCGACATGGGTGACAGTCTCACCTTTGAACAAACGTTCAGAGGTTTTAGCCGAGTGTTTCAGCTGACTGACATTTAAAGGAGACCACAGATCTGCAGTCAGCTTTTCAGGAGCCGGAGAGGAGGGTCACATTCAAAATACGCAGATCTCTCACTCGCTAGCCAAAATGTCAATCTTCATTTCAGATGTTCAGAAGGGTTAAGAACCACTCACCCCAAGTACTTATTCAGTGTAAAAATATCCAATATCCTTCATAGGGCCTGATCTGCCCAACAGTTAAAGCAACTGGGCTCACACTCGTGCTCTCTCCCTCACCTCAGAATGGATTTCTGGATGAGCAGCACGTTGCAGCCAGCCTTCTTGATCTGTTTGACCAGGTTGAGGATGTACGCTCTCTCCTCCCGGAGGACGCGGTCCATCTGCGCGTAGTCCGACACTACAATCTGGTTGTCCATCTGGCCAGACAGAAGCAGACAGGTGTTCACACGTCAAGGGTCTGACCTTCAGAACAAACCGAGCTCTCCAAATGGACACCAATGTAATGATCTCCAGTCTCAAGTGGTGAGAGGAGAACTGCACTATAGAAACCCTAATGGTTATGTTTAGGTTTTTTTTGGTAGAAGAACTTGACAGAATGTGATTTGTTGATCCTTAATTGTTTTACTTTTTTTTTTTTTTTTTTTTACCAGATTTAGTCTAAAACACATCATAAACATACTATTTCATAATAATAAAAGTTTCATTTGGTCTTTACATTGCTCACTAGCTCAGATTAAGCAAAACCTAGCAAAAATTATAAACGAAGAAGAAGGATCTGGTGTTGGGGTTCGGGCTGAAGGCCTGGACAGGCACGTACGTCAGTCTTTGGAGGGGACAGGCAGAACTGGATCAGGCCGATCTTGGCCTTCTCAACACGGGACACGCCGGTGTTCACCACTTTCTGGGTCAGAACCAGACCGTCCACCAGCTCGCAGTCATCAATGGTTCCACTGGAAACACCACACAACATACCCAAACTGAAATTCAATCATGTATTTATAATCGCATCAGATTAAGAAATAATCAAAAGACAAGCAAAAGACAAGGAGCCTTATACAATTCAAGTATAACATTGTTTGTTTTTGTGGATAACCCCCCCCCCATACCCATAAAAAGGTGGTCCTTTAAGTCCTGTGAGGCTTAGTGTTACAAGAGGATGAAGCAGGATATATTTAGACAAGATGAAGCACCTAAGCCCAAAGGGAGGATTTCCCATTAAGAATGTCTTCTGCTCCTGTTTGACAGTCTTGACTACTGACTAAAGTGTGGCAAACTGAAACATCTTGCTTTGTAAAATATCTGCTTTATCTGGAAACCAACCATGCCTAAAAGAATATGGTTTGCACGGGTGGGTCTGTAGCACTAACAAACATCACTACCCGGTATCCCTGCATAAACACACCCGAGCTTCTTGACGATGTTGATGTCACGAAGGTCGACGCTGGTAGCAGTGCCTGGGTCGATTACCCTCATCACAGCGTCCACGCTCATGGGGGCCAGAAGGCTGGAATACTGCGATACCACTTTGGAACACAGAGAGGTGGTGGCGCTGTTGAGCAGACTCTCTCGGTCACTCAGCTCCACGGGCTGGCTCATGGAGGTGAGGATTTCCACACCCTTGTCCACTGCCTTTTGGAAGGACTCTGAGATGGTTGTCGGGTGAATGCCTGTGGGACAAAGGTGGTGCAGGGTCATTTTATGGTTAATGTTGTTTACATAGGAGAGAAATGTTGGTTAATGTTGTTTAAATAGGAGAGAAAATATGTACAGTGACAGAAGGAACAGATCCTAGATCAGCACTCTTGTCCTCAGACAATGAAGGAACATTTCCATAGAAATCATCAAATGCCTCAGAACAGATGAATGATAAACACGATCAACACGGGTAACTTAGTCTGCACTAGGACCAATTAACCTATAAAATGACAACTGATTTTGGTTCCAAGTGACAGAACTAAATTACAAAGACCCATTGCTGTGAAGGGGGCATGTGGTTCATGGTCCTAATACCCAAGGTACCGTCATGAGGAAATGACATCGCAGTAAGAGTGTGCAGTTTAGGCACCTTTCTGAAGGAGCTTGGCACAGGCATCCAAGAGTGCTCCAGCAATCACCACCACTGATGTAGTTCCATCACCAGCCTCAATGTCCTGAGCTTTGGACAGCTCCACCAGCTGACACAAACACACACATACAAAGTCTATGTCTGCAATCAATTTTAAGTAACCGAGCTGTCTGAATCTCTGAGGCACAATCAGGACAGACATAAAGAAGCAAATGCGTGCAATACCAATCGCTTGACAAATGTGTTTCTTTTGTATTAGGTGTGTAATGTAAGCATTGACCAATCAGAGCCATAGGAATCAGATGAATGAAACCAGACAATGAGACTTCCTCTTAGCATCTCACCATCTTAGCAGCAGGGTGCAGGACCTGCATCTGTTTCAGAATTGTGGCCCCATCGTTGGTAATGGTGACGTCTCCTTTCCCATCCTGGATCTACATAAGCACATATTACTGGCTCGTTTCAGTGTCTCCTCGACATGCAATGCATGAATGCAGGTTTGGAAACAGTTACAGAGATAGAGAAGGACAAGAGAATGATTAAGTGGGAAAAAAACGAGAAGAGGGAGGGCGGAGAATAACGTACCATTTTGTCCATGCCTTTAGGACCAAGACTTGTTCTGATGGCATCAGCAACAGCTGTAAAACAAAACGTTGCTGTTAGGCTCGTGCCCCACCCGCATTCACAAGCAAAACTGCAGCTTGCAATAAAACATGAAGTGATTTTAGCTAACAATCTGAGGCTGGAACCCTGAACATCCGAGATTACATCTTCATCGAGCGCAGAAGGGCTGCATGGTAGTATCGCCATACAAGGCATCGTCATGGGCTAAAGTTAGCTTGCTAGTTAGTTAGATTATATCGGGTAGAAACTCGTGATAAACTTGACTGTGGAGTCTTAGAGGTACTCGAACAGTAGAAAGCAAACGCGTGTTTACGGCGCAATTAGAAGTAATCTAGCAATTTAATGAGCTGCAATTACTACGAGATTGTATCTGGCTAGCGCATCTCAAGAGTGATGTGTCCGCGGTGTCCACAGCATCGTAGTCCTCCGTTATGTGAACTGCAGCCAGTGCCTGGTTAGATGACTAATTAGCAAGCCAGCTGATCAAATGTATCAATACCTACTAGGTCCGAGTCGCTGTGCACACACTAAACAATATAATATCAGTGACTTACCTTTGCCTGCGCTAATGTTGCTAAATCGTATCTGGGCGGGTTTATCGCGGTCCACATACGTCCCTCCATTGTTTTTTCCTCCACCCTTAGATACTGCGGCTTCAGGCATCTTCAGTTAATTTCGCAAGATTATGTTCGTCAGTTATCACAGACACGGACAGACTCTCCGCTGACCCGTAAGAACGTCCCCACGGCTCGGATGGATAGAGATTCGGTTTGGTCTGGGATCCCAAACAGAACCTTCGAGAGCCACCGGTTGCGACGAAAGGAGTAAAAGGACCCACGTACAGCGTTTGCTGCGCATACAAATGACGTTGATAGGCGCCCGACTATTTGCCATGCTTTCATAACAGTATTAAAACCTTGCCGAGGACTGACTTGGGAAAAGAAACTAAGCTTTAGCTAGCTTTCTCTCTCTTCATATTATAATTTTAGTAATAATAACATGTATAATTACTTGAAAAAGATCTCAAACCAGATCGATTCTATAAGGAGATTAAGGATCTAACGTGGCTATTAGCTTGCGGAGTCGCTCCTTTTAAAATCTTTAGCTGACTAGTTAGCTGGTTAGCTGATAAAGAAAATTAATTTTACACATTGCATACTCTCCTCAAGGTAAGTTTCGTTCGAGTGAAACAGAATGTAATAACATCTACTTGGCTGTTAACTAAAAGATTACTACGGCATTGTAGTTTTGACCTCATGCCATGCTCTTTGCTGTCGGAACAGTCAGTGGGGCTAATGCGTTTTTGAATGTTTTTCTTAGTTGTTGTTTGTTGATTTTTCATTCTCTCTCTCTCTCTCTCTCTCTCTCAGATACCCTTACCTATGCTTTCCCTCAAAGAAAAAGACCGCCCCATTGTGAGGAAGCTGTTGGATGCGGGCTGTTGTGCAAGATGTGTGCTGAGATTCTGCTGTGTGGGAAAATATTCTTCATATCAGAGTTCCTGTCAGGTGTGTGTTTGACTTTCATTCTGTTGTCATGCACCATATAAAATACTCTTAATACCAACAGACACATAGCCAGTAATCTTTATAAGGAAGTGTTTATAAATGTATGTATGTATTATGTATGAATTATGTCTGTATAATATATATATATATATATATATATATATATATATATATATATATATATATATATATATATATAAATGTATGTCTTCCTCTGTAGGATATAAACAAAGAGCTTCTAGCTTTCCTAGGCCATGCCGACGAGGAGCAATCCCATGATGCCTCATGCCAGGAGCAGCCAGAAGACCCACCGTGTAAGAGAATGAAGCTGGAGTCAGCGCAGGCAGGAGAGGATGGCCACCCCGAGACCTCTGAGCTGCAGCAGGAGCTGGGTGCCCAGGACCCCACGTGTGTGGCGTGTCTGGGGGTGCTGCAGGACTTCTGCGATCAGACTTTTGTCAAACAGGTAAGGGCACCTGCACTTTATTGAGAAAACCAAACATGTGGATTTTAGGGGTGTTTGAAGCGTTCTGGCATTCATGAAGAATGCCGTATGCGTTCTCATCACGTGTACTTGGTGAGTGTTGGTATTATCGATTGTGGCGTGGAAGTGTTTCTTTTTCTTTAATATCTCGACCTGCACTCCAGGTGTGTGAGACTGTGAAGGAACAGGACTACAAGTTTGACGGCCTGGTGCTGGCTGTGTCTCTCCCTGCTCAGCTGGCTGTCAGAGAGGTGCGTCTTCGCTCCTACACGAGAGCAGCATGCAGGCCTTTGTTCGCTCCAATAGGGTCTTTAATAACACATCAGAAAGCACTTTGATGTTACTCGGACTACAGTGTCTCCTTCCTTTTGTTATCTCTCCTTCAGCATTCCTGCTGGCTGTACATCAAGAAAGAACTCCGGTATGTCAACAACATGCACTCGGGGTGTGCTGACTTACAATCAGTTTTTGCCTTTCATGTTGTTTTTGAGACAGTTATGTCAGAGGGTCGCTGATCGTAAATCAGCACTTTCTCATTACACCTCTGCAGCAATTATTTGCATTTCCTTAACTAACACAATTGATTTAATTCAACTGATCATTAGCTGACTAATTAAATGGAACAGTCTAGGCCAGGCATGAGGCCAAACCACAAAGTCCAGCAGACCCTCATTTCCTCTGCGCCAGTGTCCCAGAGTGTCCGCCTCTGTTCTTTACCAGACTGACCATTTGCCCCTGCTGTTGTGTGTCCCAGGGAGAAGAGCATGTGTGTGGAGAAGGAGGACGTGCTCCAGGTGAAGGATGCCTTCAAATGGGCCATACAGGGCCTGGTGGGCCGCGAGCTGGCCGCACCTGTGCTCTGCAACGTAAGTGTAGCCGGAGCTGTCCTCGATCCTGGGCACAGACGCCCTGTGAGAAAACGGGCGGCGTCATAGACCAATGATGTGTGTCTGTGTGTTTTTTTTCTGATGGGGTCTCTCCGTAGTTTCTCAGTGTTCTTGTTTTTGTTCTTAAGTGAGCATTGACATTAGTGCAGTTATGCTGTATCTATGAGACCGAGGGAACAGTACAGTTGTCAGAGTGCAGTACTGGTGTGTTTATTGGACTGTATAACTGACTGTGTGAAACGTGTGTGTTAATATGTGTTGTGAGGATCCTTTCGGGTCGTTTACATCTGCTTTTGTGTTGTGTAGAGTGCTTTTGAGGTCAGCATCGGGTTCACACATGCCGACACGGACAGAGACTGCCACTTCCTGTGCGTTTGCTTCATTCACTATTGTTTTTGTTTATCTGTTGCCCGTGTCATCCAGTAAACATACTCATATTGCTGTTTCATTGGGCCTCTGCAGGGCTACGACTTGTCCCGACTGCTTCAAACCGGCCAAGAACAAAGCAGTAAGTGCTGGAGAGAATCCCCTCCTGTCCTGGCATCTTCTTTGTACACACACACACACACGCACAGTGTTTGTGAGGTGCAACACTGCTCTCTCTGCTCCTGTGGACTTACGGATGACTAGACTATGAAAATAATATAAATAGGACTCAGTCTTAACATATAGACGGCCTATTGCATTTCAAACCCACAATCATGGCTTCTTTTCAATGTAACATACCGAAGTACAGAGTGGCAACAAAAAACAAAACTCCTGCTTCTCAGTCTGTGTTCACTAGAATGGCGGTGGCTAAGGCCCTGGAGAAGATCTCAGACCAGGAGTTTCTCAGGTACGAGCCCTCTCCTCCTCTCCTCCCCTCCCACCTCCTCCTCCTCGTTCTCCTCCCCTGCCCTCTCACCCCACTCAAGCTTCACACAGCAGCTCCTTTCTTGCGTTAAGCTCTCCATGTGCTCTGTTCTCCCGTCCTCCACAGATATTACCCATGTCCCCCGCACAGCGCGTCCAGCAGGTGCACTCCTCTGAAGACCACGTGCCTGTACTCATCTGTCTTCATAGCAGGTGAGTAAGTGTGTACAAGGTTGTAAGTGTGAGTGAAGCATTTGATGTTTGATTTATCAGCCACTTTGCCTTTGTCCTCATTTAAATAATTTGACCATAATTTTCTCTTTCTTTAGGGAGGTATAATAAGTATTCACGGGAGCTTCCACAGACGCCCTGGGTGATAGATGGAGAGAGAAGGATGGAGGGATCAGTGGAAGAGTTGATCGCTGCTCCTCTACTCTCCTCCTTCAGAGCCCATGGTCAGGATGCTCAGATGAAACTGAGCTCTTCTTTGTAGGCTGATCCAAGATCAGTTTTGCTTTAGGCACTTTAAACTTTTTGCTTAATACATGAGGGCAGCCTGATCATGGCACTAATGAGAGTTCCTTCTTGTCTGTTTGTAGCTTTTAACTTTTCTTCGTCAGGGAGAGAAGATGTGGATGTGCGAACCCTGGGAAATGGTTCGTCACTGTAAAGCACACGTACACAAACGTACCATCACAATCTTTTACATGTTTATTTTTGTGTTTATATCACACCATGTTGCTCCTCTAGAGCAGCAACAGCTAGAGTACATGCAAAATACACGACCATCACTGTGAAAACCCAGAACCGAAGTTTGAGCGGTAGGAGTAGGCGTGTATACACTGACCTGGAGTGCTGATGTGTTTGTCCTGCTGTGTGTCTTGCAGGACGTCCATTCGCTATAGAGTTGGTGAACCCCCACAGAGTGAGGCTTAACAAAGCCGAGGTTAAACAGCTTCAGGAGGTATGGGAGCATCTCTGTGGGCTCCAGTGAGATCTCACAGATGCCCACCACTCACAGATGCCCAACTGTTGGTACATTAAAAATCTCTTAATCTCGCTTGCCTGTGCAGACAATCAACGTGTCTTCTGACAAAATCCGAGTCAGGGATCTGCAGATTGTGACCAGGTGAGTGAGTGTGTGTGTGTGTGGGTGCGTGCGTGCGTGCATGTGTGTGTTCATGCACACATCAGAGAAACTGAGAGTGGGAGTATACTGGGTTGAATGTTGACATTTGCTTTGACATTGTTTTAGCTGTATAGATGGATACTCTTGGATTTCTGTGGTTGGTAGATGAAAGTCTGTGCATACTTGTGTGTTTGTGTGCATGCCTTCACAACTGCAGAGAGGCAATGAGCCGTATGAAAGTGGGAGAGGAGGAGAAGACCAAATCTTACAGCGCCCTCATCTGGACTAAAAAGGCTATAACTAAAGCTGACCTTGACATTATTGGAAACATTAAGGTTATGATCATTAATGCCCATTGCAAAAATCTACACTTTCAGGTTCTTAAAACAGTAATGTAAAGTTCTAAACTTTCTAAACATTTAATTTAAGCTTTACATTTGCATAATATTTTCAGCTCCAGTGTTTGGAAACTGCTCACACCCAGATCACAAAGAGTTTGATATCTCAGTGATACAGCCAGGAGAGACTCCTCCCTGTAGTGTTATACAACTCAAGAACCGAAGGTGGAGGGAAACATTAAACTGTTTGTGCGCGCGCGTGTAGGAGCTGAAGATCGATCAGAAGACTCCGTTAAGAGTTCTGCACCGCAGGCCTCTCGCAGTGCGTCAGAGACTGATCCACTCCATGAGTGCGCGCTACCTGGATACACACCACTTCACACTGCTGCTGCGCACGCAGGCTGGGACGTATCCTTACACACGCGGATCTAATCATGTATGTCGGTTTATAAATGTAAAACAGGCACTAGTTGCTTTGAAAATGACCGGATAAATCCGCGTTCAGAGGCATTTTTTCAATACGTCGACAAATTGTGTTGATTTTGGGTCCATGTTGCCTTAATGAGCATCCGTGCAGCTACATTAAGGAGTTCGTGCACGGGGACTTCGGCCGGACTAAGCCCAACCTCGGCGGACTCATGGAGACCGAGACGGACATTCTGGAGCTGGACGTGGAGGTCTGCGTCACTGAACCACACATTGACCAGAACTGGCAGAGTCGCGCGGCAAACACGAAGTTCACTAATATTTCGCATAGTTTGTACATGCTAAACCATTTGAGGATTTAGTGTACGTACAGCATACGTAAAATGTTGCTTCTTTAATACAAATAAATTGGATAATTATAGGGCTTTTTAATTAATCGAATCAACTGTGCTTGTGCGTGGGACCAGAGGACAGGTAAGCGGTGGCGTGCGCGAGCCCGAGGAATTACGTTTGTAGACTGTACAATAGTGCATATACTAGACTACGCTGTTTGCTAGTCTAATCCATCATGATCATTTCAATGATCACCACCAGATGGCGCCATGAGTGTGGCTGCAGCTGAGTGTGATGACTTTATAAATACTTGGGCGTTAAAATGTTTCGTGTTATCGTCAGTTTAGATGTCTTACCCCGTTTAAAAATGTCGCGGTTCTGTGGTTTTTCCGTGTGGCCACTTACAATCTGAAATTTCTCTTAATTATGTGAGTCGGAAGTTAAAGTAAGCTTGATTGTCGTGGGTACGTGTACCATGCTTTCTTGTGTACTGTCCCAAGATTCTTACTCAGCAAGCAGGTAGTTGAGACAGGGATGCGGTTGTATTTTTTTAACTTAATTATGCTATTTGTCGCCAGCATTTCACAGTTCTATATGATGTCAGTGCGGTTAGTGAAAACTTTCATAAAATGAAAATCTGTCTGTCGTGTTTGAATTACTTATTCAAAGTTTGTTTCCTTCTCGTTTTTTCCCCGTCTCGTTGTTAGTCGGTGGACGTGGACTGGCCTCCAGCTGTTCCAGAATGAGAAGAACTCCGAGGCCACCACCTTTGGAATATCGGAAAATGTGCGGAAATATCTAGGAATTCCATTATCCACTGCCGACTCCGTAGACTGACGGACACACTGTGCGCCCCATTTACTAAAGGCCTTATTACATGTAAAATGTTTGCATCTGTGTGCGACTTGGCTTATGATTTTTTTCTTCATGAGCTCACCGGTCTAATATGTTTCAGTTCTGAAACGCGCCAGGTTGGATACGGTATAAATAAAGGCTATAAGTATCCGTGTATCCGCCGACGGACACATTTCTAACTGTTCTGACGACAGAATGTACGTTTTGGATAGAAGATGGGGACATGTGTAGTCCACGGTCTTTGACTCTTGTTTATTATTGTTTAGTTTGCTAAACTAAATATGGCCGTAATTTAGCTGTATAAAGCTGTATTCTGTTTATTTTAATTTTTCAAAAGTTATGGTAAATACGGTGATGACCCTTAATGTCTCGTGTAAATTTTTTTAAAATAAACCACAAATCGGTTTCGATAGCGGAATAGTTTAGGTCATTGCTTTTAACTGTTTTGGTCAGGAGTATTGCCATGGTAACATACTGTTACACGCTTAAAAATTCTTTGCTGGAGAAGTCCATTAGCACAATAAGCACCAACTTCACATATTAAATCTAAATACGGTCACATGTAAAATCTAATGAAATATCTTTCAAAATATAAATCCTAATCTGGACTCCAATACGTGTGAAGAAGTAGCCTTAATATTAAAATAAATCTAGGCTAAATCTAATAAATCAACATGTATGTAGTCACGTTATCACGTCCCATTACAAATCTAATGTGAATGGTGGCTGTCACAGCATATATCAGTAGGCCTTTTAACACAGAATCAGACATAATTTTTATATATACATAAAATATAACTCACGCTCTCTCTCTCTCTCTCTCTCTCTCTCTCTCTCTCTCTCTCTATATATATATATATATATATATATATATATATATATATATATATATATATATATAATGATGAGATCAACAATTTGCTTTTGCTTTTTTGACAATATGCGCTTTTGTCCGGCAAGTAGTTTCCTGTTCTGATTACTACACTCGTTCACCCTACGAACAAAGAATAATTGAATAATGCGTTCTTCTGACCACATGCAATAACAACTCGTAAGAACAGAATCAGTCTTTAGGAGAACTTTCCGCTTTTTAGAGGGCTTGTGGCTTTCACCAATTTTCATGAAATTTTCTCTTATGCACGAGCGAAATATACGAGCGGTCCAGACTTATTACACACAGCCCATGACAGCCCGCCAAAAAAGACTCATTGACTATATTTAAGCTGTTTCATTAACTTGAATACATTTAAGTTTCGATATGAAAATAAAGTTTGAGCAGTAATGATATTACAATTATCTTTTGAGACAGTTATTTCGCTCTTCCACCATCATCGTCGTCGGATCGCATGACAATGCAATGTTACATTCGATCGTCATCCTTTTGACCTCCCGTTTTAGGTTCGCCCTTTTGGCTAACATGTTATTTCATCTTATATAAAATCAAACCATATCAGGACAAGTGTGAAAACTACTCTAAGTCTGCACGTCTGTTTTATGAATGACTCTTCCGGACAAATGGGACAGGATGCTTAGCTGTACAAGGCATGGGACCTCAAATATTCTCGTGAGCACGTGCACTTGTATGAACGGAGCTGTTTACTAAGGGCGTTTACAAATTGATGAATGTACAAAAGGTCATATGTGGTGGCGCAGTCGTACCAACTGACTTTATGATTGCAGATAAGAATACGAAAATGTTCTTCAGGCCCAATGCGCCGTTGAATGTTTTATAGTTGAATATAAATTAAATGAAGTTGTTGACAGCAACGCAATAGACATTTTTAAAATCATTTTTATTATAACTTAAAATAAATACTACCAAACAAGGCAAGCCCTCTACTGGACACCTGCCGCAATGTTTTGGTATGAAAACAAAAACAGGCAAACAACTAAAGAGGATTGGAACCGAAAGGAAAAAAAGAACAAAACAAAAAACAAAATCCGCAATGCATCCGACATTATCCTTCTACCAGACGCGTTCTCACATAGGAACAAGCCATGGTAACATTGCCATAAGCAAAATAATATTAATAAAAATAAAATAAAATAAATAAAAAAGAAAACAATTACAAGTATGGTACAAAAATACACTGGAAAAAATCTCTCATAATAACAACATTAGAAAACCTGATGTAGAATCGTTGTTAGCGAAACCAGTATCTCACAGCGAGAAAATGGGTTGGAACTTTAATGTACGTACACGCTTCATTCGCGACGAACTGCGATGAATTCTGCGGATCCGAAAAAAGTTCAGACCATTTGGAACGAGAACAAATAAGGAGGGGCATGAAACCATGGAAACTCGTCCCTATGGAAGGCTCCCTCGTTTTAGTTTGTCATTTGCAGTAGCTAATTTAACATTTTCTTCTTCTCATGTGTTTTGTCATCCAACAATTAAGTACAGTCGCACAACACCCGTCACACATTTTTTTCTTTTCAGCGGTGACAACATAAAGAAGGCATTGCATGTATACATCACACAGATACTGTAGCCTAGTGGAAAGCGGGAAGTTGCTGGGGGATTGGAGGTGAGGGTTTGGGGGCGTGGTTTACAGTGAACTGTAACGCCCACTCGCCTGCACACACGTCTCGGGATTCATGTCACGTGGGCACTGCATGGCTCAGTTGTTCAAAGTATAATGTGATGTGACTGGGTTACTGATTTCCACATACTGCCGATGTCACCACACGTTCATTAAACACAGTTTCTACAGCTAGGCAGAACTCGATAAAGCCGAAAAATAAAACAAAACAAACAATAATATCAAACAGAGAGGCGTGTGTATGTGTGTATCCTCATGTCCTCGCGCTCCCTGCGCCAACAATCACGTTTAAATTACGTTTTATGGCGTGAAAAATGAGTGTATTGTTGATAATCAACTCTACCCAGCAGTGGAAGGGCTGAGTGATGATCTGGGATCAGTTTACACCCCAGGCTTCTTTAGTGTAACTTCACTGGCAGTTTTGACCTTCTCTGACATTAGTGGTATTGAAATTCACACGAAGTATCCTGTCCACGTGTCTCCATTATGATGTGAAAACTGGTCTCAGATCAGCACTATTACTTTATACACAGAAGGCTTGTAGCCGAGTTGTGTGGTAAGGGCAGACCCATCGCGCCACATACACACGCACACCACATTTACTGTCCGGACAGCACACAGTGGTCTAACTGTCACGTCAAGATTTCTGGGTGGAGTTGCCCTGTGGTTTGAGTGGTTTACCTCACTGAGGTGCTCGTGGGAAGTTAACAGTTATCGGCAGTTTGTGTACTGATGTCCAGCTGCAAATTAAATCTTCATCTCAGAACAAAAACAAACATCACAGAAAAATATCAAGATTAGTGTTTTTCTCCTTTCTATCCTACGCCTTTTGTTTCGTAGAGTGAGAGTGACACTTGTGTTAGGTGGAAGTTGTGTGCTGTACAGAAACATATGAAGGTAAAGGGGGAGGAGTTTGAGCCTGCTGAGGGTTGGTCTACTGACACTGATGCTAACCCCGCCCACAAGCCTGTCTGCTGCTAACCCTGCCCTCATGTCTGCCTGCTGCTAACCCCGCCCACAAGCCTGTCTGCTGATAATCCCACCCTCACGGCTGTCTGTCGGTTGGTCAGTCAGTCTTAGTGTTTGGCAGACACTTAAGAACTACACACATAAGGCAACATTTTTTGGTATTGTTCCCCAAAATGGCTCTTTCAAACAATAAAAAAAAAACAAAAAACAAAATCCCAAACAAAAATAAATAAATTTAAGCACAAAAAACAAACAACTAAATAAACCATTATAGGTCACGTCAGTGGTAATACTGATGGATATAATTTAATGCACAAAACAACAAAAACTAAACCTGCTGTAAACCACAACAACGCTGAAAACGAATGAGACTTTTTTTTATGTGGGTTGACTAGGTTCAGTCCAACCCAACTGTGCAAAACCCCCTTTTATCTTTTTTTTTTAAAGTCCCACAGCAAAAAAAAAGAAGAAAAAAGAAACAACGAAAAACGAAGCCAAAACAAAACAACTTCTCAAAGTCGATAAGTAATCGGATAGAGAAGGGGAGGAGGGTAACGAGGGCAGACTTCTCCTAGCATGGCTACGGAATTTCCTTAAATGGCCTCGGCTCAACACTGGCGCCGTTTAACGAGCTCTCACTCTCTCCCGCTGGCTGAATAAGAGAATTGTGGGAAATGTGGTCTCCTTTCACTATCGGCTGAGTCCATTCCATCCTCATCAACTGCAGGGGGGAGACAGAGAGGAAGAGACTTCAGTAAAGGGGGGAAATCACACATAGAGCTGGATATTATTATTACTTGTAATTTAACATTTAAATACTTAATTTCACTTAAATCCATTTAAATACTGCACCCTGCAGGTGCACATCCCAGAGCATGAGAGAACAAACCAGGTGATGCTACAGAACAGGCTGTGTGTTCCTGAGTGTGTGTGTGTGTGTGTGTATAGAGCAGGCCGTGTGTTCCTGCGTGTGTGTGTGTGTGTGTATAGAGCAGGCCGTGTGTTCCTGCGTGTGTGTGTGTGTGTATAGAGCAGGCTGTGTGTTCCTGCGTGTGTGTGTGTATGTATAGAGCATGCTGTGTGTTCCTGAGTGTGTGTGTATGTATAGAGCATGCTGTGTGTTCCTGAGTGTGTGTGTGTGTGTATAGAGCAGGCTGTGTGTTCCCGCGTGATGCTATAGAGCAGGCTGTGTGTTCCCGTGTGAGTGACACAGGAGCCGGGCTGGAACTCACACTTCTCAGGAGGGGTGATGGTGATGGTCTGGGCTGTGAACTCCTCATCAAAATACCTGGTGTCTGTCTCGGATGTCACCTGAGGCATAAACGGGGGAACCAGCTGCAGTGAAGGAGAAAGAGGGAGGGTGAGATCAGTCGTTTCTATCCACAGTAAATCACAGTAAAAAGTGAAAATTCAGTCTACTGAGTGTCCTCTGCAAGGTGCAGACGGTCTGGTACCTTTTGTCATACACATGCTGCCAGTCCAGTGTAGAAAAGAAACTATGTCTCATGATCTCTTTCGCATCATCTGGGCCTCCTCCCAGTCTACACACAGAAGTCATCAAAACTGCATTCAGCAGGTGTGCAAGCAGCTGTTTCTCTACCGTCTCTCTCATTCTCACACACACACACCTTTTGTTAGGGTCTTTGATGAGCAGGCCAGAGAGCAGAGACTTGGCATCTGCAGAGAGGGTCCTGGGAAATTTGATTTCTTCCATAAGAATCAACTCAAACAGCTTCTCATGGTCCTGCAGACATGAGTGTCACACACACGCGCACACACACACAGTGATGACTTGTAAATAGTGATAATTATATACACAAACATTGACCATCACCATAAAAGTACCCAAAAGACCAAAAACATACATACAAAAACACTGTTTTTTTATAACAACGACACCACTTACAGTAAACTTAGCAGCTGAGCACACACACCCATACCTGGCGCGTGGCTATGTGTCGTAGTGCCATTATACCTGATTATAAAAAGGGAGGCGACCACACATCATCTCGTACATGACCACGCCCAGTCCCCACCAGTCCACCGCCCGCCCGTAGTCGTTATCCTCCAACACCTGATCAACCATCAACAAATTCACTCACACACACTGACGGACAATTCCTAAATAACAAGCTAGAATGTAATGATGTAATAAGGGATCACATTTTCTGATTGTAAATAACATCAGTACAATAACATCATTTGCATAATGCTGAATTCAGTACAATAATTTATAGTGATGCCACAAAACTTAATTAGTGTAATCAAATGGAATCAGACACTGAGCCCTTCAGTTCAAAACAGTTAAAAGTTCAGTATCTGTGCGCCACTGTGCATCAGTACTGCCACAACTTAAATACACCACTACTAACCAATATGCTGCCATCTCATCCTGAACTAGTACCTCTGTGAATTCTGCTATAGTAATGAAGTACCAGATACAGGATTAATAATTCACAGGTAAAGAACTTGTGTTATCCTCCACCGGTTGCTTAATTATTAATGCCTCAAACCATGGGTTATTCATTTTGGTCAGAACTTTGCATGACAGTGTGGTTTTCACAGTGTGGTGTACAAGTGTGATTAGGCCTCAGTAGTCTGATATAGATGTGTCATACATGTGTAATACATGTACACATTATGCAATCACCCTGTGAGTCACACACACATCACCGCATCACCGTAAAACGGTTCTGAGCGCGATGACTGTGCCCGTCATACATAGGAATGAAGTCACACTATGATGACATCATCCATAAAAAGTTGTAAACAACGCAGGCAGATGGCCCTCGTCTACAGCAGGGCAGAGTGTAGTGGTGTGGCTGCGGGTACGGGACCTCGGGTGCCAGGTACTCCGGGGTGCCGCAGAAGGTCTTCATGGTGGCAGCGTCAGTGATGCCCTCCTTACACAGCCCAAAGTCCGTGATCTTGATGTGCCCATCCTTGTCCAGCATGAGGTTCTCCAGCTACACACACACAGTTTTCTAGACCTTCCATGACATCGGTACATTAAAGCTACGCTACGTTTAATATCACGGCACTGTTTAGAAACTACTGACCGTATCTTTAAGCTGCCCTGAAACTGATTAGCAGGATGGAGCTATGTACTTCCAGTTAGTCTTAAAGTTGCAGTCAGCAGATTGCACTGTGAGTCACGCTGAACTACACCCAGTAGCTCCAGAAAACATGTTTTGTTTTTCCTCCCTTGCCAAATGCTAAACGGTCACCAAAACACACAAGTGGGTGGTGGTGTTGAATTTTGTTTACCTTCAGATCACGGTAAACAATCTTAGCAGAGTGCAAGTAGTCCAGTGCAGAGACGATCTCAGCACCATAGAAACGAGTCCGGTCTTCCGAAAACACACGCTCTCTCGACAAATGGAAAAACAGCTGCGGAAGATTTAATACCACAAAAAAGAGAGTTAGTCTAATGGGCTTCACTGGTCACTATTCATGATGAAGGCCAAATGAATCAACAAGCTAAACGAATCGGCAGGTCAAATGAATCAGCAGCATCTTACCTCACCACCATTTACATACTCCATCACAAAACATAAACGATCCTTAGTCTGAAAGGAATACTTCAGTGACTGCAGAAAAACAAAGGAGATCAGGTTTCAGCTAACAGAGACATTTACATTTACCTTTACATTCTTACGCCATATTCTGCATCACGGAGACGGTATGTCAGTGTTGGGAAGAGTGGGTTGGTTAAAACTCACTGTTAAAAACGGATGCCTGGTGTTCTTCAATACTCTACTTTCAGTCAGAGTGTGGGCCACTTCGTCCTGAAAGGAATTAAATGCAATTAAGAAAAGGGGAGAGACAGAGAGGGAGAGAGAGAAAAGACTACAGAAGACCGAGGTTTCTAGACCAGGCTGTTACATCACAAGCCGGATATCCATGTTCACCAGGCAACTTAAGCCAAGTGTAAAGACTGTCCAGTAGAAATCAACCAGCTCCGCTCCTGTGGATGGTCTTGATTTGGGCCGACGTTATCCAGCCAACGTCCCCGACTAAAGCCTCAAGTCCAAACAGAAAGGGCTTTTCATACTGACCAGTCCCCCTAACTCCATGGCTAAGCCAGACATCCTGAGTTGTGGAGCTCTATGCTCTACTAGACCTGCTCTAGACAAACCCACCATCTTCCTATCGGGTATAATCTCTGGCAAATGCATGTTCAGGGCAAATCCATAGTGAACATTACAGAACGTTCACATCAAACTGTGCTGGCGTCTGGTCCTCCAGGTGCAGGGACCCCTCCCCCAGGTTAAACACCATCGGAGTTTGAAGAGGATCTGTCTTGGTGGTGAACACACTCGCTCACCTTGGCAATAATGACCTCCTTTTTCAGGATCTTCATTGCATAATAAGTCCCACTGGCCTTCTCCTTGACTAAGATCACCTTGCCGAACGTGCCTTTCCCCAGCAGCTTCAGATAGTCAAAGTCGTTCATGGTCTGGAGGGAACGGGGGGAAGCCAAGACGACGGTTTAAAATCAAAGCTCCACCACAACCAGTTACACAGACACACAGGGGCCTGAGGGGTCAGAGTTCAGGTTAAAAAAAAGAACACTGTCTACCATTGTTGTGCATCACTCATGTGCTTTCACTAATTATTTCTACCTACTGGCTGGAGCAGGTAGTTAATCCAGACCGCTGGAACAAAACCCTGGGGTGGATCTTTACTTTCTGGACCTGGACCAGCCACCTCGCTGACTAAGAGGCTCCAATAAGAATCTAAAGATGCTTCCAAAGATGAGCCTAGACGAGGCCTCTGAGATGTTCGTACTGTTTGGTTACCTTTCGTTTATGGTGACTGATGGAGGTGTCCATCTCCTCCTCGTTTACGATCTCGATCTGGGAGGTGGGGCTACACAGGATTCCTTCCTCTTCCTGTTTGGCAAGCTTGTCCGCAACCATCTGGATGGCTTCCACCCATTCGTCTCTGTTACCATGGCCACAGAAAAGGCATAATGATGGTGGCACGTTCCTCCCAGTACACCGTTTCTACATGCTCTGCATGTGTGTGTGCTTCCTGTTCTCATACTCCTGGCTTACTAGCAGAGATTGTTGACCTCATCAGTTAAAGAAGGGAAAGACGCACACACACACACACACACACACACACACACACACACACACGCATAGTGGATCCTGGGACTGACCCTGTTGCAAAGCGGTACACAGTCATCTCATATATGTCATTCACACATTTTAAATGGTTTTCCAGTCTCAGTTCTGTAGCATCCCAGTGCTGCACTGTGCGCTGCTGAGGTCACGCTCTGCCCTACCCGAGGTCAGGAGGTCAAGAGCCCAGCTGCTCTTGGGGCTCTGAGAGTGGGTTTGTGTTTGCCGAGTGCCGCGAGGTGGCCACGGCATGACGGGACGCTCACCGCTCTTCGGGCGTGTCCACGTGGAACGTGCGCTCTATCACAGTGGTCCATTGCAGACACCTGATGATGAAGGTATTGGGCTTGGGCCTCTCCGTCTTCATCAGCTGACACTCTGAGAGAAAGAGAGAAAGAGAGAGAGGGAGAGAGAGAGAGAGAGAGATGGCATTAAGATAGAGATATGTAAAATATCTGATGTTTACTCTCAGTGAAATGTGAGGTATTTGTTGTTTGGTCTAAAGCTGCTGCTTGAATCGTCACCATCCTGAACCTGTAACGTGAGGTATTTGTTGTTTGGACTAGGATGGTCACCAGTCTAAATAGTACTGCCAAGTGTTTGTTACATTAAAACTGTCACCGTCCCAAACTGTAACCATGACTCATGTTGCAGAGAAAGTGCGCTTGTGTGTGTGTGTGCGCACGCTGAGTCAGCCTTCTCGAAGAGCTACGCATCTAAACCACCACAACATCGATCAGGCCTTCACGTACCCAATCACGTCCAAGGAGAAAACAAAGGTTACATTACCCACCAAACATTGTGAGGAATGAGAGCATGGAAGAGGAGAGCCAAACCATTCATGAGTGTGTGCGGGAAAAGAGGGAGGAGGCGTGAGTGGCACAGAAGGTCAGAAGGATGAAGGGAGGTGCTCACTAGCCACTGAGAAGTTGTTGAGAGGATAGGCGAAGTCTGCGTCCTGCGGCTTCTCCTTGTAGCCGATGAAGGAGCCGTCCGTCTTTAAGAGGAAGTAACGGGGCCTCCAATTCTTGATGTACTCTCCTGGAGGAGATGGAGACAGAGGGAGAGATGGATGGAGAGAGAAAAAGAGGTCAGATCTCCAGCTCCTACACACAGACACACACGCATGCCCCTCTAATTCATATACTCTCCTGGAGAAGTCACACACAGACACAGACGGATGCACACCCTTCCAATTCATGCACTCTCCTGGAATGCACGCAAACTCTAGAGCACATGCATGTGTGTTTACAACTTTTCATGAAACAGTTATATAATATATATATATATATTTTTTATTAAACATTATCATTATGGCGATATGAAATAGCCAAACCCTAATCCTAACCTTAATCTCACTGCAGCAGTGTGTTTCTGCCTGGCTTTTAGGTTACCACATTTACATAAAAGACACACCTGGGATTTTTATTCATTCTCATATTAAAAAGCAACAAATTCCAATAATGTCCCCCAACAGAAGTGCACTTCACTTCCCTTTAGCACTTGATAAAGCCCAAAGCTCTACAACACCAGGTCTGCTGGGCTGAATTTCACATAGAAGCTGCTAATGAATGTAAAATGAATTAATGCGTGCAGTTCTATTGCTCACCTCTCTTCTGAACCCATCCTTCTTTCACCACGTTCTGGTCATTCATGTTGAATCCCAGGTCAGGATTCAGGGGTCAGGGGTTAAGGGTCAGGGCTTAGCCCAGTGCTAGTCCTCCTGCAGCAGGGTCACTTGTTCCAATCCAGTCACTGCGTGCGCTCTCTCCGTTTTCTTTCCCAACGTCCCTTTTCTCTCTTGCTCTATAAGGCAATGTGTTATGGCTCAGACTCAACTCCTTCACTTTTTCTGCACGTGTGTGTGTGCGGATTGTGTGTATGTGTGTCTCTCTCTCCCGACCCTTCAGACACCCCAGCGGTGACTCAGCCTGGAAGGAAGTAACAAAAGAAAGAAAAAAATTTTTGAACATGAATGCGCGCGCGCGCACACACAAACACACACAAAAACACACACACAGTTTGCATGAGAAATTAAGTCATTGTTAAGCTCTAGAGCGGGTTTCCCGCCCCTCCCCAGGTCCAGCGACCTCCTCACACACACACAACTCTTGCTCTTTCGCTCTGCTACTGGGAACAAGCAGGCGTTTTCCTCTAGACCCCTGATCCCAGAGCAGCAGGAGCCCTTCCTTGGTGTCAAGTGTGTCTGTTCCTGGATCATTTCATCCTGTGCTATTGGCGTGCTGGATGTACCAAAACCTTGGCATCTATGCAGTTACTGTATATGAACTTCTGTTTAGGGAAATAACTGAATCAAACAGTTTTCCCAGGCTGATATCTGACCCGCTCTTCAAAGTCCAAGTAGCGGGAATGACAAACACGGCCCATATCAATCAGCCTGCAAAAACTGATGATCTGTAAGTAATGGGGAAGGGTTTTATGCTCTTCATCCTATTGGGAGCAAAGGCCCAGGGCCCATCCTGCCTGTTTAAATACCCACAGCCATCGCTGCCTGCCCTGTCTCCACACTGAGTGGTATGAGGAGAGCTGGTGCGCCTGTGTTAACACACACCCGGCTGGAGGCTCCAGCCCGTCCCAGAGTTCTCCTCACCACCACGAGCACATTCTTGTCTCCCGTATTCACCGACCATCTCCATTCACGACAGGAGAAACCAAACACGAGCATAAACGGATGACAAGAAAAGTAAACACACAAACAATATGATCAGCAGAGGTGGGAGAGATCAGTCGTTCGGATCTCAGCAGCTGTTTCAGACGGGCTCGTGTCTTGACAGGAGAAGACAGACATTTTAAGATATCCCAGGATTCAAAGGATTACACTGTGTCAAAAGCTGAACACAGCCACCCTTCCTGGGACTCGAACCCAGGTCCAACAAGAGATAAACAGGAACACTGACCATCGGACCAATGAGCCAGCTTCTTGGCATAACACCCATTTCACATTCCCTTTGGGGAGTGATGGTCTCCGTCACATAAACACACAATTAACCAACGGCTCCATCGTTATAGCATAACACTGCTTCACTCCCACCAGTAGCTTGGGCCACTCTGTGCACCATCAACCCAAAAACACAACAGTGACCAAGCTCAACAAACACAGGTCTAACAATACCGAAACACAATATTGCTCCCATACGTCATTTTAAAAACGCACTTCATTTCTTGGCCTGTTCATTTTACGCATTCTGATTTTTTGAGTTGCATAAACGCTTAAAACGTTGCCAGTCTAAATGCTGAATTTTTTTATGTGAAACCAGCAAACCTATCCAGTGTCAACAAAAACAATGGCCGACGCTACGGACATTCCTCTGGTACTGCCTGCGATGCTGGGGTTCGTCATCACCGCAAGACCAGTTCATCTTAACGCCAATTCCATCTCCCCCACCCGCCCCCCCAAAAATAATTTGCCATTAATTAAAGTGACCGCGATGGAGCTCTGACGGCGAAATAAACAAACACGAATCATTTTCGCTCCAAGGGCGTGTGGTGTCATTTAGGCTACAGTTATATAATTCGGCCGCCACGGCAACGTCCTGAAAAGGATGGAAGACTGACAAGGTAGCAACGGCACGCGGCTGCAATAACCCGGGAAAAATGTTTAAGGATAAATGTTTATTTATGGCAGCCAGAGCGTTGAGGCCTGTCTCATAAAAAAGAGAGAAATAAACAAATAAACAAGCGTCGTTTCAATATATGTGTGCGTTTTGTTTCATTCGCAGTTCGTTCAAATCAAAATGGAGGACTAAGACAACGAATTTTAGTCTTATTTCGTGCAAATTTTAAAAATCTGTGCAAATTTGAAGTAGCCCATGGCGTGCTGAGGCCTCAAATCAAACATAATTCTTCCAGGCCGAACATTCCCGTTGAAGCATCAATGACCACCCACACTCGCATCCCAACTTAACAGACGGGCTTTACAAGCAAGCTAGCCGCAGAGCTAGCGGAGAACTGCTATTCCAGTGGGAGAATGGACGGAAACCAGGCCCGAGCTCGTACTAACGTATAACCGCGCGTTCCCACCGACACATCCTCGGTTACATAAACAGCACGACGCTAAAAAGAAATTAAAACAGGCGTCTGTTTATTACCTGCCACAGACCGACTGCGAGACTGGGAATTCGCAGGGTGCCTCCCTTCGGAACAGGCTGTGCTACGCTTGCGCCTTTCACACGAGTCTGGCAGATGTGTTTTGGAAAGGCCGGCGGCGGTCATGAGGAAAACGGAGGCGAGGACGCCCGTGATGTTGCCATTGTCGCTGGCGTTACCCGGTGAACCGAATGACCCTGGACGGGACTATATCGCAACCGAAGACAGAAAACGCGGTGACGGCGCACCCCGTCTCCACTGCGAGCCACTCAGCTGCTGCCGCTGGCACGGAGGAAATCTCGTGACGTCACACATAGCCAGATTTCGGACGACCCCCCCACACCACCACCACCTCCCCCAACCACCCAACCACCCAACCACCACCTTTTTTTCTTGGCTTTATCGCTTGGCGAGCGTTTGTTGGCCGCCCCTCTCTCATTGCAACGCATTTGAATCTAGAAATCAAACCAGCATCAAATCAAAACCGGAGTTTTGCATACAACACGTACCTTACCATCCCCAGAACAGAACGCGTGTAACCTGTCGCAGATGCGGCGGGAAATAGAAATAACCGTCCGTAATCAGCTCGTTTTTTTCTTTAAATGCACCTTCTCTCACGCGCCGTAATTAAATTTAGTCCCTTTGTTTCTTTCCTAATGCACGCTTCCGATGTCTAACTCCACCGGGGGGAAGGCCGGAAAAAAAAGCAGGCGCCTCATGCCAAGTCTAGTGTACACCAAAAATGTAATAATTTGAACTTGCAAATAGAGAGCTAGTGATAGCAAAGGTTTTTTCTATATAAACGTATAGACTAAACGTGACATGCATCTCGACGGGTACAGTAGGTATAGGGAGGTGTTAGCAGTACTACGGTCAGGTGTTTGATTCCTAGGTAGCACACGTGCAGTCATGCTGAGAAATATATAACTCACTCAATATATAGCGTCGAGCAAAAGCTGTAAAATACGATGACGTTAAATCCTACTGTAAAAGCTACAGGATGGCGCCATCTCGTGTTTGTCTGTTTGTATGTCTTGTCGCTCTATCTGATATAAAATGGTGAAACCTAGTCATTACAATATGTAAACCTTGAGGTCTAATGATTTAGCTGTCTAAAGTTATGGTTGTAATATAGCAAACTCACAATGGTATGTATGCAGTGCTATATGTGCAATGGTATATGACTACAACAGAATACAAAAATAACAGGCCAGCAGAGTTCACATGCACTGGATTCCTAAGGCTTCCCAAAACAAACCACTTCCTATACACAGAAGAATAAATACATATCAAAGGTCCCATAAAAGTGTTTCTCATAGGCAAAGGTGCAAGCACTTAAAAAATCAGTATTGTACAACTAGGTTTCTTTTGTGTCAGAGAGAACCCTCTAAGCTTTGTTTGTCCATGACCTACCATTTTGGTTGGTGGAGATGACCCACGAGGAAGTATCGGTATCAATGTGTCTGTGGTTGAGAGAGAGAGATAGATAGAGAGAGAAAGGAACGAGAGTCATATTTCTCAGCTCAGGTAACTGAGAAACTGAGGCAGTACTTCTGTATCCCACTGGGTCTGGTTCATTGCACTGATGTGCATGCAAGATCCGAGAGAGGTGGAGCATACAGTGCTCAAAGCTGCTGTCCTCACTACTCCATATACAGGTAAGTGCGCACATGCACTTATTTATGTGTCTGTGTTTCATGTGTTTCACACATTTCCATAGGTTCTGACTATGTAAGAGAAATGAAGAAAAACAAGGTTAACAGGATTAAGGACACAGGATATATATAAAGACAAAGTATAGATATAGATATAGGAAATCAATGAGAATCTCTCCAAAATAGGAAGCATTTAAACAGAGATATGCTTTCATAGACATAGACCATCCATTTTCTGCATTTTCTGTGAAGTGCAGGAGGCAGAGGGGTCAGGCCCTGTGCCCTGTGGATCATCGGGGGCCTGCAGACTGAGCAATGGCAGGACCAGGGATGGCAGTGAGACTTCATGAGTTTAAGGAAAATCACAGGACTGGTCCACGCTATGGAACAGCGGGGGGAGCCATGACGTGAGTGATGAGACTTCTAATACACGCCTGAACCGAGAAACTCCGTTGAAATGGTCTCGTTCTAGCAAGAAAGTGCTGACATTGGAGTGTGATTGTTTGGGGGGTGGTGGTATGTGTGTGTGTGTGTGTTAGGGGGGGGGGGTTCTTGGCTACAGCTCAGGGACATGATGCTGCTGTTTCCTGCAATGAATGAAGACACAAAAGGAAACGTGCAGGCTGTTGAAGACACGCCGCAATGCCTGGCGCACGCTTCTACAATGGGAATAGTGGACAGCCATGTTTATCACGTATGTAAACGTAGCACGAGAAAACTATAAGATGTGTGAACTAATCTGAAGGGGCTGGGTGTCTGGGTGTCTCCCTCTGCAGACTCTCGCGTCAGGGCAGGGACGTGCTCGGACTGTACCCAGGACAGCTGGCCAGAGTTCATGTCATCCACTCCCCACATCATAGGTAGGGAAAGGGGTGGGACGGTTATTTCAAGTCCTTATTCATTGGCTTTGGTTGAAGTCCATAACTGCTGAATCACAGTCACAATAGGTGTCACAATTGGTGTGTTAGAGCACAGAAGACAATGCACTGAAACATTCCAGGTCTATATATAGAAAACCCCTTTCTCAAACATGTTGCCCTACTCAACATGACCACAAGGAGCGCCAGAACCTAAAATGTACTTGACATAACACAACGTGCTCAAGATTTTAGGACCCTGATCTAGTGTTTGTTAAATGAATAAATAAATAAATAAATAAAATAATAATAATAATAATAATAATAATAATCTTTATTTGTATAGCACCTTTCATGCATACATGCAACTCAAAGTGCTTTACAGATTAAATAAAACAAAACATTAAAATGAAGCAAAGATTAAAAGAAATAATAAAAAATAAAATAAAATAAAATAAACAAACAGGCAATAACAGGTAATAAAATAAAGGTAATAAAATGACAAATTCTTAAGATAATAGACAAAATTATGTAATAAAGTACTTTAGTAAATAGAACTATTAAAATAATTCGAACAAACATAAAATGTAACTAAATAAAATAATGAAGAAAGTAAATAAAATGGAAACCTAGTACAACAGACATAGCTTAACTAAAAGCAGATCTAAACAGGAAGGTTTTAAGACTCTTCTTGAAGATATGCAGGGATGAAATGTCTCTGAGCTCCTCAGGAAGAGAGTTCCAGAGTTTTGGGCCATAGCGGCTGAAGGCACCCTCACCAATCTTTAATCGGCTTTTAGGAATCACCAGTAGATTACTGTTTGACGACCTGAGAGACCTGACTGGAACATATCTAAGTTTCACTTAAGTTTCACTGAGGTAAAGAGGAGCAAGACCATGAAGACATTTAAAAACCATCACCAGAACGTTAAAATCTATTCTAAAGCTGACAGGTAGCCAGTACAGTGAGTGGAGCGCAGGTGTAATATGATCCCTCTTTCTCGTGCGGGTCAGGACCCTTGCAGCAGCATTCTGAACTTGCTGTAGCTGAGAAATCGAGCTCTTTGGGAGAGCAGATAAGACAGTGTTACAATAATCAAGCCTTGATGTGATAAATGCATGGACAAGTTTTTCACTATCAGCAGGAGAGAGCATATATCGGGCCTTAGCGATGTTTCGGAGGTGAAAATAAGCTGTCTTGCATGTGGTCATGATGTGTGATTTAAAGCTTAGCTCATTATCAAAAGTGACGCCCAAGTTCTTAACATATTGTTTGTTTTCAGATTAATTTGATTTAAATAGGTCTGAACATCTTCCCTTTGTGAATCACTACCAAGAACAAGAACCTCTGTCTTCTCTTTATTTAATTGCAGAAAATTTTCAGACATCCACATCTGTATATCACCTATGCACTCAAACAGTGAGCTAATTGATTTTAGGGATTTAGGTTCTAGAGAAATGTGAAGTTGAGTATCATCCGCATATTGATGATAACTAATGCCATGTTTGTTAATGATATGTGGTAATGGAAGCATATATAGGTTGAACAGTGAAAATAAAGAAATTGAACACAACAAGAGGGTACTTTTCCATTAGCAGGGTTTGAGAAACGTGTTCCTATCATGTCTCTATGTAACGTATTTAGGTTCACAGCAGGAGGCGAGGGTAGCAAGCCTTGACTTTTATTATCTTCCATTCTTAGAATAATGTTCAACACAAGTAAAGGCACTCTGCCTTGAAAAGGAAAAACAATAAAGCGATTCTTTAGTAGATAAAAGGTGTCGTCCAGGGCAGCAGCAGAATCTCCTGGAATGTCAGCGGAGTGGGTTCCTTCCAGGAAAGGCCAATGTGCAGCACTGAACGACAGGACCTGTGGGCTTAAATAATAACCTTGAATACCGTGCACAGGTGTCAGTACTCAGGTGAGTGGGAAGGTGGGAGTGACCGGGACTGTGTGGGGGTGTGTCGGTGCCAAGTGAGGGTGTGACGTGTTCGGGGTGTCCTCACGGGCGCCCTCTGGTGGCGATCCCGCCTTCTCACCGTGACAGAGCCCTCCCTCAAAGATTCCTCCCGGCGTCTGACACAGGGTCTTCCTGGGCGCCGCGGAGCTGGCCGGTTAGGGAATTCTCGGTGGTAGGCGGCGATTAAGGAGGGATCTAGTACCTGTGATGCGGGAACCCAGCTTCTTTCTTCCGGCCCGTATCCCTCCCAATCTACCAGATAATGAAGCCCTCCTCTGCGGTATCGGGAGTCGAGGAGCTTGTTGACCTGGTAGACTGGACCGTCCTCTAGCATTATCGGAGACGGGGGGAGGTTGCTCCTCTCTCTCTCCGAACGGACCCTCCTTATAGGGCTTGAGGGCGGAGGCATGGAAGGCTTGTGAAATTCGGCGATCTCCTGGTAGACCCACCTTAAAAGTCACACGGTTTATACATTGCGTAATCGTAATACGGCCCCCACGTAGCGAGCTTGAAGCTTACCTGAGCCTCCCAGCCTACCGTCCTTTGTGGAGACCCACACCTTATCGCCCACCTTGTATTCGGCGCGTCGGATCTTCTGCGATCTGCCTTCGCTGAAACCTCCTTACTGCTGTTCTTAACCTTTGATGAGTATCTTCCCATACGCTCTCACTCCTCTTACACCAGTCCTCTATTTGAGGCTGGTCGGAAGCAACAACGTTCAGGGGTATAACGGAGGCTGTCTCCCAAACACGCACTCAAGCGGGGGTTTTCCCGTGCTGGCCTGTGTGAGAGAATTTTGTGCGTATTCCGCCCATGCTAGTAGTGAACACCACGCCTCCTGATGTTCACTGCAATATGCCCTCAAGAATCTTCCCAGTTCTTGGTTAACCCTTTCCACCTGCCCGTTTGCCTGGGGTGGTAGCCTGACGTGAGGCTGACGGTCACGTTTAGCTTAGACAGGAACTCACGCCAGACCCGCGATGTGAACTGCGGTCCCCTGTCAGACACAATGTCCTCGGGCAAGCCGAACTGCCGAAACACGTGCCTGAACAGGAGATCCGCAGTCTCCCAGGCAGTTGGCAGTCCGGGCAGGGGTAGGAAGCGCACCATCTTCGAAAACCGGTCCACGACAACCAGGATGGTGTTGTTGCCTTCTGAAACCGGTAGGTCAGTGAGAAAATCAACGGCTAGGTGCGTCCATGGCTGTTTGGGTATGGGCAGGGGTAGCAGCTTACCCGCGGGCGGCGTCCTCGGCACCTTGCTACGCGCACACACTGCACAGGACCCCACGTGATGAAGGACGTCCCGATGCATTCCAGGCCACCAATAGCGAGCGCCCAGAAGCTGGGAGGTTCTGGTGGATCCGGGGTGTCCCGTGCCTAGAGAAGCATGTGCCCACTGTATCAGAGCGGTGCGCTGCGCGGGGGGCACATACCTGCGATGCGGAGGACAGTTGGGATGCGGATTAGCGGCGTCTATAGCCCGATCAATCTCCCATTGGAGAGCTCCCACAAAGCATTCGGGAGGTAGGACAGGTTCATCACTGGTCGAGTCCGCACTGCCTGGAAATGAACGTGATAGTGCGTCGGCGCGTGTATTTCTCTCCCGGGCCGGTACGTCACTTGGAATTGGAAACGGGAGAAAAACAAGGACCAGCGTGCCTGTCGGGCATTCATTCTTCGGGTGGTTCGCAAATATTCTAAATTCTTATGATCAGTAAGAACTAGAAAGGGATGCCTAGCTCCCTCGAGCCAGTGTCTCCATTCTGCGAAAGCGAGACGCATCGCCAGCAGCTCTCTGTCGCCCACTCCATAATTTCGCTCCGCTGAAGAAAGCTTGCGAGAGAAAAAGGCGATGGGTCTTAGGAGGCTACCTTTCTTGAATCTTTGTGACAACACCGCCCCCACTCCCACATTGGAGGCGTCCACCTCTACTATAAAGGGCTTCGTGGGATCAGGCTGATGAAGGACAGGCGCGGTGACGAAAGCCTGCTTCAGAGCGTTAAAGGCGTTTTCAGCCTCCTCTGTCCAGGCCAGACTTTTGAGTCCACCACGCAGCAAGTCCGTTAACGGCTTCGCGATAGAGCTAAAACCGCGGATGAATCTCCTATAAAAGTTCGCGAAGCCCAGAAACCTCTGCAGCTCGCGACGTGTGTGAGGAGGATTCCATCCAGTCACCGCCTCCACCTTGCTGGCTTGCATGTGCACGGCACCGGGCTTGATGGTGTAGCCCAGGAAATTTAATTCCCGCAGATGGAACTCGCACTTCTCCAACTTGCAATACAGTTTATTGCGTAGGAGAGTGCGGAGGACGGCCCCACATCATGCTCCTGTTGTTCTGCGGAGGAAGAATAAATGAGGATGTCATCGATATAAGCGATAACACATTTATTCAAGTACTCACGCAGAACTTCGTTGATGTACGCCTGGAAGACCGACGGGCGAAGCCAAGCCATATGGCAAGACCCGATACTCGTAGTGCCGGGCGGGTACTAAATGCCGTCTTCCACTCATCCCCTTCACGTATGCGGATGAGGTTGTAGGCGCTGCGCAGATCGAGTTTGGTGAAAACTACCGCGTCTCGCAACTGCTCCAGCGCAGACGGCACCAGAGGCAGCGGATAGGCGTAGTTCACCAAGAGGGAATTGAGCCCCGATAATCCACGCATGGCCTCAGACCACCGCCTTTCTTTTTGACAAAGAATACGCTGGCTGAGGCAGGCGAGGAGGTGGAGGGACGATATAGCCCTGCGCTAATGCCTCCTGGACATACTGCTGCATGGCTTTCTCCTCTTCTAATGACAGAGGATATACCCGTCCTCTCGGGGGAACACTGCCCTCTTTAAGCTCAATTTTGCAGTCCCATGGGCGATGCGGAGGAAGCTGTGTCGCCTTCGAGGGACTGAATACATCGGCCATCTCCTTGTACTGGGAGGGAATCTTGATCTCACTTGCCACGCTAGGACTCTCGATGGTGGTGGAAGTCAGTAGCAAGGGGGCGTGGCTCGGAGGGCTCTGTGTGACTGGTGTAGGTGCACTCCAGTGTGAAATGTGACCGTCATACCAGCTAAGGATGGGATGGAACTGTCGGAACCAGGGAAGCCCTAAGGTGAGATCATAAGTTAGGTTGGGAAGAACGCAAAATACTTGTGACGAGGAGTGCCCTTGAACCGTGAGAGTGGGGGGGGTGTGTTGACTCATAACCCCGCCACCCACAGGCCTGCCGTCCAGTGCACGCACTCTTCTCGGCCGTTCCAGGTCCCTCAACGGCAAGCGCATCTTCCTTGCCAGGTCCGCGGTCATCATGTTCCCCGCGGCTCCCGAGTCCACTAGGGCATAAACGCCACAACACATCCCCTGGTAAGTAATTTCCACCTTTATAGTGAGCAATTGGTTAACCATGGATCTACTCACCCGGGCCTTCTCGTTGTTCGGGTGAGCACGATCCTCCTCTACTGGTTCCGTGGCGCCCAGCTGCATCGGTTCGGGTGGTCTCCAGTCTCTTTTAGGTGCAGGGGGTGATCGTGGTCTAAACGCCCTCGCGCGTCCTCCAGTGGAGCTCCTCTCCTGAAGGAGCCGGTCGTATGTGATGGCCATTCTGACCACCGAGTTAAATGTTTGTTCCTCTTGCCTGCATGCGAGTTCGGCTCGTAGTTGCGGTCTTAACGCCGATAGGAATGCATCGGTCAATGCCGCATCGTTCCACCCTGTCCCCGCCGCTGTCGTGCGGAATTCGAGGGCGAATGCAGCTGCCGTTTTATTTCCCTGTCTCATGTTCAACAAGGTTTGACCACACGCCCTCCCTTGGCGTGGGTGATGAAACACTTCTTTTTAGTTCGTTAATAAATGTATCAAAACTAGATAGGAGGGGCGACTCTCCTGTCAGTAATGCGGCTCCCCACGTCAGAGCCTTACCGCTAAGTCTCGAAATGACGAAGGATATCTTCGCCTGGTCCGTGAGATTCTCTTGGTACCTGAAGTAGAGTCCACATTGGGCCAGGAATCCTTCACATTTTTCGGGGTCTCCATCATACGGCTCTGGGGGTGCCAAGGGCAGTCTAACCCCCTCAATCTTCTGGGGAGGGGGGTTACTAGCCTGCTGAGACAACGACTGAACACAGGTGGTTAGAGTTTGTAGTAGCGCTCGTAACTCACCCATTTCTTGATGATGCTGCTCCAGAACAATGCCTTGCGCATTCAGTACTTCGATTGCCGAAGGCCCACTACCTCCTGCTGCACCAGGCTGCACATTCTGTAACGTATTTAGGTTCACAGCAGGAGGCGAGGGTAGCAAGCCTTGACTTTTATTATCTTCCATTCTTAGAATAATGTTCAACACAAGTAAAGGCACTCTGCCTTGAAAAGGAAAAACAATAAAGCGATTCTTTAGTAGATAAAAGGTGTCGTCCAGGGCAGCAGCAGAATCTCCTGGAATGTCAGCGGAGTGGGTTCCTTCCAGGAAAGGCCAATGTGCAGCACTGAACGACAGGACCTGTGGGCTTAAATAATAACCTTGAATACCGTGCACAGGTGTCAGTACTCAGGTGAGTGGGAAGGTGGGAGTGACCGGGACTGTGTGGGGGTGTGTCGGTGCCAAGTGAGGGTGTGACGTGTTCGGGGTGTCCTTTCATCGGGCGATTGCCCTCTGACCCCAGGATGTGATGACCCGATCCCTGCCTTCTCACCGCACCATATTTGACAATCCTTAAAATTCTACTTATTGTTAAGGTGTTTGTCTAAGCAGCTCTGTGCCTGATTCTCACATTTGCTAAGGGATAGTGTTGTTTGGATAACAGGAATCATTTTACATGAAAAAAATTCTTCAAATTCCAAGATGTGAGTTTCAGATATGTCGCCATTAGCTCTTATGTTATTCTTTCAGGAAGTACAAGGCTTCTGTATGTATATATGTATGTATGAGTAGCAAACTTGCTTATGTGGACAGAAAATTCTCACCTGCTCTGTTTGTGGATTTTTAAAATTGCACTTAAGAATGATTTTCATTATTTAAATATTATTACTATTACTATTATATCTTGGGAGTTTAAATTTTATAAGTGATGCCACCTCTCTGGGATATCACTCTGGCTATCTTCACATAAACCTGTGTTAGAGTCAGAACAACTTCTATTGGACTAATACACCATATTAATTTTTTCTCAAATAGAAAAATGACAAAAGCAACAAGACAAACCAAGATGTATGACATTTTTAGCTTCCGGAAACTAAATTTAGCAGGAATGACAACGTGTTGCTGTGGTTTATTGGGTTTATTGGGCTATTGGGTGGTGATTCTGTGACACAAGCAGTGATACTGAACTCACCTTTAGCAAATGAAATCCTCACCAAGACTGTGAAAATGTAATCTGCTTCCTGCCTCTCCCCAGGTGTGATTAGTTGAAAGATAGTGTTGTACTGATCTTACCAAAGATAGCTCAGTGCCAGGTACACTCTGTGATCTCTGTAATCTCTGAAATCTGCCCTTTACTGAGATTCAGAATGTGTGTTTGGATTCTGATTGTGATACCCTTATCAAAAAAAGTCTCAAATCAAAGTGGCCATAACACATGTGGATTATTCATCTATTGATCAGCTTCTGGCTGTGATACATGGCTTCTGACCTGATTAGTGTATTTACAGACCACACCTCCCACTGTCTGACCACAGCCAAACAAGCTTAACTTGAAATACTGCCTGAGGGCCCTGCTCAATCAGAAACAGTATATTAGTTAAACCCCAGATACAGCACAGAGAACATTAAAATGAATTATAAATAGTTGTGGGATCCTAACAACAGTTCGACGGTTATATGTTTAATGTTTGATATATCAGACCCTAGGGTTCTAAATTCTAAAATTTCAAATTTTGCACCAAAAATACTATAAATTTGTCAGTCTGTCTAGAACTGTCTAAAAGTGATGCATGGTTTGATAATGAAAACCATGTCAAAAACATAGAAATATAAAGATTATAACTTTCTTGGCTGCATAACAGGGAATGATAACACCAAATGACTAAGATGTTACACATCACACTGAGAAGATTACATTTAAGCTGCATTCTAGGAAACCTCTGAGCTACTTTGTGTATTCTAGGAAACCTCTGAGCTACTTTACTTTACATAAGTTGGTACTATCAGTGTGTTGTAATGGGAACTGTGGAAGAAGACCCGGATCTCTTTTTTTCCTCCCTTACTACTCATATTTTTCTACACACAAACTATGTTTGCTTGATTTGTTTGAACAGTCATTTATTTATGATTTTTTTAATCGCTTGTTCAGGTTTCTAGGTGTGTATGAAACCATTTTTCAATCACTATACAAATACTATACTGGCTTCATACGTTTTCACAAATATTTGCTTAAACTTCACTTGTTGAGTTGCTGTATCAAAATTATATAACAAAATGTATCGTTATAAGACATAATTAAAGACATCGTTACCTTCCACCTCCGACTCCTCCCTCAGGTTGTCCCGTGTGTAGTATGCGTTGTACACGTGTGTGTGTGTTAGTCTGTGTGTGCATGATAGTTGTTAGCGTTATGTGTCGCCCTTTTGTCTTGTTAATGTATGTGTATTTAAACGTGTGTCTGTGTCGTGTTGGTTGCTCGTCTTCGTTTAACTGACTCCCATGAGCTGTTTAGTGTTTTTGAAAACAAACGTCTTTGTGCTTCACAACACATCTAAAAAATCTAAACCAAAATGTGTGTAAGAATCAGAGATGCTTATCGTGATTATAAGAGCCTCAGGGTGTCATATGCTCCCTGACATTTCAGTTTAATCTTGGAATGTTGTCCAGCAGGAGAGGCCTAAGTGCACAGGAATAGATTTGAACACGCCCAAGCTCCTGCTGCTGTTCAGTTTTTAGTGCCCTTAGAAGGGCTCAACAAGAAGTCCTACTCTCTACCTGCTCCTGTTCATTTTCTAGGACCCTCAGAAGGGCTCAACATGAATTCCTACTCCCTACCTGCTCCTTTTCAGTTTCTAGTGCCCTTAGAAGGGCTCAACAAAAAGTCTTGTGGTGCTGCACAAAATACAAAAATCACTAAAGAGGGCAGGTGCAGTTTGGTTGTGTTTGAGTATATTTACAAAAGAGTTAAATTATATCACTCTGATTACACAGTGCAAAGACCCTGACGCTGTAGGTTTACGCCATGCAACAACACTGAGTGATGTGTTAGCCACTGTAGCATGACTGTAATGCATCACTTTTATTTATGTAAGTGAAAAAAAATCATGAGAAAAAAAACATTTGCATTTTGAAGGTAACACAGTTTCATACATAAATCAAGACACGTATATCATGGTAACACTAAAGGGACTAGAAACAGCTCACCCTAGAACAGAGATGACACTACAGCACGGCCTAGAACAGAGATGACACAACAGCACAACCTAGAACAGAGATGACACAACAACACAGTCTAGAACAGAAATGACACAACAACACAGTGTAGAACAGAGATGACACAATAGCATGGCCTAGAACAGAGATAACACAATAGCACAGCCTAGATCAGGGATGATACAACAGCACAGTCTAGAACAGAGATGACACAACACAGCCTAAAACAGAGATTACACAACAGCACAGTCTAGTACAGAGATGACACAACACAGCCTAGAACAGAGATAACACAACAACACAGTCTAGAACAGTGATGACATAATAGCACGGCCTAGAACAGAGATAATACAATAGCACAGCCTAGAACAGAGATGACACAGCACCACAGTCTGGAACAGAGATGACACAATAGCACAGCCTAGAACAGAGATGACACAATAGCACAGCCTAGAACAATAGCAGAAAAGAGAACAGAGACTCATTTAAACACAGAGCGAAAACAGCAAAATAAAGGTTTAATTAAGTAACTCTACCGGCATTTAACAGGAAAGGAATATGTTTGGCTGCTATAAGAGAAGTCATTTCCATACATTTTGCATGTTATAATTAAAACCTTTATCAATAAGGCTATTCTCATGTGCGTAAACATGTACACTTGCTCTTCCAGAAGCAACCCCACAAAGTCCTTTGGTAACACTTATAGCCGCTGTCACGGGAGCTCTTGGGTGGTGATTCTTCAAAGACCAGCAGACCTAAGACCAAGCAAATATACACAGTGTGCTGTTCCTGACAAGTTGTGAGATGATGAATGTGAGCAGGAATGAAGGCCTGTCAGAATAATGGAGGTGGTAACCATGCCAATCCCTGTTCTTTCTCCAGTTTGCCACTCCATCAGCAAACTTAAAGTTGACTAAGGTCTCAGAGAGATATTATGAAACATAACTCGTCTATCGCATGTTTGCCTGCTTCTTAATGTCATGTTTTAATGTCATATTGACAGGCACCCACCCCTAGGTCTGAACATCAGGTGCCCTGCTGGGTGCAGATCTCACGCACGATTATGTTGTAGGGTTAACTGGGTGATGCCTGTTAGATTCTTTAGGGTAATAGAGCTCCAGGACCAGAACTGGACACCTGTCTTTTTATCTGCTTGATGTTTTCCACTGGTATTTCCACGGATTTTTAATGGTCCCTATGCTTTTTGACACATTTGCATGATCTTGCATGAATGTTACTGAAACCACTCCATTCACCAAGTTCGAGCAGCTCATCACTTTTAGTGGCAGACTGTACAAGACAAATGCTAAGATAGTGTCAGACAGCTAATTTACTTAACATTGATGGTGCTGGTTACAGACCATCACAGTTTGTGATAAAACATGAATGCCATGTCGGTGAAGCACAGTGAACCAGACGTATATCTGTGAATAGAACAGAATGTATGTTTTACTTTAGGGAATGAAGTCTTACCAGGTGTGATGCTGTCATGTGACATCTGCCTTTATAAGCAGTGGAACCTGTCACGTTGCATTAAAAGGGTGATGAAGACTGAAGGTAATCGTCACTGAGTCATAGTGGATCTGTGTTCTCATCACATATATACATACCAAAGGTAAGAACTGAATCTAACTATGAAACTGTTTAATTTAGAGTTGTCATGTTGTGGCTGTCATGTTGTCTACTGATGCCTGAAGTGTACTAAGATATAAGTGTACAAAGATATTTTAAGAGTACTAAGATGTACAAAGATATATAAGCACTAAGATATATGTGGATTATTGTAATTTGTACCATTATTGTAAACTGTACCATTACTCTGAAAGCTCATAACGTATGTAGATGTAGTTGTTCGTTATTTTAGGTCACATCAACTTCACATCAACTTTAAATATTTTTCTTTTGTGTTTCTAAAGTATTATTTAAAATCTCATTAATTTATGTTTTCATTGTTTTTGTTTTCTAAAAATATTTCACATTTCAAGGTTTGCTTAAAATAAATATTGCTATAAGTTATAATTGCAAGTAATAATAATTAATACAATTCTTTATATTGCAAGAACTCTCCAACATTCCTGCTGACTAACACAATCATGAGTATGTGTGTGTGTGTGTGTGTTGGTCAAGACCTGCAACACCAATTATTTTCAATTTTTTCATTTACAAGGTTTATGTCAGCTCTCGAAAAAGCTCTAAATCAGACATGTAAATGATCAAAAAGTATACATCCATATAAATACCTCACCAATTTATCAAAATTGATTACCTCATTCACACTAACAAGATACTCTATAAAGGGTATTAAGTGACCTCACTTAATTATCAAAACATACGACCTCATCCTCACTAACTAGACACCTCACTATCGAGGGTAACTGCGCCAGCCAAAGGCCAGCTTCTCCTCGCTTTCATGTTTTCATCTGTTCTGACTGTTTGCACAGACAATACCACTCCAGCTGCTCCAGCAGGTGTTCAGGCATGTTTTAGGAGTTGCCCATCACAAAGTGCGTTTGCCTTCAAAAAGCTTCTGCTGCACTGATGATATAATTGCGACTGGCTTTTTTTGATTGGCTGCTTCTTACGCACAATGTAGTTTTAAGTGACAAAACAATGCCACTCGACATGCTCCTCAGGTCGTCTCTTGGGACTCACAGACCCAAGTCGAAAACAACCTGTAAGCAGCTGCCTGCGGTCTGGGTCACGTGCTGTCAATCAGTAACGAACTGGATCGCCTGCGGATGATCTCTGTCTGTATAAAGGCTTCTATCTGAAACATTGGTCTGAACAACATGTTGTTTCTAGTGATGCTGGTATCAGTGGCATCCTGAGAAGGCCGTTCCCTGCCAGAGTTTTTTCGTTTTCCTGGTTTGTTTCGGAGGGAGACAGTCTCACTGTCTGCTTATGTCACAGTGAAGAGGGCTCACCTCACGCTGGGCCTCACCCTGTGAATGATGAGGGCAGCTCACTGGTTCAGTCATTCCCTGCCTCGACTCCATTCTTGGTGAGTCAACAGGACTTCAGATTTTTTCTTTGGCGCCAGCGCCTGCACTTCTCTTAACCCGCTCCGTCTGATTGGGCGGAGAAAGTTTTTTTCTCTCCCTTTCCTCTACCACTCCTGTGAAACCATTCCTGCTAGTAGAGTGACGCTTTCTTCTCTGTCGAGAGAGCTACCACTCCTGTAATCCTGCTCTGTCAAGTTGGGTATGGTGTTCCAGACCAGGGGACTTTGCTGAAAAATCCCAACAATCGTGACCATAATTTCTGTGGGTTACAGTAAGGCAGTCCACTTACACTTCTTCAGCCTGGTGCTGTCCGTGTTTAGCTGGATGAATAAGATTCACTCATGGGTCATTTCCACGGGCCAAAGAGACTTCCGTTCAGGGTGTGGAAGCGTCACTGAAGCTGTATGAACAGCTTGGACAAGGGGGAGATCCACGAAGATTTCCCAATGAGTAGCATCACATTTCAGGGCTTCAGGAAGATGCACAGCAACCGCAACAGTTCACGTAAACTTAACCTTAAACTTAAACAAACTTTATAATGTGTATAAATGTGTTATCAAAATCATTTTTGTTTGGTGTCCCACAGAGAAGAGTGCAATGCCAAATCTGCTTCGATCGGTGAAGATGTTGGCGCTCGCAGTGCTGGTGATGATGGCCTGCTGCGGTAGTGAGGGACGCGTGCTGAGCAAGTGTGAGCTGAAGTCCCGACTGAAGGAGGCCTTCCCTAAGCTGCAAAGTGTCATCCACGAGGACATACTTGCTCAATGTAAGTTCATAATTCTTAATACTGCCATAGATACAGTTGACCAGAGGCGATACAATGTCACAATGCCCCCCCACCACCGTCAGTCATGTTTGTGTCTGTGTCTTTCAACAAAGTTCTTGTTTGTTCATGTTTAGTTCTTGTGTTTTGTTATCCTGCTCTTGTCTCCTTTTTTCTTGCTATATTGTTTGGTGATCTTAGTCTGTCGTTTTGGTTTATATTCCCAGTGGTATGGTATATGTTTCCCGTGTTCTTGTTGCTCTCCTTATGTCGTCCTTTGGTGTTTCCTTTTGCTGTGTCATTTGTATGGTCTTGTTAACACTCGAGTAAGTCAGCATCTAGTGTGTCTGTTGGTCATCTGTCCCTCTCCCCCTCTCCCGTGTGGGCCTCTGTGTGTAATTAATAAACCTGCCAGCTCTCCGCACTTGTGTCTGCCCCTTGTACTCCTTGAGCCCAGGACGTTACATACAATAAATACAGGCCGGAAATATAAAACAACCAACTTCAGAACAGTAAAAATAAATTCAATGCACTTATCCATGAAAACAATTCTGTAGCCAGGTTCTCTCTCACTTTTTTATTTACACCCTATTTTTTCCTTTACATTGTATTCAATTCATATTCATACCATATTACAAACCGACATCCAAAAAAGTTGGGACACTAAACAAATTGTGAATAAAAACTGAATGCAATGATGTGGAGATGGCAAATGTCAATATAAAATTCATAATAGAACATAGATGACAGATCAAAAGTTTCAACTGAGAGAATGTATCAATTTAAGGGAAAAATATGTTGTTTAAAAATTTCATGGTGTCAACAAATCCCCAAAAAATTGGGACAAGGCCATTTTTACCACTGTGTGGCATCCCCCCTTCTTCTTACAACACTCAACAGACGTCTGGGGATAGAGGAGACCAGTTTCTAAAGTTTAGAAATAGGAATGCTCTCCCATTCAGGCCTCTAACTGTTATCATCTTCGGCCTTCTTTGTAGCGCCTTCCTCTTTATGATGCGCCAAATGTTCTCTATAGGTGAAAGATCTGGAGTGCAGGTTGGCCATTTCAGTAGCCGGATCCTTCTCCTATGTAGCCGTGATGTTGTGATTGCTGCAGAATGTGATCTGGCATTATCTTGTTGAAAAATGCAGGGTCTTCTCTGAAAGAGATGATGTCTAGATAGGAGCATATGTTGTTCTAGAACCTGCATTAATGTTGCCTTTTCAGACATGCAAGCTGCCCATGCCACAAGCACTCATGCAACCCCATACCATCAGTGATGCAGGCTTCTGAACGGAGCGTTGATAACAACTTGGGTTATCCTTGTCCTCTCTGGTCCGGATGACATGGCATACCAGTGTTCCATAAAGAACTTCAAATCGTGACTCATCTGACCACAGAACAGTCTTCCATTTGGCCACACTCCATTTTAAATGACCCCTGGCCCAGTGCAAATGTCTGAGCTTGTGGAGCTTGCTTAGAAATGGCTTCCTCTTTGCACTGTAGAGTTTCAGCTGGCCACGGCGGATGGCACGGTGGATTGTGTTCACTGACAATGCTTTCTGGAAGTATTCCTGAGCCCATTCTGTTATTTCCTTGACAGTGGCATTCCTGTTTGAGGTGCAGTGACGTTTAAGGGCTCGGAGATCACGAGCATCCAGTAGAGTTTTACGGCCTTGACCCTTACGCACAGCGATTGTTCCAGATTCTCTGAATCTTTTGATGATGTTATGCACGGTTGATGATAACTTAAAAGTCTTTGCTATTTTACGCTGGGTAACACCAGCGCAACAATGGTGGAATTGGTGATCCTCTTACCATCTTGGCTTCTGAGAGACACTGACACTCTGTGAAGCTCTTTTCATACCCAATCATGTTGTCAATTGACCTAATTAGTGTTAATTGGTCTTCCAGCTGTTCGTTATATGCTCAATTTCCTTTTTCCAGCCACTTATTGCTACTTGTCCCGGCTTTTTTGGGATTTGTTGACACTGTGAAATTTTGAATCAACATATTTTTTAAAATGTTACATGTACTCAGTTTAAACTTTGGATCTATGATTTGTGTTCTATTCTGGACAAAATATTATATGTTGGCACCTCCACATCATTGCATTCAGTTTTTATTCACAATTTGTTTAGTGTCCCAACTTTTTTTGGAATCCGGTTTGTACATATATAACATTTTTGTAATGTTTCCTTGTAGATTAATTTATGCAATCCTTTATGTATACGTGTGTTTTAAGGGTTTCATGTAATTTCTGTTTGTAACATTTTACTGCAGTTGTTTGTACAGTGGAGCACATCTCTTGGTTCAACACCAGTCTTCAATCCATCGACAACTTCAACTCTGTACACCTGATACCTACTCTGACTAGATATGGCCCAAATGAAATCGACCTATATGGGATAAAGGATATCCCAGTACTACAAGTGATGGTTGAAGAGCAATTAAATTCTGAGGATAAATTATTAACTGAAGACAATTTAGATCCTGAGATAAGGTTAACAAGAGAAGCCGCTTCTGGAGAGGGTCCAAATGATGACTCTTCTGTGAGTGGTTCTGGAAAGGGGACAGATGATAGATCTGGAAGCAGTTCTGAAGTGGGTCAGGTGAGGGTTCGGGAAGTGGTTCTGGAGATCAGGATCTGGAAGTGGGTCAGGTGAGGGTTCGGGAAGTGGTTCTGGAGATCAGTCCGGTGATAGTTCTGGAAGCGGTTCTGGAGATTCGTCAGGATCTGGAAGTTGGTCAGGTGAGGGTTCGGGAAGTGGTTCTGCAGATCAGTCCGGTGATAGATCTGGAGGCGGTTCTGGAGATTCATCAGGATCTGGAAGTTGGTCAGGTGAGGGTTCGGGAACTGGCTCTGGAGATTGTTCAGGATCTGGAAGTGGGTCAGGTGAGGGATCGGGAACTGGTTCTGGAGATTGTTCAGGATCTGGAAGTGGGTCAGCTGAGGGTTCGGGAAGTGGTTCTGGAAACTATTATGATCAGTCTGAAAGATTAAAAAGAACACTAAGAGAACTGTCCAGTACAGGAAATGCAAACAGAAAAATTATAGATATGTCTGGAGATGGTTCTACGGAGGGGTCAGGAAATGAATGGAGTGAAGAATTGGGCGCCTCTTCTAGCAATTATGAAAAGAGAGACATCCATAAACAGGAACATGTGAGAGATCAGGAGGAGATAGATGAAGATGACTTGTTCTCCAGTACACTGTATGGAATTTTTCAGCTGAGTGATATAGCATGCAATTCAGGAACAAATAGTCTGAACCTCTGCCAACTGGACTGCACCGGTAAGTATAATTGCAAATTACAGAAGCAAATTGCAGTTCTCTAGAGTACATAACACTGAAATGTATTTATTTTACATCTGTTTGATATATGCATTCGGCTCTGTGGTCTGCGCAGGTCTGCTTAGCTTATTCTGTTTTGTACTTTAACAGCTCTGATTGATGATGACATCACTGATGACATTGCCTGCCTGAAGATTTTAAATGAGATAGGGTAAGTTTTACCATACACACACACACACACACAGGATGTGATATCAAGCATATCACATATGCATTCTATTACACTGTATAGGTACAGTACATATACGTTAAAGGAGCAGTATGCATACTTTAGTGGCATCTAGTGTTGAGGTTTCAGATTGCAACCAAATTAATACCCCCTTTCTCATTGCTCCCTTCCCAAGCATCTTGTAGGACCTGCATTACAAAATGGATATTTACAGTCTATCAATGGATTATTTTAAATCTAATTTGCTGACTCATGTTGGAAAGTATTGTAAAACCTTTGATCTATGACTACCTAAGACCACTTCACAAAGACTGGATTCTGTATTAATGTGCCAGGTGTTTAAATTGTTAAGCCTGTTCTGTCCATTCAATAGGCAAATCTTTGCATTATATTGCTTAGCAACAAAGGTGAGCTACCAGAATACATTTCCTGGAGGAAGAATTGTTTGTTGTGTTTATTGTTAATAATACATAATTTATTGAGCACTGGTGTATTTTATAATACTATTTTTGTTGTCTTTTTATTCTCCGCTTCATGTTGTGCGTAAATTTCTGCTAATAGCTCCCCATAAATCTTACACACTGCTACTTTAAGTATTTAAAAGAGCAATGCCATTCACCCCCTGACAATTAACAAACAATATTAATGGAAGCTGTTATTTATTATTTTACATATTTTTTTTATAAAGTACAGCTCACATGGAATAACGAATCAGATTACTTTGTAGTCCTCAAATGAACCAGCGTGCTCCATAGGGCAGGTCCCCACATGGAGGTGGCCATGATTACCAAAGATTTAGTACAGAGTAATAAATCTTCCGGGCCAACAATTGAAACATCCCAAGCAGAATTGCAAAAATGACTTATTGCTCCTTTAACGTCAATTTTAACTTCCATAAGAAATGTTTTGTTCATTCAATTTTGACACATGATTTTAAAAAATGCAGTTTTTGTAAAAAGTACTAAGCAAGTATGTTGTTGCTGTCTAATCAAAATAAATAAAAAAATACAATTGGAATAAAAATAGTATGGGCTTTTATAAATAATCAGGATTTCTGTTTGTATCCTAAATTCTGGACTGATCTAAATAAAAAAAGAAATGTAAAGTCTTATTTAGCAAGCAACAGATCAAATGTCAGACTTTTAAGTTCAAAGAGTATTTCTGCAACTGTAATTTAAAATAATTCGCTTCACACCACCATTATTGGTAAATAATGGAATCAGAATTCTTTTATGATTGTTTAAGTTATGACTCTGGATTGTGAGCTATCTAAAGAGTCACCTTCAAGAGCATAATTATAAACAAGATTGTTGTGGTTGTCTGCCGCCCCTCCCCCCACCCCCCATATCTGAAATCTTTCCGATATTTCTGTTCATGTTTACCCTTTTGCTGCATTTCACAGATTATCTATGGCGGTTAACCAACAGTGTCTCACTGTGGTGCCTTCTGACTACTTTGAAGAATGTTCTTAGAATACCCATCACATGATCTATGGCAGATCAACGTCCTTTTTGCAGAGATGCAATTCAAAAGCACCGATCCTCAAGCACCTACAGAAAAACATGGTTTATTGTTTGTTGTAACGGGGAACACAAAATTTAGATTTCTGTTAAATTTCTTCAACAGCTTTTTGTTCATCAAGGCCTTCACAACCTAGTCCATCTTTATCTCAGTAGGTTTCTTCATCCATACAGTTATTCTCACAGCTCAAACACTCTGCTTACGGACATATTGCTTATGAACTTATTGCTTATGGACTTATTGACATTTATTGTCTCTTGTCTTGTGTGCGAGAGGCTGTTCAGTGCCACGGCTCTAAAACTCTCTCGAACTTTCTATCTCGATCTCTTTGCAGCTGCTCGATCTCGCCTTTTTTCAAATATCAACTTAAAACATTCCTCTTTTCTACACACTACATTGATCTTGTACTGATTATTATTATTAGCATGTTTAAAAATTTCTAGTGGTATTACAATGACCAGTTCCTGGAGATGCTAGAATTACAATCATACCAGAATTCTATACTGTAGAACTAGCACTTCCATTACTATAAATTAATATTAACACTGGGACATGGTATGTTGGTATGTATACTGATGCTATGTGCTATGTAAGATGGTGGAGTGTGCATTCATACAATATTTCCAAAGATTCTTAATTTATATCATGTTAAGTGACATTAAAAACTTTAAAGAACCCTCAGTGTGCATGTAATGAATTACTTAAATATACCGTCACTACCATGTTTGCTCTATTGTTCCCTAAAATATTCATCCATCCATTATGGTTTTTCTATTTTCTAATTTAACCATATAATATATTGTAGCTAAACTATTTTGTTCAAATAGTTTCTAGGTACACACCTATTCGCATTGTACTGTGTTTCACTTTTCTGAGTGTACTACAGTCAAACACAGTACAGTGTCCAAACAAACAATCCCTGAAGTAAACCCAATATGTTCCAGGGAGGGTATCGTTTCCCTGACAACACACTGGAGTTGGAAACCTTAGATATGGGGGGGGACTTGAAAGACTGTTTTGTACACTGTGCATACAAAACACACTGCAGTCAGGGAAGACTGATTATAGTCTGCTGAAAGGGAAGAGCAGAAGCTTTCTTATGTCCCTTTCAATGAAGCCAGGAAAATGTGATATGTGATAACATGTGCAGTTTCCACCCATGGCTGTATGCTGGAGGGAAGTGCAATCCAGACCCCAGACTAAGCAAATGGACGTTTACTGGTTCAGACGTCACAAACATCCACTACTGCCATCCTGTCCTAGTGCTGGGGAGTCAGCAAAGAGACAAAGGGAGTTGCTAAAGGAAAGACCTCCTATTAACAACTCCTATTGTTGAGTCCTGACACTCAACAATAAAGTAGTCCATTAACCAATCTAATCCAATCTAATCTATGTTAATCTGCACTAATAAAATACATGGGGCAGTACCCACATGCTTTTCTAAAGTCTCTAGATGTGTTATCTCCTGTGTGGTTCTGCCTACCTGATTACTGCTCCTCAGGGTAAATTCTTATAACTTGTTTACTGTTCATTGCTCAAATGCACTTATAGCAATTAGACGATACAAACACTGACACAACAGTGTCAGTAAATTTAATGTTGACTCAGATTGCATTTGACCTTGCTGGCCCATGCTGGTCCAGCCTACTGAACTGGTCCGGCCTGACGTCATGGATACTGTTCCACTAATTGAAATCCTCCATGTTTCTGCATAGTTTACACGAATGTCATACTTATTATCATACTGAAACCAATTGAAAGGTTTTTCCTAATAATTACTAAGAGATTTTAGCTCAGTAAAGTGTTGCTATTTACTGACTATTTAAATTTACTAACTTCCTAGTGACTTCCTAGTTCAACCATGTTTCCACTATTGCTTTCCTGACAGCTAAGAACCACTGACCTTTGTGTGAAAAAGCTCATTTTAGATTTAGCTCTCATTAGCTTGTACTTAAATACTAGCAAACATTTGGGCAAAGGGCACATTGGCAGTGAAAGACAGTGAAATAGCATGTCAGCCTAGCTATGCTAAGATCAGGAGATAATCAGTGAGAACACACTTCTGCACGTCTTAATGCACATTGCTTTATTTGCTGGATTGAAACAGTGGATTGAAAAAGTGTAGCATGTGCAAAGGTTACACATTATCATTGCAGTTTATCACAAGCTACAGAATACTTAACATTAGTGCAAAAAAATGTGAAGCCCATATAAGACACATAGGAAAGTGCTCGTACTTGTGAAAACTGCTCCATTCCCCTCAGTTCTGCTCACAGTGTAGCCAAGAACTGCACAGTGATGTGGAATTAAAAAATTCAAATTTCGCATTTTGTTTGACAATTCAGTCTTGAAAGTTTACAGCACTGGCAGCTCTTAAATGGCAGAACTGATGCCTTAGAAATACAAAGATGTTTTTTTCAAAACCCAAATGAGCACATATAGTAACAGATTGATAAATATTATAAATCACTGTGGATTAAAACATGTGCCAAACGCTGGTCAAAGTGTGTGACAAAAACTTTGTTCTTCAGCTCAAAATTACCCAGAGCACTGGGGTCCTACAGGGGCCTCTTTTGTAAGAGTTATGTCATGAAGTAAAATAATTTTTTACGGTTTTTTTTTGAGTTTACTGTCTGTAGAGGATGTGTTAACCTATTCTCAATATACCAGGTCTGGCATTTTAAAAGCCAATTGGTGGGTTCCCAGTTTGAGCTGAAACAAATGAGGCATGCTCACCCTGTTACACCATTATTACATCACAATGGAGATGGGCTCCATTAGGTCTTCTCATGAGTCACAGAAGTGTTTTATTGAGACGTTTGTTGGTGTTTACTGCATGTGGAAACATGAAGTCCCAGAGTTACAGCATTTCATCATTGTCCTGGAGTTTGCACCATGTTTGATCACTGCCACATTCACTCTACCTCTGAACCTTATTAATCACAAGGCAAATGTCAAATCCACAAGATGTTAAACACAGATAAGAATAAGAAGTAATAATTAGAAGTAATATTGTACTTGCAACTGAGAATATTTAAATTCAGAAATAGCTGTTACATTTTAGAGAGCATTGAGTTGGAGGTTTGATGGTGCAGGAGTGAATCTGCTGAGTGCAGTTGGGATGAACACTATTAACACATGGAGAAATACTGCCTGTCGTCCACACTCCGACATTCTTGGGGGACATCAGAAAAACTGCAACAGAGATAACACATGATGAGACACATGATGAAATGTATGATGAGATACTGTATATGGTTAGATATATGATGAGATATATGATGACTCTTTTTCATTCTCTTTCATTCATTTCATCAAGTTTCCTAGAAGTTTTTTGTGTATTACATCTTACGTTACATACCATATTTCAATTTGCATCTTCCATATATTTTAATATTTTACTCTTGATTGTCGGTTATTGTTCGCGTCATGGTATTTTCATGTTGCTCGTTTTATTATCAAAGTAGCGTATTCATGTTATATTTCATATTATTCGCATTATTTACATGTTACATTCTGTTTCTCGTAGCTTAGGTTTGATCATTTGTGATTCCTAGTGAGGTAATAAAATGCACTTGCATCTAGTTTTGCTATCTCTGAGCCCATTACAGTAGACATAGATTAAGCCTAGTCTTGGACTGAATTTAATGCTAATGGAAAGTCTCTGTCGGAAGTCCTATTTCAAAACTAGGGTTTAGACTAATCTTGGTCTTTTTTAGTCTAGGGTTTTAGTCTAGGGTTAAGACCTGCCTTGATATAGGACTGTAAGCATAAAGACATATAAACAACAACCCAAAGAACTGTGACATGCTTTCTTAAAAATTTAATTAATTGTTAGTTTAAAAAAAGGACTGTAAAATCCAGTTGTTTGCTTAATGTATTTTCTACTTACTGTTCCCAGACATGCTCTTCAAAAGGCTCTTCTGAATGGCTGAGGGAGCTGACAAAGCATTAATATTTAAAGAAAAGAAGAAAAAAATAAAAAGTGAGAGAAATACAACTAAATGAAATAGTAGGCTTTGATAAACATTTATCTGTTTTTAGAGACTAGCTGAGAAATAAAAATAATCACAGCAATTCAAATAGATTTGAAAGTTGACTCGCATTTAACATTTATCAATGACCACAATAATGGTCAATTCTTTGACGGATTTCAGACTTTCTTTGTTTGTTTTTGTTTTTGTTCAACCACTACTTTGATTATTACTCACATTTTCACAAGACAGGAAATGTCATCACTGATGTCATCGTCGATCAGACCTTAAAATGAATAAGGACATTCATACAAATGTCAGTTACTACTTTTTAAAATAGCGGCTAGTATAGGAGCAGTATTAGTGAGCCACTCACTATTGCAGGTCATATTGCAGAGGTTGGGAGAACCGTGATCTTCTGAGAAGCAGACAGTCTGTGCCAACTGGAACAAACCATAAGATGTCTGCACCTCATCGGATGTCTCTGCAGACCGGCGTCTGCGTGAGACAGTTGTAGGGTTTGTAGATGTTGTAGGACTTGTAGATGTTGTAGGGTTTGTAGATGTTGTAGCGCTGTTGGTTGAAGCATTTTTAGAAGTGGTGGGACTCGATGTACTACTAGATGAAATGGAGCTGCTAAAACTGACTGGGGTTGTTTCTTCCTGAGGACTGTCCACCTCATTATCCTCTTCATGGTCTTCATCTTCATCATCCTCTTCACCACTGTGTTGCACAGACCTGGGCCTGCGGTGATGAATGGAAGCATGTCTTGAGACATTGATGGTTGAGTTGTTGTTTTCGTCAAGCAAAAATGTGATGTGTTCATCGTCATCTTCATCAGACTCCTCGCTGCTCGACCCATGTGTGGAGTTGCTCAGGCTTTCATGACTGGTACCATCAGACTTGGAAAGAAAGCTTTCCTGGACCTTGCTTGTGTTGAACCCAGAGTACAGGTTCACATAGCACACAACTGCGAAGCGGAGAGAAGAGATTGTGAGGTCAGCTTCTTTAAGCTAATAAAAGAAAAAAAGCTTCACTTACACTTGGCCAGTTCTCCGATGTGGTCTAGCACATTTGCAGGTAGAGTCGCATTCAGTCGATCCCTCAGCTCACACGTGCTCAGTATGCTACCATCACTCACACTGGGGGACATCAACACCACCGCTAACACCACCAACATTGCCTCCATTGCTGAACGAAACTGCATCTTGACTGTGTTCGTCTCTCCTCTGTAGGTCCTGAATGAGTGGTTCCTGCCATATAAAGGTCTGGCATCCCGCATGCTGTCCTGCCACCAGCACCATGGCTCTTCAGCCGTCGTGCTGGTTTTATGCTGAGTCACTGGGACAAGAAAACCTGAGCCACACCTGAGTGCAAAAGTGTCAGATGTGCTTGGTGTGGTGTTGTTTTTCAGGGCAGGATCTAGTGAAACTGGCTCACCAACATGACAAAAACCACTAGACTAGTTTTCAGACTTTAAATTAGCCTGACTGCTTTCAAAGTATTTTTAAGTGTCATTTGTAAATTGGCTAAATAAAGCTTGGTTGGATGTGTTGATGCTTGCCACCCCACCGGAACGAACTATGATTCGTGATTCATTCATATGATTCATGATTCATTCATATGATTCATTTGCTATCATTTGAAATTTGCTCATTTCTTTTTTCTCAAATGCTCAAATGCTGACATAGATAAAATCGACACAGTTGTTTACTGTGTCAAGGAGAGAATGACCTTTAAGATGATCTCACACCCGTATCGAGGTTCACCAGGCACATGCGTCAGAAAGGTTCATTGCTTAAACACCCTATTCTGCAGATTTCCATCAGGTGGTGCCCATCATGTGATGGAAGTGCATGGGTTGCAACGGTACAGTGGGTACATACATTATCACGCAGAACTTGAAGAATAGGAAGTAATATGTGCAGGTTGATGAGGGCTAGTATGTCCTTTATGTGCCTGAAACCTTTCTGTCTAACACTCAGTACCCAAAACATTCTTTATTTGATGAATTGAATTGTTTTTACAGTATCATCATATCTGAAATTCACAAAGCACTGCAGCATATTTGTTTGCAAATTACTACGTAACATTTATTTGAAAGATGACATTCTTAGGCCTACGTTTAGAGAAGAGAAGGAGGAGAAAGTTTCACTACTGTTGAAGTGGACTGAGCTCAAGTGGACTGAGCTCGAGTGGACTGAGCTCGAGTGGACTGAGCTCAAGTGGACTGAGCTCGAGTGGACTGAGCTCGAGTGGACTGAGCTGAAGTGGACTGAGGTCGAGTGGACTGGTGCGATATTAACAGCTGGAGAAGTATTGGTGGTCCACTGGACTGTTGCACTCTTTCTGATAGAAAATAGAAAAACTGCAAAATAGAAAAAATGTTTAGACACTTGCAGTTCAAATAAATAATGAGCATCATCAAACAAAACAGCCAATTCACTGTTTGTTGTTTTCTTGACATATTTCTACTTACAATTTCTGGAAGAGCTCTTTAAATTGTCCATGATGTTCGTCCTTTGAAAACCTGTTGTGATGAGTCAACCAAAGCACTGACATATTGAAATAATTGGTTGTCGCTTATAGAGTAATTTGTCTGACAATATTATATAAATAAATGAATAAAGATTTTTTATGAGAATTACATTTTCATTTAGTTATTTGATTTTGTAATAGACTCAAATTATTATAAGCAAACTATTTAGCTTGTATTTATTTTATAAAATATTTAATTAAACATTTGAATAATTATTTAACATTTTATTATTATTATTATTATTATTGTTATTATTATTTTATATATGTCATCATCCATCAAAGTTGGGGGGGCCTAACACCAATCTGTTAAGGTTGATTGGTTGGATTTCAGAGTAAGTCACGACAGATTGATCACGCACGTTCGATAGTTACTTGTGTCCAATAACGCTAGCACTGCAGCAGGCACAATGTGTAAAAGCCACCCGAGCTGTTAAGGGAAGCCGCAAATTTGATCAAATGTCAGGAGTTGCTAACACCTGCCTGCCCACTCACTTTGATGTTGACAGATTTAAATATTTAATAGTGCTACACACATGAAAAAAAAGTCAAATAGTAACTTCAGTATTTTTAGTTAAATAATTAATCAGGTATGAACAATGCACAATTAAATAGAATTCTTATAACAATTTAAAAATTATATTATTGAATGAAACATTTAATGCAGTTTTTCTCATTTTAAACATTTCTATATTAATGTCTTTATATAATATTGTCACAAAAGTCCCCCATAGTCACTGAGATATACAACAGTTGTCTGAATGTTGCATTTTGGTAATGCCTTAAACAGTGGACCTAGATTGACGTAACTGTCACGGTACAGCCCTTGACTCCTCCTTTTGGGCATGTCTGTGTATGATTTTGTTTGTCTATGTCCATATATGTACTTCCTTGGGTGTGTCGTTGTATGTCCATGTGTCTGTGTTATACATATCACCTTTCTCTGTCTCTTGTCTTTTAGAGGTTATGTGTTGCACTTGCCGCTCGTTGTCGTCTATGTATTTAAGTGTGTGACTTGTCTTTGCCAATTGTCAGTTGTTGACCATGTCTATGCATGTTGCACAAACCTTGTTTATTAATAAATATCTGCCAACCTTCTCACGTCTCATTACAGTAATAAATTAACCAAGAAAATTACTGTTTGACCACTCAAACAGCTTACACTCAGGCATATGTCAGTATCAAACATTTTTGTAAAATAATTTGTTTGAATTATTTTTACTTACAGTTTAGTTAGGATGGTCCCAACACAAGATATGTCATCACTGAGGTCATCATCTGTCAGACCTTTATAGAGACATTTCAGTCAATGGTTTGTAGGACATTTCTTCACATGTCATTCACTTTCATTTCAATGAGCAAAATAACTGTTTGTTGAGTAAGAATATTGTTACTGTAAAGAAAAAGTCAGAGAAGTATCTGAGGTGTGGTTTTCAAACGTACTCACTTTCACAGGTTATATTGCAGAGGTTGAGTGAGGGTGGTCTTCCTGAAGAGCAGGCTATGCGATCCGGTAACTGGAACAAACCATACAGTGTCCATACATTGATGTCTTCTTTGCCTGATTTTTCATTGCCTTCCTCATGTTCATTCTTCGTAGATCTGGTCCTGCGTGGACTTTCAAGAACTATAGAGGAAAAATTGTTTGAATTGAAGGCAGTGGCTGTGATGGTAGGATTAGATGATAAGGATGAAGCATTTTGCTTGAGAGAAGTAGTATGTATAGTTGTAGAAGCTATAATGTGGTGTGTAGTTGATATTGTTGTAGTTGTGTTGGGGTGTTTAGTTGGAATGGTTGTAGTTGTTGTGATGTGATGTGTAGTTGGTATTGTTGTAGTTGTGTTGGGTTGTTTAGTTGGAATGGTTGTAGTTGTTGTGATGTGATGTGTAGTTGGTATTGTTGTAGTTGTGTTGGGGTGTTTAGTTGGAATGGTTGTAGTTGTTGTGATGTGATGTGTAGTTGGTATTGTTGTAGTTGTGTTGGGGTGTTTAGTTGGAATGGTTGTAGTTGTTGTGATGTGTTGTGTAGTTGGTATTGTTGTAGTTGTGTTGGGTTGTTTAGTTGGAATGGTTGAAGTTGCTGTGATGTAATGTGTAGTTGGTATTGTTGTAGTTGTGTTGGGGTGTTTAGTTGGAATGGTTGTAGTTGTTGTGATGTGATGTGTAGTTGGTATTGTTGTAGTTGTGTTGGGGTGTTTAGTTGGAATGGTTGTAGTTGTTGTGATGTGATGTGTAGTTGGTATTGTTGTAGTTGTGTTGGGGTGTTTAGTTGGAATGGTTGTAGTTGTTGTGATGTGATGTGTAGTTGGTATTGTTGTAGCTGTGATGGGGTGTCGAGTTGAAATGGTTGTATTTGTTGTGATGTGATATGTAGATGGTATTGTAGCTGTGATGGGATTTCTAGTCGGAGTGGTTTTTGTTGTTGTGATGTGATGTGTAGTTGGTATTGTAGTTGTGTTGGGGTGTTTAGTTGGAATGGTTGTAGTTGCTGTGATGTGATGTGTAGTTTGTATTGTAGCTGTGACGGGGTGTCTAGTTGGAATGGTTGTAGTTGTGATGTGATGTGTTGTTGGTATTGTAGCTGTAATGGGATGTCTAGTCGCAGTGGTTTTAGTTGTTGTGATGTGATGTGTAGTTGGTATTGTTGTAGTTGTGTTGGGGTGTTTAGTTGGAATGGTTGTAGTTGCTGTGATGGTATGTTTAGTTGGCATTGTTGTAGTAGCTGTAGTAGGATGTTTAGTCGGACTGGTTGCAGTTACTGTGATGGTACGTTTAGTTGGTGTTGTTGTAGTAGCTCTAGTGGGGTGTTTAATTGGAATGCTTGTAGTTGCTGTGATGGTATGTTTAGTTAGTGTTGTTGTAGTAGCTCTAGTGGGTTGTTTAATCGGAATGCTTGTAGTTGCTGTGATGGTATGTTTAGTTGGTGTTGTTGTAGTAGCTCTAGTGGGTTGTTTAATCGGAATGCTTGTAGTTGCTGTGATGGTATGTTTAGTTGGTGTTGTTGTAGTAGCTCTAGTGGGTTGTTTAATCGGAATGCTTGTAGTTGCTGTGATGGTATGTTTAGTTGGTGTTGTAGTAGCTGTAGTAGGGTGTTTAGTTGGTATGGTTGTAGTAGCTACGATGGTGTTTTTAGGATTGCGTTTCTCAATGTCTTGGGTGTCTTCACTGCCTGTCCACTGTGCAGAACTGGCCCGGTGTGGACCATGATCATCTACATGACCCGACATGTTTCTCTTGGGAGCAGTGGTTGAGTTGCCTGCAATAGCAGCACTGCTGAGTGTAGGTCTTCTGACTTCACTTTCCCTGGACTCATCTGGCCCATCCTCGGTTGAGGTCCAACTTATACCACGTGTTTGTCTGCTGCCCTGAGGAAGAGTTGATGGCTTGACTGCCGAAGAATAAAAACTGCGATTTGGCATCTCACTGGACTCCTCGTTGCTTGACCCTGGGTCAGGCCTCCTGGCACTGCTGGCATTATCACTGTTGCCATCATCATCATCATCATCATCATCGGGAAGAGCAATATTGTGGATTGCACTGGTGTTGAGACCAGAGTTCAGCTCCACGGTGCACACAACTGTGAAAAGGAGATTGCAGTATGGAGATTACAGTAAAGAGATTACAGTAAGTAGATTTTGTACAGTAGGCACAGCAGTCAAAACAAATGTTCCCAGGTTATTACTAATTTATTCCAGTATCTGTTTGTTATTACAGCATATCTTTAGGCTCACCACACTTCATTACCAAGCTTGTCTGAGATGGCATTGGTTCAAAAATCTCTATACAAATATATATGCTTAACTTACTCTCAGCAAAATCAGTAATTTTGTCCAACACGTTCACTGGTAGAGTCGCATTGAGCAGATCCCTCAGCTCACACTTGCTCAGCACCCGGCCATCACTCACACTGGGAGCCACTAACACCACCACTAACACCACCAACATCTGCGCTTCAGAACAGAACTGCATGCCATTAACGTTTACTGGTCCTCATCACTCTGCAGGCTTTTGGTCTGTTAGCTGTTATATACACATCTACAGACTCCCCAGAGACTCCATGCCAGCACCAGGAAATGTGTGACGTGTGACATGTAAAAGGTCAGGTCAGCTTGAACTGGTTTTATGTTACGTGTGTAGAGAATGTGTCTAAAACCAGTGCGTAATCAGCACACAATGCGCTGGATTGGTTTCAGTGACTTCTTTTCTTTCTGCATATGAACAGAGTGCATTCAAAGAAGAGGTATACATGTCTTTATTGTTAACACAAGAAGTGAATATGGAGCAAAACTGTATAAACATAGGAACCTTAGGCTATGGTAATGTTTTTAATTAAAACTGTACACAGGTTAATGGACTTTTAGTAACTGAAATGAAATGCAATAACTAAACATGAATGATTCCTCAAGTTAGAAGGGAAGAATCAAGTAATGAATAATCTCTTTGATATTTTCCAGTCTGGTTTCCATGCTCGGCACAGCACTGAGACTGCTCTCATGTATGTCTTAAATGACCTTCTTCTATCCTCTGGAAATGGGGATGCTTCTCTTCTTTACCTCCTCGATCTCACTGCTGAACTGTTATTTCTTTGTTCACTTCTTACCTTTCAGATTGATGTCAGATTATACTTTAAATCAAATTTAGCTCCGGTTGCCCAGGGTGTTCCTCAGGGCTCTGTGCTAGGACCACTGCTCTTTTCCATTTCCATTCTACCTCTCGGTGAGTTGATACGGCAGCATGGTTTAAACTTCCATCTCTATGCGGATGACACTCAACTTTATCTCAGCTTTAAACCTCATGCCCCATTCCCAACCCCATCCATCACCAAATGCATCTATGAACTCAACCTGTGGCTGCGTGCAAATTTTCTTTTATTAAATGCCCATAAGACAGAGTATCTTATCTTTGGTACTAAGTCTGTGGCCCTTTCCCTTGCCAATACATCTCTTACTGTCGCTGGTATGCCTGTCAATTCATCCCCTGTTGCACGTAATCTTGTACTCCTGTTTGATCCGACTCTTTCATTTGAGCCTCATATACGTTCGCTCACTAAGTCAGCTTTCCTTCAACTCCACAATATATCCCATCTCTGTTCATTTCTGTCTCCTAAATCTGCTGAGACCTTGGTACACGCCCTTATCTAAACTAGATTACTATAACTCTCTCCTCTATGGTCTCCCCTCTAAATCTCTTCGATCCCTTCAGACTGTTCAGAATGTTGCTGCTCGTGTTCTGACCCAGTCAAGGAAATATGAACATATAACTCCCTGTTTCTGTTTTTCTTTCTGGTTTGGTTGTTATTTTTATTATTATTATTATTATTATTATTATTATTATTATAAGTAATGGACATGACTTGTGTTCAGAGCAGTGCACAGACACAAAGATACTGAAGTGAGGGACTGCAGAACGGAAAGAGTAAGTGGTCAATCAATCAACTGTAAGGGGCGGCTCGCAATACTCAATGTCACCAGAGGGAAGCCACATGCTGCGATTTAAAATAAGATGAGATAAACCTTATTGATTCCCTTCAGGGAAATTCATTTGTTACAGCATCTGGGAGAAGAGGATGCAACATGGGACAAAAACAAAACAAAGCCCAAAACAAAATAATTAAAAATAGAAAGTTGTGAGTTGTCAGGATATAATTCCAAACACAGTGTTTAGCATTCGCACCAAAATGAGCAATTTAACAAACCATATAATAAAATACAAATAATATTCCTGTTCTGTAGCCATAAATGTTATTGAAAGAATCCACAAAATAATTACAATTTGGACATAATTGCACATGATAAATCAAAAACAAAACTTATATCGTATCCGCTATCCAGAGATATAAAACAGATGACTTGTTACAATCATATTGCACATGATAAGAGATAACAGAGGTGACAAATTTGCTGTTTCACAGAAAGAAAAAAGTTAACAGTGATCATTAGCTCCCACAGGTGGCCACGCCCCTACATAACAGCTTCACAAAGGTCACGTTTTGTGAAGATTTGGTGTGTGTTACATGTGTGCTAGGCTTGCCGGTAACTGTATTTTCAAGTAGGACGTTGCTTAAAAGAGTCTCCTTTGTGTATCTTGACTGTTTTGTGAGGGTCATCCCTTGTATCTGGGTTCCATTGTTGTTTTTGTTTTTCTGGAGAGAGTGCCCACTTCTGCCAGAGAAATATCCTGCTGTTACAGGCTCCTGAATGTGTGTCTTTCTGTGTTCCAGTGTTCCTGAATGTGTGTCTTTCTCTCTTTCAGTTGACTGGCAGTGCAGACATGTTCATGGCTTTGATCTTATTGTTCCCATTCAGCCGTCTCTTGAGGACCTGCCTCACACTGTGGATGAACTTCCGTGTTGATGTCCCTCTGGTTTTGGACATGTGTCCCGTGTGAGTGTAGAATCCCCAGGTAATTTCCAGTTGTTATGCAGTGCTGTTACATAGCCTTTGGGTAGTTGAACTGCCTGGCCATTTTTCCTCTATTTACTATCAGCCAGACATAAGTCTCCACCTCAAATGACATGTTCCTTTTCCTCTAGGTGTACAGCTTGATGTCATTCACATGCTAGGAGGTGGCTTTGTTGAACACAGCAGTAAGCCCTGTTCCAACCACCAGTGTAATGGACACCAACAAACTGATAGAAACCTCAGCTGTACTTATGTATAATATACATGTCTACAGAGCCCCATTCACAGGCCTATTTGGAAACAAAGGTTGTAAATCAAGATAATGACAACTCAAATAGATGTCATTAAACTGACAGAGCTCTGGTCTACTAAAAACATCTAAGATTTTGTGAGGCCTTGGAGTTAAATTTTTTTTTTAGTTAAATTGTTTGTGAATCCTTGAAGCTAAATAGGTTAACAACACTGGCAGCTGGAAAACAGAGATTCATGAAAGAAAATAAGTGCCCTATGCACCAAAAAACATGCACAGTGTACTGCAGGTTACTGGGTAATAGACGTTTGGCTCCACCTAGAGGTGAAGTGGAGCAGTGCTGGATAAGCGTAAAGGAAAACGAATGATCTCATGACACCAGCAGGGCATTGCAATCAGTGCAGTAACCCGTCAGCAACATTAGAAGTGCTAGAGTTGGGATGAGAAACGTGGAGATCCCGGCTCTACCTGGGCCTGATGAGGATCCACGCTTACTGGCCAAAGAAAGGTCACCATGTGGAACACAGATCCCAGATCGCAGATCCCAGATGCTAGCTGCTTGTTTTCACGTGGGCTGATTAACACAGCGCGGAACAGTGCTGGCTGTTAAGGACCACACGACGGGACAAGCGCAGGAGAGTGGCAAGGGTTTTGTGCACATGCGTAAGTCCTGGCTGGAGAGCCCAGATTAATGGGTGTGTGTGTGTGTGCCCGAGTGTATTGTCTGGATAAGAGCGTCTGCGAAATGCCGTAAATGTAAATGTAAATGTATTGTGCAGGTGTTTATCCCTGAAGGTGGAACTGCGGCAATCCTGGAACTTGAGGAATCTCCAAAGTAGGCAGGAGCCCCTTTATGTTATGGGGTGACCGGAGCCCTGGTCTTAAAGAGCCCCCTCTGAGAGGTGAGGGCTCCCCATGTGTTGGTGACTAAAAGGCTCTGGTCTGAAAACAGAAAACAGAGATCCCCCTCATGCTCAGGGAGACCAGGAAGAGGACCCTGGATTCTCTTGATGGTTTGTATATAAACATTTGGATGCACTGAAAATGTGAAACAGTAAAACTAGACCTGAACTAAATCTCTTAGCTATGATTTTGAAATATCACATATACATTCTTAAATTAAATTATTAAATTATCATTTAAGGTCGAACTTAAATTTTCGTCTTTTTCAAGTCGTCTTTTTCATTCTTGCATGTTCCATCCTCTTCTCAATTTGATCGCTGTCCTTTGGCTCCTCGTGTTTTTGAGAACGGAACTGGGAATTATGTCATAGAACTGCCATAGAAAATTTATTAGGATGACACCACACATGTAGGGTCCATTACCCCAAGAGTTGTCAGTATTAAAGTACTAAGGTCCACTGATTATCCTGCTGGGTCAGAACCACCTCTTCAGATTTCTATCTCTCAGAATCAATTGCTGATCAGTGGGTATTTCTGGGCCGCACAAGGCATCGCAATACTGACCAAATGCAGTTCTGCAAGTAAGAATATTTTTATTTGCAAGCAGCTAAATGTTTATTTGTAGGGAGCTTAGTAACATTTTCAGACCTACAGTTAGCAAAGCTAAGGCTGGTTGAGAATGACAGTATCAACAGCTGGAGAAATATTGGACATCGACCACATTGTCACACTTGTTCTGCTGCCAAACAGAACCACTGCAAAAGAGAAAAAAACATTCTGTAGGAATCCTTGGAAATTTCTACAAAGTTCACATAACTACATTGTGTTTCAGGAAAGATAAACATACTGTTAAAGTCAGGACTATTGTTTGTTCCATTTTTGTTTCAATGCTTCTACAATTAGATACTTGCAACAATTATAGATGCAAACAATGGACATCATTAGACCAAAGATTGAAGAGGAGAGGTGTTTTCATTGTGTTTTTGATACTTACAGTTTCTGGAAGAGCTCTTTAAAGGAATCATGGTGTTTCCCTGTTGAAAATCTGTGCATCACACAAAACATTGATATAAATTGAATTTTTGATCATTGATATATTTTGAATATGCTAACACTAACAAAGACTGCTCGGCTTAAAGAGCATAGAGAGGGTGCTTATGGAACACAAACAAAAGAAAAAACTTCAACAGTGATACTACTTGTGAAAAAAGTGTGAAAGTGTGAAAAAAGCTTCCTCTCTGGTGCTGTTCAGATAAGGGCTCTTCATATTTTGACAAAAATCCTTAATATAATATAATCCTTAAGATATTACAAATGTAATGGTTTTAGTTGAAAATCACAAACTCGCATAGAAAAAAAAAGTTTTAAATGTCTGAAAAAAAATGTATGAAAATGCTAAAATCATTTGACTGAGTTTTACTCACGCTTTAGTTAGGATGGTCCCAACACAAGCTATGTCATCACTGAGGTCATCATCTGTCAGACCTTTAAAGAGACATTTCAGTCAGGCGGTTTCTAGGGCACTTCTTCAGATGTCATTCACTTCCATTACAATGAGAAAAATAATGGCAGTTTGATGAGTAATAATTGTTCAAAAACAAGCAAAAAATAGTCACGGAGTACTGTCTGAGGTGTGGTTTTCAAATATACTCACTACCACAAGTTATATTGCAGAGGTTGAGTGAGGCTGGACTTCCTGAAGAGCAGGCTATGCGATCTGGCAACTGGAACAAACCGTACAGCGTCCACGTTTCCGTCTCATCAGATTCTTCACTGCTGGAGCTGTGACCAGACTTGGATCCATAATGGGCAACAGCAGAGAGGTGCATTTTGAACCCATAGGCAGACCTAGGTCGACGTGGACCATCGTGAGGTGGTCTACGCGTAGAATTCTGTGCGGGTGCCGCCGTCGTCACTGTTGAAGAATCACAGTCAGGTTGTGCATCATACTTCTCACTGGATTCCTCATGGCTTGACCTATATGCAGTTTTGATTGGACCGATGTCACCTACCTCCAGTAAAGGAGCCATTATGCTGTGGAGTAGTGGGTACTTTCACTGTTGAAGAATCAATATCATGTTCTGCCTCTTCAATAGAATCATCACTCATTCCCCTTCTGTGGCGTTTAGCAGGTCCTTTCTCAGGAGAGGAATCATCATCATCATCATCATTATCATCATCACTGGGAACAGTGATATTGCGAATCTCACTAGTATTAAAACCAGAGTTCAGCTCAGCAATGCACACAACTGTGGAAAGGAAAGGAGATGTTACATGGTAGATCACGAAAACACACCTTTGTTCGTAGCTACAGCTACCCTTATTCTATTATCCAGTTGTTGTAGTTCTTGCTTCTCTGTGTCAGCATCATATCATTAGGCTTGCCATATTTTTCCCTTCTAAAACTCGTCGGAGAGAATTGTATTGAAAGCAGATGCTTAACTCACTCTTGGTGAAATTGAAGTCCAAAATGTTCACTGGTAGAGTAGCGTTGAGCAGATCCCTCAGCTCACACTTGCTCAGCACCCGGCCCTCACTCACACTGGGAGCCACTAACACCACCACTAACACCACCAACATCTGCGCTTCAAAACGGAACTGCATACTGCACAAGTCTGCTTCTCCTCAGTATGTCCTACACGTGCCTGGCCTCTTACCTGTTATATATAAATCTACAAGCACCCTTGAGACTTGGTATTTTAAAGCTGAGTCACTGGGACTTACGTGACTTGCAGAATCTTTTTTTAAAAAGCGCAAAAATGTGGTCTGGTTTTATATTGCATCAGGAAACAATGCACTGGTATTTTTTTCCAGACTGTTTTTTTTATTAGCTCATTGCTTATGAATAAAGGTCATTCATAGAAGGGTTATTCAGTGTTGTTTTGTAATAAGTGAACGTGGGTGAAAATTCAATATGAGAACTTTGGGGGAAAATGCCTTTATTTTGAAGATAGACATTAGGTTAGTCCGAGGTTACCTAGATTAGATCTGGTGTCTGGAATATAATACACCACTGAAGGTTAACTGAGTCCTAAACCTAGACGGAACAAAACAGGGTTGGGCACAAACTGTGTCGACTGCAACACAAACTCAGATCATAAAGATGACTCAGCAATTAGAATGTTTTAACCCATGACAAAGCCTCCCCAGAAATCATCCTAATCCTAATGTAATCTACCTAAATTACCGTAAAATAATGAATTAACTCCCTACCTAATAAAGGGATTAATGGGACAATTATAATTCTTCACAGGCAACAGTATGTTTCCTGTTGTCTTCTAATCAATTTGTGTGATACCTACATGGCTTTAGATTTAGGTCAGCAATCGCAGAGAGACTCACAAAGCCCAATTCCTCTGGGTTTCTAAAGGAGATCCCAGTTTCGTGAACTGAACTGGGATCTCCTTTAGAAACCCAGAGGAATTGGGCTTAGTGAGCATCTCTGCTAATGCTGACCTAAATCTGTCCCCATTGTGTCTTTTTTTTATACATTTCTTTATTAAGGTTTTCTACACTACAACCCCAAACCCAAGGCACAAACTGAGATAATATAGATAGTCTCCCCTAAAAGCCTGAGCTCCATGAAAGTGTCCACCTAATATAAAGGTATAAAGTCTCATGAAGACAGAAAGTCCTTGTTGTGTAATCCAAAACCAACCCAGATGTATGTTCCAAGACACATTACATATTATGTCATGCTGATTTATGTCTCATCCTTAATGCAATACACATAAACAAAAATAATCAGTGCAGTACTGATAAGGTAGTGGGCTCTTTGAAGGGGAAAAGGGAAAATGCATACATACATAAAGATGAAATAGAATAAAAACAATAATAATAATAACAGTAGTAATGATGACAATAATAATAATAATAAATTAGAGTAGAATAAAATAAAATTAAAAAAAAGGGGGGGGGGGGGTGTGTGGCTCATTTCAAATTCAAATTCCAACAGTATCCCAGTCTTCTACTTTAATATTATTATTTTCAAGAAAGTCACAAAATATGTACCAAATCCTCCAAAACTTATCTAGCTTGCCTTTTGTGGTATAACTAATTCTCTCCAAAGCAAAATAAAAGCACTTTCCTTTCAACCACTGCGCCAAAACACAGGACACCTCTGTTTTCCATTCCTTGGCCAAACAGCGCTTAGCTTCCAAAAACAGATATTCAGCAAATGTTGTACATTATTAGAGGGGGTAAAGTCTTCTGGATAGATGTGCAGTAGGCATAGTTTTGGTTTAAGGGGCACTTCTTCCTCGATGATCCGGCTGGCAACACTTTCTTCCAAAATGATAAGGAATGTGGACACTCCCACATACAGTGAAATAAAGACCCTTTGTCAGCTTTACATTTAAAACAAGTGTCTGGAATATTGGGATTAAATCGATGTAGCTTGGCTGGAGTTATGTATAGTCTATTCAACCATTTGTATGCTTCAGACCAGTCTTCCTCTGTGATATCCTCCTGTAAGTCTGTTTTCCAAGCTTGAAGGATATTATGTGATGATTCTGAGGATTTACTGACATGGAGATTATACAATAAAGAGATCTGTCCTCTGGAGTGTAAGAAATTGAGCATGATTTTTTGTAAAGCAGAAAGAGGGGGTAGTTGTAAGCTACAGCCTTGGCGACTTAGGATAAAGCTTCTCAATTGTAAATATTTAAAGAAGTGCTTGGAAGGGATTGAAGTCCTTAGATTGAAGTCCTAAATGACATGAAGACAGATCTATCATCGTATAGGTCAGATACCGTAGCTACCTTGAGATGCCCAGAATTTAAATCCTGCGTCGCCCAATGTGTCTTTTTGTTGTGACTGGGCACCTCACACCATTACAAATGTATGTAATTTATGTAAAACCAACAAACAACAAATAGATAGCTATATATGGCCATACAGCTACGTGTAACGCCGGGGGCGTCAGGGAGCGATAAGGCGGACACAAACGCTGAAAGGAGCGAGATTTATTAAAGGGCATTCCAAATTCAGGGTTGTATGAACAGGCATGGGTCAAATCCGTAAGAGAGTCCATAACGTTAACAAAACCAACACGTAAGGACATAACGAACATAAAGAACAAACCCTAGATATTTTCAAGACGCGAAAACACGAGAGGCTGTACGAGAAAACATTCAACATTCAACAATGACCAGCAACTCAGTAGACAAAATACGGGGTTGATATATGTATATGGAGTCAAATCCGATTAAAAAATCGCGAGAACGGAAAATCACTTCGCGGGGTGGAAAACTGCTCAGGCTCATAAAATACTCAGAACTTCCTCGCACGAGCAAAACTACTCTCTTGCAGGAGGAGAGAGCTGCTCACATGGAAAATTTGTCACACCCTTTCCTAGCTTTTAAGTTCCTGCTCCTGCAGCAGATCATTTCATTTTTGACAGTTGTGGGAGGGACCCAGACAGGATTGGCTGCAGCTGTTTTCCAGATGTGAATTGTGATTGGCCGTCAGAAGGGTAGGTAACTGGAAGTTCAAAATGAATTATGATAAAACAAATAACCAGCTAGCTAGCTAACTTAGCTAGCTAGTTATTAATAAGTCCAACATTAGTATTGTATACATGGGTAGTCAGCTAGCTAGCTAGCTAGCTATTGCTAGTACACAAAATAAAGCTGCTTTAGCAATGCACTTGGCATATAGCTAGCAAGCCTCCTTAGCTAGCTAGCTAACTAACCATGTATACAATGCTAATGTTGGACCTATTTTAATGTACACAAAGAAACGTTTTGCTGCAAGATATTGTTTTTTTCATTAAAATCTAAGGACTTTTACCTCATAAACCAAGTGTCCACATATGTGGACATTATGCAACAATGGCAATAAGTTGAACGATATACCATATGTCATAGATTTTTAAGCCATACATATTAATAATAGTAAAATGTGTTGTTGCTGTAAATAGAAACATCAGAATGCGGCATTAGAATGCAATTAACTGTTCAAATGTTAAGAGTTGTTGGTTTCAAGATTCTTTTAACAGAACATTACAGACTTGTTTTGAAAAGAGGATAGATTCTCACAATTTTTTAATATTTTGGCAATTTATATAGAAAATATTCACTCTGTTTATGCATGGTGTCCACATATGTGGACAGTTGAATAACTTTATAAAAAAAAAAGATTTTTATGTAAAATATATTGGCAAAAAATGATTCAGATCATAGAACTAAATCACATGCTGAGATTAGCTTTGTGTGTATGTGTGTGTTTGCGAGGTGCTTCATGTAAGCAATGCTTTTCAGTAGGTTCCAGTATGTGGCCAGTGGATGGAGCCAAAGTACTACCATACAGATATTACAGCGATGAAATAAGACATTTTAGTGAATTACAAGATTAATTCCTGGTCAGGCAGTGTACTTTTTGTTAAGATTACACAGTTATTTGGCTCATTGGTCTGAATCATACAAGACACATAACTTTTCTGTTTTCTGTATTCTGCATGACAGGATTGCAGCATTAGTTTTGATAATTTTAGAGGTTTTTGTGTACAGTAGCGCCCACCGACAGGTCAATCTGAACCAAACTTGGCAGACATCACAAGAACCTCAATCCATAACAGTATTTCAAATCGGAGTTGATCACATAAATGGTATATGAGTTATTGGAATGTAGGTCCTATATGGCATGGCCACAATGATATAATGAAAAAATGGACCAACCTGAAATTAAAAAAAATCAAAAATTACCTAGAGATTATGCCCATACCAATTTTGCCATTATTGTATCAAATTCCTAGTACTAGTTCGAAAAGAGCTATTTTTGTTCATTTGATGCATGTGACAAAACTATAAATTTTTAATAGGACTTGTAATTGGAAAGTTGCCACAAGGAATAATAATCTAGTTGCATGTTCATAAGTGAAAATATGGAGGAGTTATGCATGATTTTTTCACAAATAGCTCCACCTAGTGGCCAAATGATTTGAAACTTTACACAGTGAGTTAGAGTCCTGACATATGCATAGCCTTCAGGTTTCATGTCGATTGGCCAATGTTAAGCCTGTGAAATGTCCAAACCTATTAATTGGCTCAACTAGTTTGACATCAATATTGTGGTGATCAGATGAAAAACCAAGGACAAGAAATGTAATTTTATTAAGTGATAGTTGTCTTCTTATTTTCATGTACACAATATAGGTGTAATCACGGTGGGGTGAAGCGCACATGGCAGCAAATAAAAATTAAATATAAAAACAGTGCAAAGTGGTATGAATCATAGTACATAATTACCTAATGTTTTACATATATCCAGCCCAGCCTTGTGTAGTTTACAGTTGGTTATGGTTTTGTAGCTAATAGGAAAAAGGCGGAGGCGCGCAAAACCGGAGGGGGGCCACCACCACCGCCTTTCGCCCAGGCTGAAGAGCTGGCACTGTCACAGAACAGAGGCCGGCTTATAACTGACGGCATCCCTGGAGGAAACTCAACCGAGCCAACTACCACCCAGGACCTGAATGTTTATGTTAAAGGTTGAAATTTATTCGTTATAGTGCTTAAACCACATTTATCTGAACAATTTTAATTCCATCTCTTCAGTAATCCACGGTGTGGTTCTAACAGCTGAGCCTCCTGCAGTTGTAAGTCATTTTAAGTATCTATATCTCACTTGAAGTGTACAAATATTTCTCTTGTAAACCACAAAAACATTAATCCAGGATGAAGAAACCGTCTCTGCTGCCTCTGAGTGGGATGATGCACTTGGGAGGCCTATGGATGTACAGTATATGTTGCTTATATTAAATATATTGACCATGGCATTTCATGTGATGTACAGTGATAACATATGACTGCTCTCTTACAGAACATGACAAATGTACCGCCCAATGCAGGACCATCAGCATCCAGAGGTCAGCTTGGAACATTAAGATTAGTTTCATGTCTTATCAAATAGTCAAAATATTTAAGAACACAAAGATCTTCATTTGACCATATGGTATGTTTTTCTTCCTCTCTGATTCCAAGTTGCCTGTTAAGGATTTGTATAAACTATACCTCCAGAAGACCGATTTAAAGATGGAACAAATAAAACAACAAATGAAACTCACACATCTTGAAATTGAGTTGCTCGAGCATAAGTTAAAGGTGGGGGTAATTGCTGTGAATATATAGATGTGAAGGTTCTTACTAAAAAATGAGAACATGGAATATAACTTGCTGTTTATTTTTTATTTACATGAAATAAAGAAATCATAAACACATTGTTGTCTTATTTGTATAATTAAATATCAGCTGGGTGCAAGAAAAGAAAATAATTAATAGGAAAAATATTGGCTGCACAAAGCATCTCGAACAATTCGACCATTTCTGTGGTCCGATACAATCACATGTGGTTCCTCCTCATCAGTTATTTCGGGTATGGCAGGATGTTGCTCCCTTCGGGTAGTGGCAATATTGTGCAACACAGCACATGCCACTATAATGTCACACACCCTCTCTGGAGTGACCCTGAGCCTTTGCAGGCACTGAAACCTGGCCGTGAGTATCCCGATTGTTTCCACCCTTGCTCTAGTTTTAGATAGGGCCAGGTTGTAGCGTGACTGTGGTCCTGGCTCGGGGTCATGGTATGGTGTCATAACATATGGAAGGCAGGGATACCCTCTGTCTGCCAGAAGGAGACCATTGTATTGTCCTGTAAGCACAAGAAGAATGCAGTGATTGAAACCATGTTAAAATGGAATGTGAACCACAACAAAGGTTTCCCAGGTTTACCTTGTTCAAATGTATTACATAGTGCAGACTCACGAAAAATCCGTGCATCATGCACTGATCTGGGCCATTTGGCTTCAAGGTTCGTAATCAGGTTTGAAGCATCACAGATTATCTAAATGGAAGATAAAAGTAAGTTTATGAATAAATTAAATGCTACACTTTTATTTACATCTATTTAGCAAAGTCCATTTAAGATGGCCACTACCTGTATATTAATGCTCACATAATCCCCTTCATTTTCTGCAGGTGCTATTATTGGGATGCGAGTTCCATCCATGCAGCCAATGACTCTTGGAAATCCTGAGATATATAGCGCAATGCATAGCGTTTGCAATGATGAGAGCGCGGATCCACGATGTGTAAAATTAGAAATATGTGGCTTTACAATATTGTTAATGTATATTATTGACTGTGCCGAAAAACGATAACGCTTGCGGAGATATTCGTCAAGTAACGGCAGAATGTCAATTCTGGGTCTTATAACTCGTTCCCGACGAAGAGCGCGACAAATGATTAGTGCTTCGAAATCCACAGGAGCCGTAAGGAAAGGACATACCATGTTTGCTAGAGAAAATTGTGTGTGAATCCGGGTTAGGTTTAAGTAAACCTGCCAGCGAGCAGGTTAGCTTCAGAGTGTAAGTTGCTATAGTAACTGACACCGAGTTTCAATAATCTCGGTTTCTGGAACGGAAAACCTCGAGTTTCCGTGAATTCTGAGTTAACTTACCCGGTTTTATCGCTTAACACGCTTCTTGGAATACCCCCCTGTTCTCATTTTGTTTTGTATTTTTTTGTAATAGTTTTTGTTTGTACTGTCTTGTTTGTTTGTTTATGTAGCTATGTATAATTTATTTGCAAGGAGCTCTGTAACATTTTCAATGTGACAGATATCAAATGTAAAATTTCATATCTGATAGATCTGCAGTGAAGCTGACAAGAACAGTTGAAGAAGAACTGGATGTCTACCATGTTATTGTGCTGACCAACAAAAAGGAGAGCTTCTGGAGAAACTTCTCTATATTACTTTTCGTGAGCATACTAGAAAGTCTGAATGACTGCATTTTGGTTAAGTTATGTTGTGCCACATGTGGTTTTGCAGCATGTACTGCAGCTATATATAGTAAATATAGAACTATAGAAGCAATAGTAACTATAGAACTACAGAAGACACTATAGAGTAACTATAGAACTTTTGAAGACACTAACGTGTAAATATAGAACTACAAAAGACACTATAATGCAGTGGTGGACAGTAACGAAGTAAATGTGATTCGTTACTGTACTTAAGTAGAGGAAATCTTTTAGTGTTTCTTTACACAAGTATTTCCATTTTTGTAATTTTTTACTTTATCTTCACTACATTTCAAAGTCAGATATTTGAATTTTTACTCCACTACATTATGCAAAATCTGTCGTTTCTTCAGGCTTCATGTGTTAAAAAAGTAACGTGAAAACAAAAGAAGCACGAAGCACGCGCACCAATCAAGGTCAACGGCAACGCAGCAGGGTAAAATTTAGGGAGAACATATCCATACATAAAAATGGCAAAGAAACTGTAACTCGCCACAAACCATGGCCTCATCTGAGTGAAATTCTTTGAAATAGTCGAAAAAAAGAGACTCATCCGTTGTTAAGTGCGTTCTCTGCCTGTTTCGGCCCCATACGATTTCCCCAGAATTCCCCATCCAGTCTACGGAAACACGTAGAGGTAAGATATTTTCATGGGTCTACAGGTCATTTACCTTAGTGAGAAATCTAACGATATCTTGCAGCAAACCGCTTCTTTGTGTTTGTTAAAATAAGTCATTAGCATCGTATACACGGTTAGTTATCTAACTAGCTAGCTAAGTATGCTGTTGCTAGTACACAACCGAAAACTGCCTTAGTAACGCACTCAGAGTGTCGCTAGCTAAGTTAGCTAGCTAGCTAGTTATTTGTTTTACAATAGTTAATAGTATTTGGAGCTTCCAGCTAACTAAATGCGCTGATATTATGAAATAATAAACATTCGAACATAGCACTTTACATTAGAAAACAAATTCTATTTTGACAGGTTGTACATGCAGAGCAGACCCTTAACTTTCAATACTTAAGTACATTTGAAGGCCAATACTGTACTTTTGTACTTTAACTCAAGTAGAGGACTAAATTGAGGACTTCTAATTGTACTGGAGTACCGTTTTAGCATGGGCATCTGTACTTTAACTCAAGTACGTGGTTAGCGTACTTCGTCCACCGCTGCTAAAGAAGACACTAAAATGTAACTATATAACTGTAGAAGACACTATAGTGTAACTATAGAAATACAGAAGACACTAAAGGCTAACTATAGAACTATAGAAATGTTTGCATGTGTTCATGATATGTTTTGTACTTTGGAAAAACTTCCCAATGAACCCACAATGTTTGCCTATTGACCTGTTTATTATACAAAATGCTTAGGTTAGGTAACCGGTCTTGTGACGTCGTGGGTTCGATTCCCAGGCCGGAGGCCATGACTGAGGTGCCCTTGAGCAAGGCACCTAACCTCAACTGCTCCCCGAGTGCCGGGCAAAGGCTGCCCATCGTTCTGGGCATGTGTGCACCACAGCGCCCTAGTAATCACTAGAGAGTGTGTGTGTGTGTGTTCTGACTGCACAGATGGGTAAATACGGGGGACAAATTTCGATTGGGGTGAAAATCCCAATTGACAAACATGTGGCAACTTCTACAAACAAAGAACGCTTGACATTGGGACTTCATTTCGGCGATGACACATGTAGTGCAAAGTGGGACAGCCATGTTGAAAATAGATTTTGTACAGAATATGTCATATCCAGGCCACTAGGTGTCACTATAATGACTGTTTCATAATATGAAGAAGAATTACAGGGCAAACATACGTGTTGATTTTTAACACAGAGACTGTATGTGGGGTGATTTGTTTTGACATCTAGAAAAGCAGCCAAGATAAATAATATTTGTTAATATCGGATAATAACTTACATTTACATACATTACACATTTCTGTAATATGTTTTATTTGATTTATTTATCATTTATTCGTATTTTGGTTATGAATGTTCCAAGACAGGTGATGTCATTACTGATGTCATCATCAAAAAGGTCTTTACAAAGGGTTTCATGTCAGATGCAAATGCTTTCATAAGTTCATAAGAATACAGGCAATAATAAAACAGTTTGTTAAATGAGACCTGTCAATTAAATAAATGAATAATACAGGGACCTCCAATAGCTAATGGGCAGAAACATTCTCATAAGATAATGTGCATGCTTAACCTACTATTGGCCAGATCATCCATAAAGTCCAACACGTTCACAGGTAGAATTACATTCAGCAGATCCCTCAGCTCACACACATTGGGAGCCTCTAACACCACCACTAACACCACCAACATCTGCCCTTCAGAACGGAGCTGCATAAGTCTGCTTCTCCTGAGTATGTTCTACATGCACCTTGGTTACACACCCTTGAGACTTGAGATCCTACACACCCTTGAACCTGGGCATTTTAATAATGCACCACTGTGTTGAGAAACATGTGGTGTGCATAATCTATGTCAACTCAGTTCAGTTTGGTTTTATATTGCGTGTCTTGACAATGTGTCGAAAGTGCAAGATCCAGGGACAATGAGTGTTTTCTAAGATGCTTTCTCTGCTTTTCAATGGAGAATGCATTGTATAACCATGTCATTTGTAGAACTGCCTTCTCATTCATAGAAATGCTTTCTCATTTGTACAAGGCTATATAATGCGGTCCTATTAATAAGACGTGAATGCACATAAAAACTATACGAGCATGAGACCATGAGCCTTTGAGACATGAGATTATTTACAGATTACAGGAAATTATGATAGATTACGAATGACATCGAAATATAATACAACCAGTTCTCGTGCACTCTATACGCTCACTATGCACGCTGTGATCTACGATGTGACGTCATGTTATAGGGCATAGGTAAAATGGTGGACGTAGTATGTCCGAGGTTGTATGCATACTGCCCAGTCACCTACTGAAAGAATGTACTGCTTTAACGGTTGAGCAGAACATATTCCATTGAAATCTAGTGCATACTGCTTAAGTAAGCCATTTCAGACTGAGCCTATTACTAGTCTATTTGTTGTGCGTTGTGCATCTTGGACTCTATCCTGCACTATAGCGCCACGATGGATATTAAAGACGTGTCTCTACCACCCTCGCCCCGGCTTCCACCTTCTGCGACACAAGTTCTACTTGTTTAAATAATAGACTTAAAATCCTGTTTTGTGTCATGATCCCAACATTACAGTTAAAATACCTTTTGTATTAAAACTGCAGATTTATCATATGTGGTTGTAAAGACCCAGGAAACCTAAATCTGTGTTTTCTTTGAAACCATGTTAATGTTGCTTTTTTTTTAGGCATAAATGTATATGATTATTTTTTCAGAATTTCTCCTTTCCCAAAATCAAATGGGCGATCCTTACTGTCAACAATCAGAATGCTAATGAAGCCATATTGGTTGTTTTTTGAGCAGTGTTTTTTTCCAATAATAATTTTCTGGATGTTAAGATAAAACTCTATTTTAGTCATTTTTGATACTTTATGGATGTTCCCTGAGCCTATAAGTGTCATGGGCGAGGAGTGCAAATAAAAAAGGAAGTGATCACACCAGTCTCAAGGGAAAAGGGAGGATTTAATGGAAAAAGTACACAAACCCAAAACTCATAAACTAATCCAAATGAAGGATACAATAACCAGCAGTCAACTGGTACCAAAGACAAGACATATATAGACAGACAAACGACCATCAGGTGTCGGGTATCCTAATGGGCCCCGCCCACCTAAGGAACGAACACACCGCAACAACAGGACAACATGTAATACTGCCGCTGCTGACGGGGGCGGCCGTCATAGGGTAGGGGACCTCCATAGCATGACAATAAGGAACTGGATTCACTGCCATACACTCTGAGGACCCTTGGAAGAAGGACTTTTTTATTTCATAAGACATTTTATGAAGCTGCTCTGGCTTGACTGTACTTTCCCAATTATAATTTTACCCTGCATATTTTTAAAATAAGGTTTTCACCTTTAAATGTACACTTTGGTTTTCAGTGCAGCTGATGGGCAGAAATATGTTTTTAAATGGTAATTTTACGTTAAATTATTCATTCTTTTAATGCCTCCTTTAATTCTTCACGTCACGATACAGCCCCAGACCCCTCCTTTGGGCGTGTGTTGATGTAGTCTGTGTCTATATAGGTACTTCCTGTGGGGGTGGTTGTCTGTGTATGTTCTCACCCCTCTCGTTTGTCCAATGTGTTACACGCGGTGCTCGTTTTGTTCAGTATATATTGTGTGCGTTAGTCTTGTCCTGGGTTAATCTTTTTGAGTCTGCTACGTGTTCCAGTGAGTGTTCAGTGTTTGCTAAAGTGCTACTAACGCCGACAGTAGTATTTGTATCAATAAACGTATGTCTTGAATGCAATCTCTGCATCCCCAAATCCTCGTAAGTTGTTGATTGGATACAGTCATTGCCGTTATGTTGTTCACGTGTGTACATATTCACAAAATGTTGACCAATAGAACTTGCATTGCCACAGTGTTTAATCTTATAAGAATCTTAAAAGTAGTTCTGAAAATCACAGAATATATCTACAGCTATAGCTATAGCAAAACAGAAACATGATCATCATAATCATTTGACCATGTTTTCATTAATTAACAACCAGCTAAATTTTGGGAGCCCATCTTGGTGTCACAATCGTGGAGCACATCATACCTGAAATGGAGAAAGGAAGTGAGAACATAGATGCAACGAAACCTAAAGAACCAGTGGTGGACATCCTGCTCTTTCTTCCACCAGTGTTTGGTTCTTTTTATCTGCCTGCTGTGAATTCTTCTGACATGAATGAAAGGTTCTCTCATCATACATGCTAAATTCTATAACAATATGTATGTAAAATTTTAGCTATATAGTTTTACCACCTACTCCAGCAATATTGTACCATTAGTTCTCCTGACACAGGAGTCATGTTGTCATTGATATCTAGTGTAGAATGTCTTAAAACTGCTTACTTGGGCTACCACTAAAACTAACTGTTTGTGGTGTGTTTACTTTATGTGTGTTTCAGTGTTTGATACTTACATTTGTTTGATAAGTTCATTAAATGGTGTGGAACCATCTTCCATTGACAGTCTGTTGAAATGTACAGACGAGATATAATTTGACTATATTTGTAACTTAATACATCACAAAGATGATTAGAAGTGGTATACAGATGAAGTATAATTAGTGACCCACTGCCATTTGACATTGAAATTAAAAAGGAAGTGTATGGTGTTAAATCTCACCATAGTGAATACTCACGTGCTGTTTATTATAGTCCTAACACAGGCAATGTCATCAGTGATGATGTCATCAGTTAAATCTTTAAAGAGACATTACATTTAGAATAATGCAAATAAGTTCCTCTCAAATTCAGTTTCAAATCTAATTACTCATCTTTAGGTATAATGGCAAAATTTACTTTTAATTTAGGAATTGAATCATTTAGCAATTAAAAAAATATCTACAGACAGCATGATCAAGAAGTTCCTAAATGGACTCACCATCACAGCTCATCCCACAGAGGTTGAGTGAGGTCTTGTTTCCTGAGACGCACGCGACACGATCTGCCAACTGGAAGAGTCCATAGAATGTCCATGTTCCATCATCATCTTCATGCTCCTCTGACTCCTTGCTGCTCCCTGCATGTGCTGGATCGACGAACCCAATCCACTGACGGCCATGTTCTTGAGGATTGGAGGGCCTTTTTTGTCTGTGGAAATAGCAATGAGTCTCAAGGTGAGCAGTTTTGTTGACTGTGAAATCATTGAAATCATGAAGAGCCACATTAAAAGATTTGTCATCAAATTCAGGAGGGTGAGCAGGCTTGGATTGTGGTTCAGACCTTAAGGATCTGGATTTACGAAAATTATAATTGCTGGAATTGTTGCTGGTGGAAATGTTGCTGGTGGAATTGTTGCTGATGGAATTGTTTCTGGTGGAATTGTTTCTGGTGGAATTGTTGCTGCCATCTTGGGGATGGGAGGAGTTTAACCCTGGTGTGACTTTTGGGCGGGACTTAGAAGTTTGGGGGGTCTGAGTAGTGGGATGGACACCAGAGGCATGATGAACATCTTCTTGGTCGTCGGTTTTGTCTTCTCTGGAATTACTGTGAGGTGGAGGGTTGGAGTTAGGGTGCTTGGCAGGATTGATGCGTGCTGACTTAACTCCTCTGGATCTGCGACCTTGGGATTGGGTTTCATTTTTTCCAGCAAGGTGTTCAGCTTGGTAAGTAACATTGTCTTGCTTGGATGTACTGTGATGAGAGGGATGGTTGGAGACAGGGTGCTTGCGACCTCCAGGGTGTTTTCCCTCATCCTCTGTTACATTCAGGTGATTCACCATGCTGGTGTTGAAGCAAGAAGTCTGCTGTACATGACACACAACTTTAAAAATGCAAATAAAAGAATGTCAGTCATCATAGGTACAGCTTACAAATGTTTAGTTCACTAAAAAATATTAATGAAGTGAGGTTTTAATGGAGTGAATTATTAATGGAGTGAAGGACATTCTAAGCTTTTTTTACAGCTTAGAATGTCCTTCTCTACATATTCAACAGACAATTGCAACTACCAAATAAGCATATTTTTAAATGTAACATAATTTAAAAGTTAAATACTTTAAAATGTTTTTTTTGTTAGTTTTTTTATTGTTTGTTGTAACCTCTGTTATAACCTTTAATTTTAAAATAGTTTTTAGAGTGTTTTGACTTCCATTGTTTAACAGTTTACAGAACTAATTGAAAGGTTCCACATCAAACATTATTATTATTATTATTATTGACTCACTCTTGGCCACCTCGGTGCTGTTCAGTTGAGCCTTTGTCAGCTGTTTCTCTAGTTCAAATTTGTTCAGCACCACACCGTCAGTCACACTGGAAGCCAGCAACACCATTGCCATCACTGCCAACATCTCTAATCCTCTGCGCACTTGCATGTTGCCTGTGCTTGTGTCTCCTCTGTGAATTCTGCAGGTTGAGAGTGCAGTGTGTGTAATATAAAGACCCAGTAACCTGAGCCCTCCTCCACCTCCCCTCCCACCAGCACCACTGCCACTACCACTCCTGCTTTCTGCCAGTCACAGTGCTTTGTGTTGCGTGATGGGCCTCAGGGAAAAGTTCTCTTGGCTTTGCAAAATGCAAACCACGTCCACAAGCTGGGCTGGTGTTCAGTATGTGCCATATGTCTGTGTATAAAACAATACATAAAGCGTCTTCATCATTAATGAACGTTCAGTAAGGCTTCGCTCTTTTTGGGTTGTTGTTTGGTTGTTTATGAACCTGCATCAATGTTGTACATGTAATTTCACTAAATAGAGGGTAAAGGATTTCTGTTCAATAAACCAAACATGCATTTCTTTGAAAGCCCCGTGAAACCTTAAAAAAGACTGCAGAAACCAATATTGTAATAATTTCCCAATAATATAAAACCAGAAATGTAATAAAACATTGCTGGTAACCCAGTCAAAAAGGTAATAAAAACCAATAATGTAATTTTCTTATTGCATTATTTTCTTAATAATGCAATGTAATATCCTAAGCATTAATGTAATAACCATATTACCAATAATGTTTTAAAGGTTTAGGATTAGGGTTAGGTTCAGGATTATGGCCAGGGTAGTGAGAATTAACATGAGTCTGCTAACAGGGGACCAAATAAGATAATCCAGTTACTCCATTTGTTATACTGTGTTGTTATATTGTGTGTTATATTGTTTTTAGTGCATGCAAACTGCAAAGTAACAAGCCCAAAGTACACAGCAAAGTGAGAACCTCTCCCAAAGAAAACACTTTGACAAGGATAACAACCCATAAAGATCAGAACTAATCAGAACCAAAATACGTGAGGAATGTAGGAACCAAGAAACAACTAAACGTGAAGTGCAGGAAACTAAACAGGCTAATTGACCCTTGTAAATTCCCCAAGTGCAGGAATCTCAACTACATGATATCTTGTGGTTTCTGTAGTTTAGTGGTCATCATGCTTGCCTAACATGCAAATGGTCCCCAGTTTGAAACTGGTCAGAAACATACTTCTGGGTAGCCATAGTCTAGTGGTAGGGCATGACTGAAGTGCCCTTGGGCAAGACAACTGTGCTCTGGGTGCTGAGGCTAGGGCTGCCCATTGCTCTGGGCATGCATTCACAGTTCACTAGTGTGTGTGTGTGTGTGTGTGTGTTCTCACAGGATGGATGGGTTATATGCAGAGGACAGTATGTGCACCATCATGCCTCTCCCTCCATATCAATGGGTCCTTCTTTGCCCCCACAAGGCTGTGTCCAAGTATTTTGGACAGTGATGTCATTGATCCCATTGGGTTGGATCCTAAGCACCCAGTACCACAGTTAATAATGAACTTAATCAAAACTCTGCCTTTTCTTTTTACTGTTGGTAACACTGAAACACTGAAAACATATCAGGGCCTAACAGAAAGGTTGTTTCTAATAAATGATTGCACAAAGACTACTGTGGTGGTCAAAATAACTGGACCACAGAGACCTGTACAATAGCTGACAGCTCATTTAAACAGTAATAAACTTCAGTGTGTTGGATTAAAAGAAACTCTGCCCCCTACAGTTTAGGCAGTGTTGTGAGAAAGGTCTGGAGACCACAGCTTTTATGTGAAACACTTTCGTGAGGTCAAGTCCTGCAATTCAAACGGGGAAGGGAAGAATGGCATGATTATGATGGATGAAATATTTGCATGCTAACATTCATGACAATCTTGAGTAATTGGCTAATTCTTTGTCACGTTGCAGTTGGTTTATCTCTTCTGTGTTCAGAAACTTCTAGAATGTGCACTGTTGATGTAAATCCTGTTCACAAGATGGTGAAAGACAGCAGCTCCTCTTAATGTTTCAGTTTTTGTCTTTAATTGTGTTTTATTCTGTATTTTATTTACCTATGAAAACATTGTATATGTTTGTTTTTTGTTCACTCTATTAAGGACAGCCTGCAGATTAACAGGCCATCCTTTTACCCAATAGCAAAGAATGTACAAAGATCATTCTTGTGCTTTCGGGCTGCGTTTCCTGGAAACGCTTTCCATCAGGTCTCTTTCCTGTCTAGGAGAAAATGTTACTATTGGTCTATAACATTGTAAACATATCCAGTCAAACAGAAAGAGTGTTTCTAGTATGAAACGATTGCACAAAGATTAGATGGTATAAGGTAAATGCAAATGCTTGCAAAATGTGCAAATGTGCAGACCTTGGTTTCTGTGCCAACACAACCCATAACAACCTGACCGGGGAGAAATGCAAAATAGCTTACTGTGCTGCAGAAAGGTCCCTTTGAATCACCATCATTGATAACAGGAAGTGCACAAGCAACAAAGGAGGAAAACGAAGAAGGAGAAGCAAAACCTCATCCTGTTATCAACACGACAGGCATGTTGATACACTACCGAATCAAAATATCACACAAAGTGTAACATGTTTGACCTTGAATGATGCAAGTTGGCAAGCTGGCACAGTACAGCATACGATTATTAACATACTATTATTAACATACTATCATTACATTATTTTAATAACATGCTGTTATAAACACACTACTATTAGCATACTGTTATTAACATACTTTTATAAACATACAGTTATTTACATACTATTATCAACATACTGTTTTTAGCATACTGTTATTAACATATTGTTATTAACATACTATTTTATTGTTTATTTGCACTTCTATGTATTGGCATTGATTCCTGCAGTTTAGGATTATTCTGCTTCAAGAGTATCTTGAATTCTCACCTATCTATCTAGGATGCATTCTGTGAGCAGATGGCAAAGCACTTTGTAAGTCTCTCTGCATAAGTGCGTCTGCTAAATGCCCTAAATGTAAAATGTAAAAAAACTCCCCTCATCTCAAGTCCTCCTTAGCAGAAGATAGAGATATACAAAGTTATCGGAGGACAGTACTGAGTGACTTTTAACCAGCACTTCACAATAAGCTTCATTCACTAATGGAGAGATATTGAATGTTTTTTGTTTTTCCACTGTACTGTTGCAGGCTGGATGGGTACTGGAACATTCCCACCACTGCATTCACATTGACATGCTGGTGTCACATCTGTCAGTGTTGAACTAACGGCTGTACCAAGCTGGTATGAGATATTACAAAGGGTTTTTTTGTGTTAGTATCACTGTTTGACTGGTAATGGTAATGGTCTACTACCCAGTTGTTGGGTCAACACTAGTCATGTCATCAGAAAAGCAGCCCTAATGCAGAGTTGAAGGACGGCTAACACAAGTTATACATAGCAACAGATGAGTGATGGCCTGTAAATATATACCTACAAGGTGTTTCTAATAAATGTCTCTAATTTGTGTAAAATAAACAAAATGGGTGGTTAGGAGGTAAAGTAGCACTAAATATAGAGAGAACTATATATAACTACATATGAAATAACATCCGTCCATATGTACTGCCCCCCCTCCACTACCCCTTCATCTATGTGATGCTGATCACATGGTGTTCCTTTTCGTTCTTTGTTTGATTGTCTCCACATGCTTTGTTTTCCTTCCTCACATGTTGCTACGCCCTCTTGTTGGCAGTTCACCCCAAGTCACCTGTACCTTGTTTGTTTCCTTTATCATCATGTGTGTATTTTGTTACATCCGTTTAACATCACTTATTTTCTATTGGGCATTAGCTAACGACTGTGTGCCTTTCATTGGGTTCATTTTGTTTTCTATAAAACATTTTCTTTTCTTTTGGGACTCACACCTGCCTCCTGCTCTTTTATTTCAGTCGCTCGCCACGCCAACATTTCAGAACCCACCGACAACGATGTGAGTCTTGCTAATAGACTGGCTATAGGCGCTATGGGGTGGACTTTACCGAGGCATTGTGCCCTAGTTCAGTCACTCGCTATCCAAGCATCCCACCATATAATATGATCTTTTATTAGTCCCACACTGGGGAATTATTATTCCATTATATGGAATTTTATGTAAATAAATGCAAACACAAGCTTGGTCATGACAGACTGTTCTGGTGGTGTGAGGTGAATGCAGACTTTTGCCAGTGCGTAAACATGGTCTACAAAATAGTAAATAGCCGAAAAGCCAACAGGTCCCTGTGCCTTTTTCTTATCTTTGAGCCACATAATTCCATTTTAAGTCCAGATTTTTAAGACAGACCTATACATTTCAAAGCTACAAAATACTGTGCACAGCTTAAAGCTCTGATGGTAGTGGCTTAGGAAAGGACAGAGGTCGACAGCTCATTTAAACTATAATAAACTTCTCAATGCTGTTTTCAGTGTCTTGAGTGCTTGATGCTGTCCCCACAACAGTTTAGGCAGTGCTGTAAGAAAGAGGTCTGGAGACCACAGTCTTTATGTAAAATACTTTCATGAGACCAAGCCCTGCAATTCAAATGAATAGGAGGATGGCATTTTAATGGATGAAATGTTCAGATGATAACGTACATGAAAATAATGAGAATCATTAATAAGTAATTGGCTAATTCTTTCCCACGTTGCAGTTGATTTATCTCATCTGTGTTTGGAAATGTCTAGAAAGTACACTGTAGATGCAAATCCAAGAGGCAAAGAAGTTGCAAAGTTGTAAAGGCTAGCAGGGCGTGTGACAGATGACATCATTGCTTTGTGACTGCATGAACTGATCCAAAATGTCCTAATATAAAGGAATATGTTAGGAGTGTTTGCAAAATGTGGAGATGTTGGCTTTGGATTTATTAGAGTGGGGCTATTGTGTGATCATTTGTAAAGTCGTCTAACAGGTTATCATATTTCATCAGAAGCACATAGGCTTGTGAGTCCCGCCTTTAATCCAATAGCAAAGGATCACTGTCACTCGAAATGTCATAATGGCACAGTGAATATTATTGTATGTGACGTTCTACAAAATTATCACTAAATACATGGTACATGACAATTAATTAACAAATTGTGAATTGTGAAAAACTGAATGCAATGATGTGGAGATGGCACCCCCAGTCGAACAGAGAAGTTGAACACTACAATCAGGAACTCGGGAGGTTTCTCCAGCAGCACTGCGTCTCCAAAAGAGACCAAAGTACCTCCCGTGGGCAGAATATGCCCGTAATTCTATAATCCATTCTGCTACCAAGCTCACCCCTTTCCAGTGTGTTTACGGGTATCAACCAGCCTTCTTCCCGTGGGATAAGACTCCTGCCGATATCTCAGCCTTGGATGATTGGCTTCTCCGCAGTGCCCGCACCTGGGAACCAGCTCATGTCCAGTTGCGTTGCGCCCTGCACACTCGCCGGCTCAATGCTGACCACCGGCGTCTCCCCGCCCTGGTTTATCATCCTGGCCAGACAGTGTGGCTATCTACCCGAAACTTGAATATGCGCATGCCTAGTGAGAAGCCTAGCCCGAGATACGTAGGCCCGTTTAAGGTACTCAGTCGGGTTAATGCAGTCACCTACAAGCTACAACCCCCCCCCCCCACAATACATTCATTCATCCCACATTCCACTTCTCGCTTCTGAAACCCATCCACTATAGTCCCTTATCTGCTGGACCCGCACCTGCTGCACCGCCTGAGCCCCTGGACATAGATGGCCGGCCTGCTTACAGGGTCAGCGAATTGCTGGAGTCGCGGCGTCGACGTGGGGGACTCGAGTACCTCGTCGACTGGGAGGGATACGGCCCAGAGGAGTGTTCATGGGTGCCTGCTAGGGACATTCTCTGCCCGTCCCTCATTACGGAATTTCACACGGCCCACCCCAACATACGTCATCACCAGAAGGATTAACCCAGTGACGTTTAGGGTGAGTCTTCCCACGGATCGGCGGGTGTCACAGTCATTCCACGCCTCCGCTCTGAAGCCATACCGTGCAGGTCCCCTGGAGGGACCAGGACAGTCAGCACCACCGTCTCCGATGATGCTGGAGGATGGCCCGGCATACCAGGTTCGTAAGCTGCTTGACTCGAGGAGGAGAGGTAAGCACTTACAATACCTGGTGGACTGGGAGGGTTATGGTCCGGAGGAGCGGTCGTGGGTGCCGGCCTCTCAGGTGCTGGACCCCTCCTTAGTCGCCTCCTTCCATAGGGAGCGTCCCGATCGACCAGCGCCGCGAAGGCCAGGACGTCCCAGGAAGGACCGGCTGGAGAAGTCCCTGGGGGGGGGGCTCTGTCACGGTGGCTAGGAGGAGAGGCCACCAGAGGGCGCGCGTATGGACGCGTAGCCATGGCAACGCTGCTCACACGCCCCCTAGTCACACACCACTCCCCCTATCACATTCTCCTCAGTATTAGCACCTGTTCCTTATCACCTGTCCCAGTACTTAAGCCCACAGGTTATGCCATCCAGTGCTGCACATTCTCAAGCCTTCGCCTGTGTACAAGCACTGGACTGTGTCTTCGCCGTGATCTACGACGAGTGGTCTTCCGTCTGTGGACGTTACCTTCAACTATCGTTTCTCTTTTGGTTTACCTTGCCCATCAGCCTGAGTCTTTTTGTTTGCTGCCATCAATGGATAATAAATCCTTTTGCCCGCAACCCCTGTCTCCTGCTGTCCCTGAACAACCGTCACAGTATTCTGTTAGGCTAGCCCTGCATTAGCAGTATTCTAATAGGCTAGCCCACATTATCAGTATTCTGATAGGCTACCCTGTATGAAGATAAATCAGATCCAGATCCTGAACCTGAAACCATGATTTCTTGAAAAAGGTCTGTGAAATTTATTCAGGTATCCAAAAATTCAAGTTGAAATTCAAGTTCAGATTGAAATTTAGTACAGGTTGAAAAATTTGAGTTAAAATTCAGGTCAGGAAAACATCCAGGGTACTTGGGAAGAGCAAATGAATGTAGAGGTAATCAAACTCACATCTGGCCAATCACAAAACATCTCTGAGATCATTAGGAGTCCTGTGTTTCTGCTAAAGTTTCCTGTAAGGGTTCAGTCCCTGTTTGGCATATGGCAGCATGAAGTGGCCTCTGTGCCACCCAGAAATGTCACCTTGTGGCAGGTGTCTGAGTCGTGGCACTTAGTGTGGCCAGTGCTATTCGACCATGGAATGCTGTACAGAAACACCGCCTACCTCTGATGACAGACATGTAAAGACAACTTATGTCACTTATGTTATCCTGAATTTCCATTTGTTTGCATTTGTGGAAATGAAGGTAGTTCAAAACTTTTGTTTGTAAATTATGTTGGTTGAACAATTCTAGCCGACAGCTAGCTAGCCAGCTCTAAATTACTAGTTCAGAACACTTTTTGCCATCGAATTTAGATTATAGTAGGTTTAGGCTACAGTGGTAAACTATGAGCTTGGACATGATAAAGTAGCTTTGTATTGGTTTCAATCAAAGCCAGTATCCTGGATGTTTTCCCAACCTGAATTTTTCAACCTGAATAAATTTCACAGACTTTTTTTTCAAGAAATCATGGTTTTCTGGTGACACTGAATTACCCATAACCCTGCATTGTCAGGATTCTGCACTCAATTTTAGAACTTTTGAGGATCAAAACAAATGTAAATGTGTTACAGAATAGAAAATCACACATAGGCAAAACATTACGCTAACACGGGCCTACTCCAAAAATCCTAGACTGTCACGTAACTATTAAAATGTACACCCTACAATTTGCACAAATCATCCCATGATCTACCCAAATCACATCTGAAACTGCAACATATACACAAGTATGTGTTGCGAGGAACAAAATAATGGCAAAGGAGCATGTCTGGTTTAACGTTATCATAGACGTGCTCTGCACGTTTCTCAATGTCAAGAAGGCTTCTCTTAGCATTTGAAAAGACGGAAATCACAAACCATCCGCTACCACCTTTATGATTTTTTTCACTTTGTGTCAGATGACGCAAGATCATCTAATGTTGAAAATTCATATTGATCTAGTGTTAGTTATTATAGGTAATGTTAGCGACTAGCTAGCTAGCAAGTTCCAAATAATGAGTCTAGTGGTATCTAATTATGACGGCCTAGTTTATTTACAGAGGCTGAGTTTATTTTCCCGCCAGTGTCAAAAGATTCAAAGTGAGCAAAGTGAACATTGAAGTGAGCATTAAAAGGCTTAGCACACCCATAGGCCACATTATGATGTCACACCAACATTACCTGTTCCAGAACAGGCGTCAAATCAAACAGAACCTTAGCAAATAAGCATATAAGCAGACAGACACACTGTGGGTGGTCAAAATACAGGTGGTGATTCTCACGTCAGGGTTTTTTCTGCTGCCGCTCATTCACCAGGCTTTTGGAAACATGTCTGTGACATCCGCTCTGTGACAGGTCTAAATTTAGTCTGGTGTGAAATTACATGCGTCTGGAAGTGTTTTGAAAAGCTGCTTTCACCACAAACACAGCTTGCGTGGTATCGGGATATACAGTGACTTTTTATCTTGTACTTTTGTGTGACAGTGTACCTTCACTGTAGGATTGTATATTGCCCGTGAAGCTTTGAAAGAATATGTGCATACAAACAATGGCCTCTGCAAACAATGAAACCTGAATAAGTGTTTCAGGGACTGAAACTGATTGTCTCAAGAACAATAAGGCTTTTTGTCTTGGAAATGCATTAATCTCTGTACGATTATGGTTAATTTCCCAAGTTTTTCACTCACCGGTGTCCTTGCACTCAGGTGATGTGACAATAAATCAGATTTGATTTGAATTCTATGAAGTTATAATTGGTATTCACAACACTCCCAGTGGCCTCCGTGATGTTTGGACTGGTGGTCAGTACACTCCCAGTGGCCTCTGTGATGTAGTGCTTTCAGGACCCAGTTTGTTCAGAACAGTAGATGCAGTCCACACAGGAAGTGTAAAAGCAGTGTATAAGTAGACAGCATCCTCAGTAGTCTATATTAAAGCTGAAGTCCCTAATATTTTGGGAAGACAAATTTAAAGATTTGTATTGCCATTGCATAACCAAACAGTCCAAACGCAATATACAATAAGCATATTAAAAATGTGAAGCACACTGCTGGCACAGCTGATGAAGCACCTCTGTCCGAAACGTCCTGTTTCTCTGTCTGAAACGTCTTGTTTCTCTGTCCTGTTTCTGTTTGTAACATCCTCTTTCTCTGTTCGAAACATACTGTTTCTCTGTCCGAAATGTTCTGTTTCTCTGGAAACTTTGTGTACTTCACTATAATTATAATTTTTAATCTCTCTGTCTTTTTATATTTTCTACATCTGAGAAAAACAGTGCATTTATCAAAATAATGAAATAACACGTGACTATGCAATGTTAAAACAAGATAGCTGGTTTAATAGATGTCTGTAGATTGTAAAGTTCTCCAGAGCCGCCCACTACTGGACAGTTTGGGATGATGCTCTGGATGCTCTGCATGCTCTTGGTGTTCTCCTAACCAGTTTCACGAGGCTGCACCTATGATGCCCTGAAGACATTCTCATTTATGCTGAGCACTTGTAGGATGAGACGTCACTAATTAATGAATTTTTTGAGGAGGCAATTAAATTTCATTTAAAATTTCATTATTGTTATTATTTTAGTTATATACTGTATACATTGTAAGTACACTGCAAGAGTCAAGAATGAAGAATTTTATTTACAGTTACAGTTACTTACCTGGAATCTTCTTCAGATGTTCTTTGTGTGTGTGTGTGTGTGTGTGTGTGTCCAGTTATGTACGCATGCAAAAATGCTGCACGACTGATAACGTGTTATGTATCAACGTTAAAACGGGTATACAAATCTGAAAGCGAAACGCCGTTTTTGCCTCTACTCGGGACTCGGTAGGGACTGGTTGCGAGCACTGTTCCATGGTTAATCATTCAGTTTTGAAGTCACTGGCACAAGATTGTCCACGAGAGGGCAGCAACAGACAACACCACGATATGTAGGCCTATTGAGGAAGTTGAATCAGGTACCTTCTTCTGAACACATTTAAACCTACTCTATTATTGCAACAAGTATATATTTACTGCAGTAAAAACAACAATCAAGTGTGTTGGTTTGTTTGGATGTTTATAATAGTTTTGAGACACGCGGACGTGAGACACTTTTTAAAATGTTTAAAATTAAAATTTTAATCCACATTAAGTACGGACTATTTTATATCCATTTCGTGATAATAATCGGCCTTTTATCTACCTATAGCCCTAACATACACAATTCTGTTTATTAACGTATTTGATACATTTTCTGTAATGTACAGTATCATAATACTGAAGTAAAAGAAAAAGTATGAGTATGAGTGTGAGTGGAGTATGAGAGGAGAGGCCTAACATCACTGGACTTATTTGATTAATTATACGTCTGTTATGTCTTTGTACGTCTGTTAAATCTGACGTTATGAGAGACCATCAGAAACCATCTACTGTAGCATTTCGATATTCTGTTCCTCTTAATGGCGTAAGAGACACAACAGACTATTGTTCTTTCAGCTATTCATATAGGCGGGATTCCGACAAAATCTTTCGCTATGCCAGTTACGTAAAACATATTGTTTAAGGAGTATCCGTATCATAGCTGTCAGGCGATTTTTAAAATAACACGTAAAGGTTTTCAAGTAAGGGCATAGTTTGGCTTCAAAGTCTTTTGTCTTTATGTAGTCCATGTCTTTGCCACTAGACTTGCTGCGCGGGTTATCCTTGTCAGAGTTTCCTTGTAGGGCAGCAAAAAGCACCGTCCGACGTGTCAGAGCTCAGCGCTGCTCTCCGCGTTCTGACCGTCCAGCGCAATGATGGTGACAAAAGACTTTTGACCCAGGCACAGATAAGCGGATGAAAATGGATGGATGGATGGATGGATGGATGGGTGGGTGGGTACTCTCAGGTTACAATGTACATAAAGATGACTTGGTGGTTGCATAAGACTTGCACATTCACCTTTATGCAGTGGTGTTAGTTTCATTTAACCTGTTTCACTGGGGGAAGGGGGGAGCACCACTCACATGGTAGTTTTGTAGTTTGAGCAGGAATTATTGGGTGGGAACATGTACTCTTATGCCTTTATAATAGGGTTCAATAAGATGAGAGTGCGTATGAGGACCATTGTGCCATTCACTGCACTGATAATTCCAGGAATGCTTCCATTTATATGAAAACCTATTCTGATTTCATGCAATGCATCTTTAGAATGTGGAAATGTTCTATATTTTGGTCCATGGCACAGCAGGGCTTTAGTCACTGCACACATTGACATACAGCAGCTTTGATTTGGTCATGGAAAACACAGGAGTCTGCAGAAATCCATCATTGGCGTCACTTTAGTCTGGCCTTACTCAAAGTTACTTATATGTGTAAATGATTAATCAATTTGGTTATGTCAAGCTTATTAGGCTAACTGTAGTTCATTTATTATATATTTTTTGTACTAATTTAATACTAAAACTACATTGGAAAAGGCATTTTATTCCATTGAAATTATTTAATTAAATGTGTACATCAACATATTATTTCACTTCTATCAAGTTATCATCATTGTTTGTTTGATCAGAATGAAATTACTTAAACCCTGGAATAAAATGAAACTATATATATTTATTCTCAGATTTGAACTAAAAGACCTTCATAGTGAGTTGTTGTGACACCACCAAACCATGATTCATACTACCAAAGTTAATTTAATACTGACTGTTAAATATGATGTGACGCTCTTATTATGGAATGTTATATGTATATGATTCAGCAGCCAATCAATTATACTGATGTAATATAGCGTGTGATGTAATGACGTATCTTGACAGTCAAGTAAAACGTGCTCAAGAGAGCGGTAATGCTCAAGTTCATAAACAAAACAAAATTGAGAAACTCCTCTCTGCTTATTATTCGCCACGTAGGTTAAATCTGCGCAAGTAAGATAGTTACCTCAACACTGACTACATTATTCAAGCTAGTAGCTTTGCATTTCCGCAATAAATATGAATATATATATATATATTTCCATAATTTCATGTTTTTATATTAGCATATGTGCTAATGCTGTGCTTAAAACCAGCGCGAGTTTTTAAAGGGAAATTAGCGGCCTCTATCCTATTTGAGGTAGAACTGCACGTGAGCTTCGAGTACTTAGAAGTACTTAGTGAGTTACGAATGGGTCCGAATACTCTTATTTACGAACGGCTATAAGTACGACGTAAGTTACGAAGTGTTTCAGGAACTATTCTTAAGTACGAGGTTACGAAGTACAGTACTTAGAGTTACGAACGTTTTGGGAAACGCACCCAGAACCGCAAACTGGTTAGGTACCATGGATAGCTCCCACGACTCGTATGTCAATGTCTGTTTCGATATTGATCAAGTGTAGATAACCTTCATTGTGATAAAGTAATAAGAATACAGAGGCCAATGTATGGCAGGAACAATTCCCAAAGTCACTTTAATACCACTGAATGCGTCCTCTATCTGTGTGCATTTCATTATTTGATTATTTTTAATTATTATGAACTTAATTGTACCAAGGAATTGCATGTGACAAAATTTCTCTCATGAGAAAATATGGCTGATTTTTTCAATCATTTCAGTGCTAATCAATAAATAAATAGCAAAAACAAACCTCACATTTTCAGAGTTGAACAAAAGAACATTGTCATGTGATATTTGGGATTTATTATAGTGTGTAGCAAATGAAAGCAGCTGTATTTACAGGTATGATCTGAATCCACATAACATTAGATTTTCCTCTACAAATACAGGTATGAACTGAATCTACAATTCACAGAATTCACTTCATAAAGTGAAATGGTTGAATTCTCAAAGCATGTTTTTTTGTTTGCAAAAAGGCTCAAATGTGTACCAGTCAAACAAGACCACACACACACAAGACCACACCCAACAAGACTGCACTCACACAATACCGCACGCAAACAAGGCCACACTCATGCAAGACCACACTCAAATAAGGCCGCACTCAAACAAGACCGCACTCACACAAAGCCATTCGCAAGAGCTCCACGTCAAACTCACTGGTAGCTGATGTTCCTCTCCCAGTAAGTTCCTCTCCCAGCCGGACCAGCTGGTCTCCGGGATTTTACCAAGACAATAGCTACTGGTGGCTAAAGACCGAATGTAGAAACCCAGTGACTAAAATGCTGATGCAGACATAGCAAGAGATCTCTCGCCCAGCGTGGACGGGTGACCTCCATACAGTGGAGTAACAATGAGGAAGACAGCGGTGCTGAGATGTCTCACATCAGAGACAGCAGGGATGTGGCATGAGATGTGCGATCTGATTTGATCCAATGTGCAGGCCAAAATTATCTAGGAATGCAGTCAACCAATGAAAACCAGCCAGAACTGGGGATCTGGGGGGGAGGTGGGGGGGGGGGGGTGAATCACACTTGGGATCAGGGGCATTGTGCTGTTATTTAATAGATAATAAAGGAGGGATGGGAGCGTTGTTATCTTTCAGTCATGGAACGTTGAAGGAATGGCATTCAGGTCCAAAGCTTAGAACACAGAGCACATATTTGAGGGATAATGCTGGAACACACCCAGATTCTGGGCTTCTGTGTGTGTTCAGGAGAGAGGTGTCTCCTTCTCATATTTCTCTTCTGGTTCTTCTGGTTAAATTCCACACTGAACTTCCTTGTGCATGCTCCTAATGGCCTTGCCGCCAACCCACTCCTGGCAGCATGTGTGGCGAAGGCTGAAGGCAGTGACCCCACCCAACACTCTGCAGAGATGGAGTGTGTTACCCAACATCATGGCCAGCACCCTCATAGTGATACGTGGTCAAGTGTATGAAAACCTGGCTTGGAATATTTGTGTGTGTGTGTGTGTCATTAAATGTTCCATTAATGAATCTTCTACAAAAAATGTATGTATATAATTACTCAGTCACTAGACTAAAATATCAGCACTCTTACAATATATATATATATATATATATATATATATATATATATATATATATATATATATATATATATATATATATACATATACATATATACACACACTCACCAGCCACTTTATTAGGTACACCTGTCCAATTGCTCATTGACACAAATGTCGAATCAGCCAATCATGGCTGCAATTCATTGCACTTAGGCATGTAGATATGGCCAAGAGTATTTCAGAAAACTGCTGATCTACTGGGATTTTCATGTACAACCATCTATAGGGTTTGCAGAGAATGGTACGAAAAAGAGAAAATATCCAACGAACGGCAGTTCTGTGGGCGCAAATGCCTTGTTGATGCCAGAGGTCAGAGGAGAATGGCTACACTGGTTCGAGCTGATAGAACAGTAACTCAAATAACCAGTCATTACCACTGAGGCATGCAGAAGAGCATCTCTGAATGCACAACATGTCGAACCTTGAGGTGGATGGGCTACAGCAGCAGAAGACCACACCGGGTGCCACTCCTGTCAGCTAAGAACAGGAAACTGAGGCTACAATTCACACAGGCTCACCAAAATTGGACAATAGAAGATTGGAAAAACATTGCCTGGTCTGATGAGTCTCAATTTCTGCTGTGACATTCGGATGGTAGGGTCAGAATTTGGCGTCAACAACATGAAAGCATGGATCTATCCTGCTTTCTATCAACGGTTCAGGCTGGTGGTTTTGGTGCAATGGTGTGGGATATCTTCCTGCCACACTTTGGGCCCATCAGTACCAATTGAGCATCATGTCAACGCCACAGCCTACCTATTGTATGAGTATTGTTGCTGACGATGTCCATCTGTTTATGACCACAATCTACCCATCTTCTGATGGCTACTTCCAGCAGGGTAATGCACCATATCATAAAGCACGAATCATCTCAGACTGGTTTCTTGAACACGGCAATGAGTTCACTGTACTTGAATGGCCTCCACAGTCACCAGATCTCAATCCAATAGAGCACCTTTGGGATGTGGTTGAACATGAGATTCGCATCATGGATGTGCAGCCAACAAATCTGCAGCAACTGCGTGTTGCTATCATGCCAATATGGACCAGACTCTCTTTGGAAAGTTTCCAGTACCTTGTTGAATCTATGACAAGAAGGATTAAGGCAGTTCTGAATGCAAAAGTGGGTCCAACCCGGTACTAGCAAGGTGTACCTAATAAAGTGGCCGGTGAGTGTACGTTCTTAACGCACCTCATGTGAAGTATAAACAGAACCTTAACAAACCAGCTTTGAAAACTGAGGCCTTTGCTGCGGTACATGTCGAAAACAGTAGAAGGTGCTGTTGGACTTAAAACTCGCAGTGAAACATGACACACATCGGTCAGGCGAGCGCGTGTCTCTCTACCTGTTATCTTTACCTGTTGTTTAATCAGTTAAATATGTTTAGCCTTTTCTGGTATTTTTAATATGTGAATTAGACACAGTTAAACAATTTAGACACAGGTGGCTAAATTGTCAACATGACACCTGCTAAGTAGCCTATATTATAATATTCACCACACGAAACTATTACGCAGGACAAAAGGAAGTTGGGAAAGACACGTCTCACGTCACGTAGAAGAAGTTTCCAAGAAACGACTCTTAAGAGAGCGAGCGTGCTGCGTCTCCTGAATCTACTGCGCGGCAGTATTATCAAAAACTGCTTTAAATGACTTCACACAAATATATATATACATGTGTGAATATAATTTAAGATAAAGTTTTAACACGTTTACTTTATTTGAATGTAGACTAAACTATGTGAGTGATTATATCAGCGATACAATGTGGGCTAAGGTCCACAGTGTCTTCACTGTATTTAGTGCACTGGTCCTGGCTGTGAGTGGCGTTGAAGCAGGTAAGTAGCATACTGTGTTTCTGCGTCGTAATAGAATGTGTGTGTGTGTCTAATTATCTCTCACATTATATTTATATAGTATATATACACAGTGTGGTATATACACATAGTGTATGTGTATATATATATATATATATATATATATATACTGTGTGTATATATATATATATATTATATATATATATATATATATATATATATATATATATATATATATATATATATATATATATATATATATATATATATATATATATATATATATATACACACACACATATATTTAAATATGTATACATGTGGGTGTCAGAGTCCTGATTTGTAGGACTCTGACACGCACTTCATGGCCCGTGTTAAAGGAAGACCCATGACCTTAACCGGGGGCATCACTAAATGTAGACTATATGAACAGGACGGCTAATCCATCCATTAACATTTGCCCTAAATCCTGTATTGTTTAATGCAGAAATAGTTTTTAGTTTGGTTTTAAAGTAACTTTTTTATTGCAATGGACATTCAGATTACGTTTGTTCTTCCTATCTCGCGCATAGCGCGGCACAAACTGGTTAAGATTTTAGCAGAGCCGAACAATGAACGTCAGTGGCGTCATTAGATATTTGTGAATGGGGGTTTAAGCCCTCTTGGAGAATAGCAAACATGGAAAAAAGTAATTGACTCAAACTGTTGTTTTGAGGAATGGTTTGGTTTGAGGAATGTTGTACGGCAAGCAGCGCTGCACCCATGACCTAGTGCCCCTCGGTATATTTTAAATTTGGAGATACGATGGCACCTGTTGAATGAGTCAGAATGAATGAGAACTCTTGACGTTTCAAACTATCAATGTCTTTTATCTTATTTTAGAAATGGCTAAATTACAGTACAGTCTGTACAGTCCTCTAAAACAGGTCTAACGACGCCTATGATCTGAACAGCAGCGACTGTCAGATGGACTTCGTGAGATCGTGGCTTTGATTTATGCTTCCACATTCTGAACCACAGGCCACAGTGTTTCGCCTGGGATCCACGAGCTATCCGATATTTCACACATGTCATCATACACGCTTTCACTGCGCGCCGCGAAACTGTCTACTTTAAGATACTTATCTGATAGGCTAACCATTAATGAAACTGATTTTAAAAAATAAACGTTTATGACGCTGTTAAGTCTTATCATTATGACGTGGGCGTTGCGAGACCGACACAGCGTGTTTCATGCAAGTTTCAACAGCACATCTGAAACGCTTGGAAATCTCCGATGGACATTGAATTTGACTTTGTGTCAAAGAAAAAATGCCTCTTTTCCCAGATGCCAGCTGCTACCTTGATTGTTAATCTGCTAAGTAGTATGCCAAAATATTATCTAACATTGTTACTAAGGTAACAATGTTAAATGTGGAGTCTCTTCATTATGTGCTTTTAAGCACTGGAGACATTGACAATATATCAGGGACATTTTTAAAATGCTTAACGTGGTTTAATGTACTAAAACAACTTAGCAGCACCAAATTACTCTCACATTTTAGTAGTCGTAATGGTCATGAGTGGTCATAATGGTCATGAGTACCTAAGTACACAGACATGTGGGGGGGGGTTGCTTAGTGGAGGGCTGCTAAGATTGATTACTTTAATTAGAGCAGTCTCAGTGCTGTGAGTAGGTCAAAATCTTAACTGAAATTTGTCTAGACAGCCACTTGTGGCTTTACATGCTGAAGGACAAGTAACAGGCTGATTTGTCAGAGACAGACTAATATCTAGTTTGATTTTAAGAATTTTATTAAAAAAAGATGCTATTAATTTGTCAACCACTGAGAAGAGTAATTTGCTATTAAAGTTATTGTTGATAATGTTGGAGTAAAAGGTTTGTCTTGCTTTACATTTGATTATATTGTAAGCATGCAGCATGTCTTTGTATATTTTTTGTGAATCAGACGTTTTGTTTTACACCATCTGCGTTCAGCCTTCCTGCATTCTCTCTTTTGGGTTTGACTGCAGTGACATTTCTCCATGGTGCTCTCTGTTTGCTCCACTACTACTCATTGTTATTGTTATGGGTAATGTCATCCATAACAATAACAATGTTTGAGTTGAAATTGTTCAGGAAATCATCAACAGATCCAGATGATAAGTATGGTGTCATGCTCATTTTGCTTGGGAAAAGTGTAGCTGTTCTGTCATTGTTAAACCTCTTCTAAGAATTGACATGCCGTGATTTCTTTTGTCTTGAGGCCCGAATATCAAAGAACACACAGTAATGATCTGATGAAGCTACATCCTTAACAGAGGCTGACATGTTGAGATCTTTTGAAATAACCAGATCCAGAGTGTGACCATGTGTAGGGCCTACAGTCTCTGTGTAGGACGTTCGGACTATGGTCTGGGTTGCCTGGGACCATAGTGTCTGATTTTCAAAAGAACACCAAGTGACCCCAGGAAGCACCACTTGTGTCAGAGTACATGGGTGTAACTTTGCCTTGAAAAGTGCTGGGGAACAAGAATGTACAGAGAGCAAGAGCTGCCTTCAGTTTAGCTGTGCCTCAGACTCATGTCCTCTTTAAGACAGAGTCATGTCCCCTTTAAGAAATCAAGTCCTCGTGCACTCTCACATTCACTGAAAGGACACCAGCACTGGGGCTGAAGTTCACTGACACTTTTATCGATGTTTGTCAAGCCTATCTGATTATGGTCAAGATTTTATGCTCAAGCTTATCTGATTTGGACAGTGTAAGACATATGAGCATTTGGTTTAAAACAGATGTGCAGTAGGCCAATAGTTGTTTCCCGTTTATTTTTTAAAGTCATTTCAGTTGTGCCCCATTTCTTATTGTGACGTGGAGTTATTAATTGGCCAAGCAGGGTCCTAACAAGTAGACAAGTTTTGTGTGTAAACTAATGGGCTAGTGGGTTTGTTTCTGCAGTACTGGGGTCCAGACAAAGAAAAAGTCAGGAAACCATTGTACCATTTCCCTGCACCATTTCCAACTTGAAAACTTGTCATTTATGTAAGGCCTATATACTGTATGCATTTATCCGTTCATCTTTTTTGTTAATTGGTTCATGTGGTTATGCTTACATACATGATTACAGTTGTAGTTACAGTCACATTGGGATTAGGGATAGGAGTAGATTTTAGGCTACCTGTTGTACTGGGGCAAGGATTAGGTTCGGCGTTTCAATTTACAGCAAGACAGAAACAAATCTTATGAATGCTACCGCCAACCCCACATTACTGATGGCATCTGAGACTGGAAATACACGATTATGCGTCATTAGACACAAAAACATTTATGACTGACAGGCATATGTAGCTGGAAGATAAGGTCTACAGTCTTGGGTGTGGATTGTTGATTTTATAAAACCACCATGAAGACTGAAATACATATGTATAATGAATATGAATTATGGATGTATTTGGTGTGCAGCACATGTGTGGTTGAACATCGGTGTTTCTATATGTTGTAGTCAGCAACTGTAGTGTATACATATATGTTGTACTCACCAAGTGTAGTGTATACATATGTGCTGTAGTCACCAAGTGTAGTGGATACATTTGTTGTTCTCACCTAGTGTGGAGTATACATATGTGTTGTTCTCACCAAGTGTGGAGTATACATATGTGTTGTTCTCACCAAGTGTGGAGTATACATATGTGTTGTTCTCACCAAGTGTAGTGAATACCATGATTTACTCACTGCATCAACATCGCAGAGAACCAGACAAACCTGTTAGAATGGCATTCCTCACTTTCTTTAAACATAATCTGTCAATCTCTCTAACGAAAACTGAAAAATCTATCTCATAAGCCATGCCTCAAATTACAGCCTTAAACCTGGGGAATCTCCAGATATACTTAAACTATATATGTGAACTTTACAAACAATTATTAATCAGAGCAATAACATCAGCTCAAACTAACAGTCCTTCTGTGTCCTTCAGTTCTGTCCCCTGTGCTGCCGGCTCCTGACAACATGTCCGTAAAGTGTGACAGCTATGGTGTTGTACTGGACTGGGAGGCCTCTGGTCTCAGCATGGAAGCCGACTTCCTGATAGAGCTTGTGCCAGACCATGGGTAAGTGTGGCCCACACCTAACTCCACACTCACATTCTTAGGACTGTCCAAACTGGTGCTAGCTAATGACTCACTGAGTTACCAGTCATACAGAAACCTCAGAGGTACTGAAATCACAGGAAGGTCTTAGCTTAGAGTTTCCCTTCAAGATAATTAGTCTAAAACTTGGTTTAATGTGTGTTCTGGAAAGCTTGTCCTAGTTCTTTAAAGTCATTTGTTGATTCTCTAATTGCCTGATTCAGGCAACATGAATTCCTCTGCTAGCGTAAAGATCCAGTCTTGCAAAATTGTATGTCATGCTTCTTTGGGATTTTACTCATCTGATGCATACACATGTACAAAAGTACATAGAGGAATGAAAAGAAAACACCACAAACCTTTCCCAGTATGTTCAGTTTGTATCATGTACTGACAACATTTGTACTACATAGTGTGCTGTAGCAATGGTTAGTGTTCAATGAAAAAACAGCATTTAAATGGTTAAAGTGTTCAACAAAAACAGCATTCAAATGGTTAAAGTGTTCAATGAAAAACAGCATTCAAATGGTTAGTGTTCAACAAAAAACAGCATTTAAATGGTTAACGAGAGAAGTCCTGAGCAGGCTTCATTTTTTATAGCATTCAAAAGGTCATGTATACTATATTAGGAAATGCCAGTCTTATTTACATAATGTAGTCTTAAACTATGGTTAAGCACTGGGTTAGTGAAGACCTCAACATTTGGCTTCATGTAGAAAAAAAAAATTAAGAATGACTTCTGGCTTTGTGTGTGAACATGTTACCCACGTTAACCATATACGTGCTGAATGTGAAGAATTGCCGAATGTGACTCTTGGTTACACCCTGATTCGCTTCTTCAGGAACAGAACAACACGAATCACGGGGCATCGTCATATCAACATATCCGATGAGCTGTGGGATGCTGCGTTCAACCGCTACGTTGTGACGGTGAAGGCCAGGGACGGTACTAGGGAGTCGAAGGCAGCCCCATCACCAATCTTCACCTACAATCGTCTGGAGACTGCAGACATCATATGTGAGTTTCATCTTTTACTCCTTTATTACTCCTAAAGTGAGAAACTGAAGCGGATCAGCCTGCAGTTGAATGATTTCATTTATGTTTTTTTTTACTAACCCCGGCCCCACATTGTGTTCCACACCTTGTGTCCCCAGGCTACCTTGAGTTTCCTGCCATCGATCTGTCTCCTGGAGACAACCAGCTGATCGTTAGATTCATCAGCCCATTGCATCTGTATGGACACACACCTGCATTACGTAACCTCACAACTAGCAAAAAACTGCTAAAATACCAAGTCACAAGCAGCCAAGAAGGAAGTAATGAGGTATGTCCACGTCTTTCAGACAGTTCCACATATTCTGCATATTGCCATTTACACTTTACTCGTGTTGCATAAATCTTAGCTCGATGCTAAGAGACTGGGGGATCCTCCACCCAGGTGAGCTTATCGGTGTTACTACTCAGCACTCATTTCCTGTCGTTTCAGTCCGATGAAACGTTTACTTGCTTTCCCGATTCGGCCGTGTGTGAGAGCAGCGTGATGTTCGGCGAAGTGCGAGAGGAGTATTGTGTCACTCTCTCCGGAGAAATTTCTCAAACCCCCTTACGGAAAACAGAGCCCCTCTGTTACAGAGGCAGACTGAAACCAAGTAAGTCAATGCAGCTACACCTGGAACACCTTTAAGATGCTAACGATTGTGTACTGCAGGAATTCATACACACATCCTGTAGATCATGTACACTTTTGTTCATTTATGATCATTTCTTATTCTGTGTTAAGCTTGACAGATTTACACCGATGGATCATGCTATGTACATCTATACTTCTAATAATTATGCTTCTGTAAGTTAAATATAACTTGATGGTCCTGGATGCTAGGAGCTATAATTTCTACAGTTATGCAATCACTAGATCAGGTTCATGACTTCTCAAGTTAGACCCCAACTGGTTAATGAGCAAAATCACCATCACCCAAGATGATGATGACTATGATGATGACTCTGGCTTTAGATTCTACACTGTCCAGCTGAGGTGGTACCTGCTCTAATATTGTCCACTCTAGCAATAATCTTAAATTTATTCTGGATTCAACTTTTCATCTCATTACAAGATTGACTCCCTGGATCCCCGATGGTTGAGAGGACTTATGGGATCCTACTGGCATAAATGTCAAAAATGTGATTGTCACCTTTGTTGCTTAATGATGTCCTGTATGATCCAAGACTTTTGTAATATATCCAAGCATGGTATGTGGAATGGAGGTTTGACCATTTAGATTTCTGACTGGATAGGTTTTTGTTGAGGGGCAGGTTTGACTGGTTAGCTCTCTTGCGTAGACACAGTAGAGGCTGATTAAGCTTGCTTTGAGATTTTCCATTAGGGAGACAGATCAGGTGGTTAGACTTCTGTCCTTATGTTATAAAACCCATCTGAAGAGATTCCATGTGTGCAAATAAACACTGAGAATCTGAATATCAGTTCTGTCTTCTGACTCATCTATACCGAACTAGTACTGAATTAGTACTGAATGCTACTACAACTGAACATGAAACCCTCTTTCTCAAGTACTGAAAATGTGTAATTGGATCACATTTGCAATCAAGCTCACAATTGTAATCAGACTATAATTGTAAGTCAGACTGCCACCTGCAAGTTATCATTCATCAGATCTCCCACATAAGACTGCCGGAGGTGATCCACTGACTCTCCTGTCGATCCTTCGCAGGTCCTTCGGTCACTGTGTACATTATCGCAGTGATCGTCTCTGTGGTAGTGATCAGTGCTGTATTGTTTCTTACATTATGTCTGCAAAAGGCAATCAAGAAGAAAAATCTGGCGAAGTTTCCAAAGATCCTGGTATGTTTTGGTTTGATTCAATTACCTAATTAATTAGCCAAATTAATTCAGTTGAGATTTTCTACCAATTACTAAATCCCATTCAACTAAATATTTAGCTTATCTATTCCAGTCAGCTATTTGATACCCATATACACATATGCATACACACACTACTAAACTGTGCTACTAAACATATGTATATATATATATATATATATATATATATATATATATATATATATATATATATATATACACACACACGCACGCGCATGTGCATGCCCAGTTGTTTGACTTTGCTTGCTTTTCTGGTTTGCCAGGAGAACAAGCTAAAATTCAAACACCTGAACACAATCCTGAAGATGGAGACTGACCCCGTGGTGGAAAACCCCGTGGTGGAACCCGACATTGCAACTTCTCTGCAGAACGACTTGCCAGACAGCACCGTCCTGCTGGAGACATTAGCCAACAGCACACAGCACTCTGATAAATCCAGCTCTTTTATTAGTGAAGAGAACGCAGGAAAGGATTTGGGCAGCTGGGATCCGATAGAAAAATACGGCATAGAAACTACCAGCAGCTTTTCGTCGGATTATGACTGCCCGCACAGAATTGAAATGGGCCTTGGAGATTTCGTAGACGGCTACGGCCCGCGAGACATGTTGTGAAACCCTGAGTGGCCAAATCGCAACCAATAAGGAAAAAGAAGGGGCTTGCCAGCCAATGACGATAGACAAAAAAAAAACTTTTGGATTTGAGAGGAATGGCGTTTCTGAAGCTGGACAGGTAGCACTGGCCTGAACAAGCATTTTCTTTCCCTCCATGTGGTCATATTCCTATGTCAGTCTTCCCAGAAGACCTTGGTGTTTAAACGGGTCCTGTACAATACAAGACTCCTGTTCCACACCAACTCTCACAGGTGCAGAGATTGCCGTACGTCGGTTGTTCCAACCTCTCAAATGAAGCTACATTGCAAAATCAACTGATGTAGATCAGCCTGAGTTGATCAGTCTTCCCGAGTGCCAACCCAGATGTTGCCCTTCAGCTGTGGGGCACAGCACAGAATCAGGAGGGCTTTGAACTCTGGGGCAGGTCCAACCCGAGTGCCATGACACCCTGACGGTGAAGCTTCCTGTAACTCTCAAACATCAGATGTCAATCTTAACCACCCACTTGACCAACATTGTTCCTGCGGGAACTGAACCAGTCCGCAAGAGTCTAAATGCTTGTATATAAAGCACCATCATTCACAAATTGGTAATAGTTTTTTTTTTCTGCTGGTTTACAGATTCAATGTATGTGGTAGCCACATATTTGGACATTAACTGTAAATTACCAATAATATGATCAGCAGATGGATGAATTGTGATCCTTATCAGTTTGCAAATTCATTATATGAAGGTTTTATTACAAAAATAAAGAAATGCAATTTTATTGAATTTCAATCAACCTGTGTGCTATTCAACAAAAAATGTTTTATATAAAAATATTCTGGGGAGTAACTCCAGTAAAGGATACAGAGGCAGTCAAAACTAGTGAAGTATATGACATTTGCATAGCAACCACATTTCAGACAGCTGATAAGGTTGTCAGCCAGGGTGCAGCACCAGGAAATACAAGCCACAATATCACACACAGCTTAGCAAAGGAGACAAGCAGCATTTAGCAGCCAAAATGTCAGCGCTCACTGGGTAGGTCAACCTTGATTAATTAACAAAATGAACTAAATCACAGGAACAAAGACTTATACCTTATGGAAGCAAAACAAACCATTCTGATCCTTCCATCTGAAGAAAGCAAGCCAGAAAAGAAGCTTTGACTAAACTAACAAAGAAAAAGGAAGTTGAACAAGGAACAAAAAAACACTCCGAATACAAGCGACCACATGGTCTTGCCCAAGGGTGGGAACGGCCTAGACAGTCATGGTAATGAGCAGAGGTGTAGCGCAAACAAAAGTCTCTTCACAGGGTCAATAGAGGCCTTTTATGCAGCACTGCAGATTGCCCTCGTGTGTGCTGAATCAAAGGTGGGTGGAGTCTTGAGCCATTGTCACGTCTCTCTCCACAATTTTGGCATGATACATAGTTCCAAGAGGTAAAACCAGTTATATTCAAAACAGTAGCTATATATAAATGAGGATTCTAGGAAGTAACTGCAGTGTGTACTTGAGTAAAAGATGCAAAGAAATTTGGAACTACACAAGTTGTTCAGAGAAACGGATGTTTTAAATAATTAAAAACGACAAGGCACTGCAATGCACACTGCATTAGTTACACAGGTTTATTGGTATCAGCTGATACTTTACCAGCATTGTAGCAACATCTGTTTTGCACATAAACTTGATTCACCTCCTAGAACTTCAGAAGCACATCTACATGCAACCATCTGCTTCCACTCCTGCTGCTATATCAATCTTGATAATGGCACAACATGGACTATTTAACATGGAAACATTTCTCGATTTCATGACTCCAGTCCAAGAAGCAAAAGTGTACAATAAAAGACAATCAGAAGTCCCGAAAAGATGCAGGTTACATACTTCAACAATCGTTTTTCATCTTCAATCCTACATAACCATCACGTCTTCACTGAAGGGCTTGCATATAAAGTCAATCCAGCAGCAAACACATTAAAAAGTGTGTGAAGAGTCTGTGTGTCCCATCAGCTTCCCAGCTCGGGCGTTCGCTCCCCTGAACGGAGGAGTGTGTGGAGTTTCTCGGACCGCCGAGCCATCCTCGCCGACGCCTCTGGGGCCGGTGGGAGGGGCGCGGTGGGACATGCAGGGCTCTAGGAGAGCTTCAGGCCCTGAACGTTTGCCCTCAGACCCACCATCTGCTTCTCCTGCTCCTGCTTCTCCTGCTTAAACGCCAGCTTATTCATCTTCTTCTCCACACGTCTCTCCTGAGAGCAAATGGGACAGAAGCCAACATCAGAAGACTGGGATCTCCCACGATGCACCACGGCATGCACAATGAAGGTTTAGTGACAGAGTAACAATTAACAATTAAACCTAAATATTTGTTAGAGCATAACATTCATTGGTTTGGCATCTTCTCTGTTTCTTTATGTCAAAAATAATAAAAATAGGTGCAAACCTTTGACTGGTACTGTATATAGTTCAAAAAATAATTATTACTGCAGTTGTCATGCAGTCGTTTTTTCTTTGGAAACCAAAACAAAAATACATTTAACCTATTTAATTTATGCAATTGTGTAAAGTTGGCAAAATTAACAAAACACGTGAAAAACCATGTTTGGTATTTGGAATCCGGCATTCGGCCAAATGTTTGTTTTTGTTTGGTTTTGGCCTAAAATTTTCATTTCGGTGCATCCCTAATGTAGTATTCATCTTGTCCTTAGAATCAAAGATCACATCAAATGTGTAGATATCACATCCCTAGTGTTGAACTTTGCTGAGGGACTCTGGATGTGACGTTGTATTTTGCCAGTTTGCCTGCTGTGATGCTTTTGGCACGCAGTTTTGCTGACATGGTCTTCCACCTGCCAACGTCTTGAATCAGACACAAGTCCAGGCAGAACAGGGAAACACAGTTGGCTCATGTTCCAACGCAATGGCAACGTACAAAAGGCCTGGATACTGGTCCAGACACGCCCCCACCATGGTGCCCTGAGCTACACCGGCTACCGCTTCCATCACCACCAACCCCCCTCATGCAATCATTCCACCCCCAACACATGCAAATCTCCCCCCCCCCCCCCCACACACACACACAGGTGTAGTACCTTCCTCTCGTCTTTAACGGCCTGCTTTCTGAGTTTGCGCTCCTCCTTGCTCTCATGCCGTGACCGTGGCTGGGTGGAGGCGCGGGGCAGGTCAGAGGCATTGATGCGCTCCATGCGCTCCACCTGCCGCGCCGTCGGGCCGTTTTTAGGCAGTACGTCCAGCGGGATCCCCGTCTTACCGGACACTCGGATCTGCTTGGGCTGCTGCACACGCACGGACAACGCATGGGTCAACCAATCAAGATGACTGGAAAGCATTCCCAAATACTGCACTGACCAATCTGCACGTTTCTGAGCCACTGTCTCACATGCAAGCTGATTGGTTAATGCCGACTTTAGTCTTCGCTCACCTTTGGTTGCTCGTTAATCAACTTTGGATGATTGTAGAGGTTTGAGTACGTGCCTACAGGAGAAAACAAAGGGGTCTTGTTGAATAACAACATGTTCACAGCTGGATAAAACGCATCTTCAGTAATCTGGTGTTTAAAAATATTAAATCCAACATGCTGGAGGTTTGTATTTGACCTGTGCAGCAACCTGTGTTATATGTGGATTAGACGAAACTCGGGATTACGCGGCATGAACTGGGGTCGGAGGTGATCACTCACTGATGATAGTCTCACAATCCCATTTCTCAGCAAGGGGCTCCTCAATAACCAGCGTTTCCGTCTCGTGCTCTTCATCCTCATCATCCTCGTCTTCCTTGAGCGAGGGCAGCTCAGGTGGACCCAGCTGGTCTGGCTTCTGGAACCTATGACAATGGCAGTTACGCCACGTGCACACACATGGAATGCAGACAACACACACACACAGGAATGCTGAGAGGTCTAAAAATGAACTAGAGAGACACAGGCAGGAACAGACATGCAAGTACAGCGCTCACTCACACACACACACACACACACACATACTCTTTCTCCTTCTGTTTGAAGTAGTCCTGGATGACCTCATCCAAGCGCATGCTGCCTGGGTCAATAAAGCCCTCCAGCTCCGCGTTGTCCAGAGCACCGATCTCATCATCATCAAACTGCTCAAAGAACTGCAAGCACACAGACCTTGCATAGTTTAATATATAACACTACATACCCTAACCTAACATTCTCACAGTATTCTACAGTTTATAACCTTTTATAACAGTCTAATGTTCCCCAGTGACTGTCTGGACACGCTCGGGTGTACCTTTTCAAAGCGGTCGTCCAGGAGGGTGAGCTGCTCATTACGTCGCATGACGGAGGAGGTCAGGGAGTAGTCGGTGAAGCGGCTCTTCGTTTCACACTCCATAAACATGCACCGTCCCCGACCGCCTACATCGCTCTCCTCCTCATACTCACTTCTGTCGTCCTCAGACACACCACCGGCTGAGTCGTAGTTCTGCTCTTCCTCTTCACCGCTCTCTCCCTCGTCTGTGGACTCCCACTCCTCATCGTCGTCATCACCACCTTCATCACTGCAGCATGATTGCATGGGTTCAGAGAAACCAGAATACATCTCCACAGCCTCAACCTACAGACATTCCTGCAGCACTATTGTCATTTCTAAGAGCTTTTCACTAGAGTCCTGCAAACCATGAAAAAGCACCTCCTCACATGTAACCCACATAACCAACATTAGACCAAGATCTGCTCCAAGAGGAAGGAAAATTACATGCCAGGAATGGATGTAAAGGAATGGATGTGGTTGTAAATGGTTCTACACTTAGGTTATGTACTGAGAAGCTGGTCTTATTCTGAAGAACAATGATCAAAAAAGGAGGTGGGATACAACAAACATACATTACTGCTCAAAAGTTTTGGGTCACTCGTAAATTTGCCCGTTTTCCAAAGAAAGACGCACGCAATTCACAAACAATTTTGAATTGTCCATTGCATTTATTTAAACTATTTAAACGTATTCAATGATTTTTAAAGAATGAAAATGTTTGTGTTACGGCCTATTCTTCAGTTTAGTAACTGAAGCATCAGTAGTTGCTGCCGTTTTTACAGGCTGAAAAAGGTCAGAGGGCTCTAGTAAGGACAGATAAAGGAGTGGGAGGTGCCGATGCACAACTGTGCAAGAAGACTTTTGAAGAAGAAGATTTTTGAGTGTCTGTAACTAAATGCAGCCCGTCAAACATGCGTGTCAGCAAACAGTGAAGAGTCGAAGGATGTTGGACTTCATGGCACAATTGTCAAGAAAAAGTCACACCTCAAACTGGCCAATAAAAAGAAGGGACTGCGATGAGCCAAACTAAAAAAAAATAAAACACTGGACACTGGGAGACTGGAAGAAGGTGTGGTGGACAAATGAGTCCAAGTTTCAGGTGTTTGGATGAAACAGAAGAACAATTCTGAGGCGCAGAATCAATGAAAAGATGCAAGACCAATGCTTAATGCCATCCGTCATGCATGGCGGATGCAATGTGATGGCCTGGGAAGCTTTGGAGGTGGTAAAATAGGAGACTTATATGAAGTGGAAGGCATCTTGAAGAAAGATGGCTAGCATAAGATTTAGCAACTCCATGCCTTACTCTGTGGACAATGCTTCATTGGGGCCAATTTCATCCTATAATGAATAATCCTATAATATAATATAATATAATCCTATAATGAACAGAAACACACCTCCAAAATGTGTTAGCAATATTTAAAAATACCTCTGGTTCTGAACCCTATTGAGCTGATGTGGAGCTGCTTGACTGCGCAGTGTTGAGCAAGACTGCATCAAGCCAATCCAAGTTGTGGGAGGTGCTCCAGGACGCATGGGCAGAAATCACATCAGATTACCATGAATTGACAGCTAGAATGCGTAGGGTTTGCCTGGCTGGCATTGCTGCAAAAGGTGTCTGCAAAATGTGAAGTACACGGTCATCATTTCCTTTCAAATCAATATTTCTTTCTCTGACCATGTCTGAATGTGCTGTTTGTTCACTATATTTCTTAATCTCATGTGTGTTTGCATTGAAAACAAGAAAGATTTCAGTGATGCCAAACATTTGAGCAGTAGTGCGTATCTAGCATCTTATGCAGATAAGAATCAGGAAACAATAGTCATTACCCAATTATCTTAGAATTCCTAATTATTCACAGCTAAGAAAACGCTATTAACTTCACCAACACATCAGAGAACACCAGAGAACCATGGCAGACCACACCAACCCCTTGCTGCCGTCTCCTGGCACGACGTCGTTGGCCTTTATGACAAAGTCGTCATCCAGGATGTTCTCAGGGTCGTCGAAGTCGAAGTCCTCGTCCATCGCTGCCACAATGTCAGGGTCCATGTCCAGCCGGGGGCCTGCAGGACCAAGGGAGTCGTTTACTCAGTCTGAGGTCGGCCATCACACCGCCCAAAATTCAAAAATATGGTGGGGGTGGAGGGCGGTGTTCTCATTGAACAATCTGAAATCTCACTGGACAATCTGAGGTAAAACAGAATGTGTCACATCATCAGAATGTGTCACATCATAAATTGTGTTTCCATATGCAAATGCAGCGCTGCCCATCCTCAGGGTCAACGCTGCATATTCATAGATTCTCCAGGTCATGTCCTGAGAGACTTTCAGATACATAAGCAAACAGAGCTCATCAGTCCCCTCTGCACGACAGGGGACGTGCATGTGTGTGGTGTGTAATCTACTCACCAGACACAGGGGCTGCTTTGTTTAACAAACCCACTTCCTCCTCAAACTCGGAGGCGAACACAGACGACGGCAGCGTAATGGAGGACACCTGCAACGCAGAGATGGGAAAAACAAACACAGCGTCGTGAGACAACGGGGACACTACACTCCACTGTTGGTCCAGTATTGAAGGTGTCTCAACAAAACTGTAAATCAAAACAAACAGCCACAAAAACAAAACATGAAACCAGCCTTACAGGAATCACAACAACTTCATCCTCGCATTCATCTTCCACCTCCTCAAAGGTTAGAGGTCGCATGTCGCGGTGAGGTCGGGAGGCTGAGACCAGCTCTGCGGGCTGTGACGTCTCTCGGAGGTGCTGCAGGTAGTCATAGTCGTCATCGAAAAACACGCCGAACTTCCTCTGCTCCTCCATCCTCTTTTCCGCCTCCACCTGCTGAACACCACTGAGCTTTACGGACATTCTACACCCACTCCGGCTGGGCCGGGCCAGGTCTGGGCAAAAGCACTTTTACAACATGCTACTCGGCACTTGCGGCAGCTTGTTCTCAGACACGTGAGCGTCCGCAGCCACTGGACATCCGTAAGCGTCTGTCTCACCTTTGCGGCGGGTAAGAGAACATGCTGAGGGGCCTTCTCGTCCGCTGCCAGAGGGTCCTTTTGACTCCTGTGCACCAGATGGAAAGACACTGCATTCTTCTTGCATATGAAAGCCTTCTTCTTTCTGTGAGGCTGTACAGAGCAGACAGGTGTGATTACTGCACGTGAGGACAGGAAATAGGCATTAACTGACATTTCCAGTTAACAGTGACCACTGGTGACTCCTGGGTTGACTCTTAGAACTAATAATTATGAGCTCACAATTAAAGTCCCCAGTACCTGGTTGGGGGGGGGGGGTTACTTCTCCCTCGTCACCCAAAACAGGACTACTGTACCTATGCCTGTATCTATCACGTGTTCAACCTCTGACGCTTATTGACTACTAGCTAGCTATATGCGCTAGCAGTGTTACTTAAAGGGTCTTTAGCTTGTCTTAGCTTGTTTAGATGTCTGGCCTTCAGCCTTTCGCAAGTTTTCAAGTTCTCGAATTTCGATTCTAACTAGCAACGTAGCTAGCTAGGACAATAACTCTAAACAAGTGATATTAGAAAGATACTTCCCTCGCTAGCCAGATAACTAGCTATGCTAGCTAAATGGCATATTGCTAGATAGCTAAAAGTCTAAATGCAAATGTCCGCTTACCATTTTGTTGAAAGTGTGCGTTAAAACTGATTTTGGCCCCTTTACGTATAATGCTGTCAATTCCCGAAAGCCATGAACTTTAGAACCAGCTAAAAGGCAAACTTAGCTTGTATTTCCAGGGACACTGTTAAGACACATGCTTTTTCGGCCATTTTGATTCGGTCCACCCTACGTCACAGTAAACGTCACATGTATCGCCCAACTTAGGTAAAACGACCACTACTGAGTAAGACGCTCTTTTAAGTTTACAGCGCGAACAACTTTACTGCGGATAAATGCACACATTACATCTATTAAATATTACAAACTGCTATGTCGTTAATGTACTACTAAATAGAGATGCATGAACGAGGCTTTCAGGAGCCTTTTGAACCACTATGTTAAAAATTGGTTCTAGATCCACAGACTCAGTCACACGGGTGACTCACGGGTGACATCTGCTGTTAAGAGTATGTATTGCAGACATGATGGCTACACCAGTGCCACTTATATATCAGTCAGCAGCTCCGATACTAGTTTATGTTTCTGTGTTTTATTTCCATTGTAGATCAAAGATTGACTGATAGATTAATTTATGATGTTTGTTACTGGTATTGGTATATAAATCATAATTATAGGGTAGATTTGGGTGAAGGACTAGAAATGTGTTAAAAGATGCGCATTATGGATCTCTAGAGGGCGCTCGTGGGTTTGTAGTAAAACAACAGCTGCTAAACTGTGTGAGGGCTCAGACTATGGCGTGACGTTGGTGTGACTTGACACAAGTGAGGACGAACTGTTCTGGGGTGCGTTTCCCAAAACGTTCGTAACTCTAAGTACTTCGTAACCTCGTACTTAAGAATATTCTTACATTTACGAGTGTTTCCCGAAACCCTTCGTAACTTACGTCGTACTTATAGTCGTTCGTAATTTAAGAATATTCGGACCCATTCGTAACTCACTAAGTACTTCTTAACTCGAAGCTCGCGTGCAGTTCTACCTCAAAAAGGATAGAGGCCGCTGATTTCACTCGTGCTGGTTTTAAGCACGTCATTACAACGTTTGCGTTTATGTGTTTTATTAGTATTTTCTTTTGAAGTAATTACATCGCATATACCACATTGTCAACATAAATCAAATGGTCTACTTTGAATTATTTAGCATTAGCTGATATGTTCCCAATATTTAATTAAACATCTCCGTTCATCATCGTGTAGTGTATAGCGTTTCAGACTTTCACAATTAATGTATGTTTTTGCAAAAAAATGGCTACAAGTTGGCCTATTAAGCTTGTTTTAACTTAACCAATCAAACTGACTGATTAATCAGTAGCACATATAAGTAACCTGGAATAAGGCTAGTAGTTGTGCTTGTGTGATGAACATGGCGGCTCTTCAAAGGATATTGGATTTGAATAGGAGAAATTATTTAAGAAGACGACGTAATCCACGAAGTAATGTAGTTAGCCTGAATGCAGCACAGCGTTTGAATACGAATCCCCCTAGATCTTCCACATGATGTGCTGTGTGACAGATACCGGCTGTACAGGGATAGATCATGGCTCTCCTTGAACTTGTGCAGGAGGAGCTGGCTAGAGGAACGAGGAGAAATTTTGCCCTTAGCTCCACAGTGCAGTTATTGACAGCCCTCCAGTTTTATGCCACAGGTGGATTTCTGCAGACTGTTGGTGATGCCCACGGACTAAGCAAAGCTGCCGTATCTAAATGTGTGCATGCTGTTACTAAAGCATTGCTTCGCCATGCAGCAACATACATAAAATTTCCAAGGACTAGAAAATTGGTTTTCATGCAACTGCAAACATTCCTGGAGTTGGTGCAGTGGACGGCACTCTGATCCCCATACACACTCCCAGCCTCTTGAGCCCAATCTACATCTGCCGTAAGGGCTTCTCTGCTTTGAATATACAAGTACTATGCAACCACCAAGGCCTCTTTATGGACATTGTGGCCAAGTGGCCTGGGAGTACTCATGACTTCATCTGGGCCAATTCTGGAGTGTGTCAGATGGCTAGGGATGGCACATTTGATGGTTTGTTTTTGCCTAGACACACCAAAAAATAAAATACTTTGGATAAGTGATCTGTGTGTGGTAGATTTTGATATAAACATACACTCCGAGGCATTTGTTGTGGTGCAAGTCTTACTTTCAAATAAACATTTTTCAAGAAATACATCTATACCCCTTGGTATCCCTTCAGTAGCTGTGGGGCCCAGTATCCCAAGTGCCTTTTTCCCCCTCAACAGTAAGGGCACTTGTGGACATTTGACCTCCACCAGTCTTAGCCCTCTCCTTTCTAAGTTCTGCCCCCTTTTTTGGCTTGACTAGAGAAGTCATGCCACTTTTTCCTTACCTCTACGCCTGATGTCTTAATGCCACTACAGGCACTGATATTATTTGCAATACTGTCCCATTTTTTTTTCTGAATTTGAGGAACTTCCTCGTGCTTTTGAAAATAATATACTTTTGTTTCGTTTTCTTGTTTGCCATGGTTTTGAATGACGTGTGAAAGGTTAATATTGTGCCCTATTTATAGCCTTGATATACGATCAGTCAGAATTGCAAAGGTAATAATTTTAGAGTTCTTCTCATTATTTTTCTTATACTTGACATTTCAACAGTTATTAGTTGGTAGTTTTTATGATTGTCATTTTCCCAATGATACTTTTGTGTCGTAATAATGAAAAATTTATATAAATCGGAGGGTCGGTTTTCGACTAGCGGAGCTTTTCTAGCGTAGATGCAGAGGCGGAGTCAACAAAGAACTACTTAAAACTCGTTCGTAAATTTGGAGACTAAGAAGGCTTTTGGGAAACACTCGTAAAATTGGCCTTCTTAAAGTTACGTCGTTCTTAAAGATGTTCGTAAATCTCTAAGATCGTTCGTTATCGGGAAACGCACCCCTGACCAGTAGGTAAGTGGGTCTCCGGATCTTTCTGAGTGTAGATCAGTGCACCTCAACTATGGCGTTTGTGTTGCTTTTAGAATCCTAGCATTGCTGGCATGACTGTCAAAGAGCTTATCTGACATCTGAACTCTTGTAAATTATGGATATCTTAGACCACATAGAGGTAAGCAATGTAACAGTGGTTTAAACCATAAATCTATATATAACCTTGTGGTAAAAAGTGTGGTTCAGCCTCCCTCTGGTCATACAAATGCTGAAGCTTATATCACGCGTTCAGTTCCTGTGCAAACTGACATCACAGGATGACCCACTGACATGTAAGCCTAACATTTGTAGTGCTGTTAATTAATTCTGATTGGTCCCTGGATCACATCAAAGGACTGCCTAACGCACAGCATCGTCATGACCACAGCCAGAGAACGCAGTGGCTACAGGGACACCAGCAGAGACGCTGACGCCAGTTGCTGTCCGACCTGTGCATCCTGTGTGATTCGGACTGTATACTGGAACACCATGTTACATTTGTACAGCCCTACAAGATGTGCTGTAAAATCTTGCATAAATGGGTTGAATGACAGGAAATGTGAGAAATGGAATTAAAAGCCAGGGACTGTTTAAACATTCGTGTACAAATGTAATGGAGTGAATCTTTTTCTATTGCTTTCGAGGTCAGGGAGTAATAGAGTTGTAAAAAAAAGTTCAGTGTAATTGAAATTCCAGTGTCATTTTGATGTATGCATGACATTTATTGCACATGCAGGCTAAATCAGGCAGAGTGTGCAGATCAGGCAGCGCGAGTCGATTCGAGACAAATTGATGCCAAGTGTAAACTCCATAGTGCATGCCTACTTATGACAGAGACGAGGTGGAGTGATAATTCCAGGAGTGAATTGGATTTGAAATTGAGTCAGTTTATTTCAAATTGAGTTACAATCAGTATTAGCTTTATGAAGATCAACTCTGAGGAAACAGACAAGTGGCATTCATATTTTATTCTTAATGTACCAACTCAAATTTGGGAAGTAATGAATCAAAGCAGGGCTAAAGGAAAAGACTCCCTAAATCAGCCCTCAAGTAGATCAGATGAAAACACACAGAAAAGTCATAAAGTCTTCTGAGCATATACAGAGCTTCAGGAGACTAGTCTTGAACTGAATTCCACAGTAACTGAATTCATTTATACTACATTATGGCCTTGGCTTAAGGTAAATCCTTTGGTGTTGCAGGGAACTACTGCATCATAGAGAGATCATATAGTGGTTACATTTTAGCACCATTCGATTAACCGTGGCACAGCATAGCAGAGCATTCATTTGATGGCCGGATATTTCTTCTGTAGTTTGCCATCATCTTCAGATATTCATGGACAAGAGGAGAAACTGTTAAAAAAAGGACAAAGTTCAAGGTATTTAAAAATGCATTTTTAATTTTTTGTTTTAGGATAAATGTAATGTCACCACCTACTTGTTGAAAGTTCAAAGAGATTTCTCCTCTGTTATATTGGTCAAAGGATTGGAAAACTCCTGTAAAAATGGAATGTAACATGAATTATATAATTTGTTTAAACTTCACACTGAACTGTAGGCTAGAACATTCTAGAATTCACAGGGAGGTCCGTTCTCAGTCCTCCAATCAAATGCCCTGGAAGGCCTCCGCATTGGGTCAACAGCTCCAACATGTTTGGTTGAACTTGATAGTTATGTTATTCAGTATCAAGAACTAGGAGAAGAACTCCTGAACTAGGAGTGCTGGAAGTACAGCTCTGGTGGGAGGTGTATTTACCCCAGTGGGAGTACAGCTCTGGTGGGAGGTGTATTTGTAAGTCGCTCTGGATAAGAGCGTCTGCTAAATGCCGTAAATGTAAATGTAAATGTATTTACCCCAGTGGAAGTACAGTTCTGGTGGGAGGTATATTTACCCCAGTGGAAGTACAGCGCTGGTGGGAGGTGTATTTACCCCAGTGGAAGTACAGCTCTGGTGGGAGGTGTATTTACCCCAGTGGAAGACTAAATGTATTCATTTTAGGGCTGGAAAAGGAGTGTCCATGTGAAACCAAACCAAAACGTCTCCGGTGCAGTTGCTTTGCTGACCCAACGTGTGACCGCATGTGTTCTGTGGTGTTTCAGGATACTAACGGAACATGTTCTCCAGACGCACGATGAGCGTAAGGTAATCGTCGAAGTCAATTTCATAGTTTTCATCTCCAAATCTCAACGCCAGCAGCTGAAGTAGTTTATTGTTCAACTGCATCCCTTTAAAAACACACAGGACAGTTCACAAAAGTGCACCAGCTTCAGATATGTTATATATGTGCAACAGCCTATATGTTGTTTTGATTGTGTGTGTGTGTCCACCTGCTGCTTTCAGTGCGAGGCGGAGCTCATAAGAAGACATGCAGCCATTACGGTTTGTGTCGAAGGAGAGGAACAGCATCTGCAACACAGTTAGTGACCGCATGACAACACACTGAGTGACTGCATGACAACACAGGTAGCAACCACCGCATGACAACAGTTAGTGACTGTGTGAGGACACAGTGAGTGACCATATGACATAGATCTGTAGGGAAGCAAGAGCACAAGACCCAACACCAGGCCCCATGATGATCTGATAGTTCTTAAAATATTTACTTTTTACAAATAAATGCGAGAAGAAAACAACTTCTAAGTGAAGACATTGTTTACCATCCATTTCTTCAGCCTTTCCCAGAAGACTTTAAACTCCTGAAACTCTATCATGCCTGAGCCATCCACCTGCACAGGAGGTTAAGGACAAAAAAGGAAAGCCAAACCAAGACAACCCCACAGAACTAATACCCAGTTACAACCTACTTCAACTTCAGCTTCTAATGTTTCTAAATCACAGTTATTTATTTATTTGGACAGTACCAGGGTAACATTATCAGAACAGAAAACAAACAAACAAAAACACCCTGAGTTTTTTAAAAATATAAATATTCAACAGTGTGCTTGTCCTCTGTGTTCATTTCCCTGCAGGGTCCCCGTGTCTCTTACAGGACTAGCCTGACCCCCTTAGTCTCTGGCCTAGTGGTAGTGGGACAAGGGAGACAACTAAATTAAGCTGCTAAATGCTGTAAAAGTAATTGGACATCAGTACCAGATCGAGTGAGCGAGGTCACGTGCACAGAGCTGAGGTCACGTGCACAGAGCTGAGTTCACATGCATGGAATCAAGGTCACGCCACTGTAGGAGGATACATCCATCAAGTTGATGATGCTGTGGCAGGTGTTGAGGGTCACACCGTCAAACTTGATCTCCTTCCCTGAAGCAAAAGATTGGCGTTCACAACAAACCTTCAGAATCACATGTGAACCATTAACCAGTCGCGTGGAAAAGTGCAAAATGCCATGTGGCAAACGAGGTTGCATTTGCCAGACATGCAGGGCAGTAATTCCACGTGAACTCACTCCTGCTCAGGACACCATTGAGGACATCCTTCAGCTCGAAGGCGCTGATCGCCTGGTCCTGTAAACACACAGCACAGGAGGACCAATGTTCAAGGCCAGGAGCTTCACATGCACTTCCCCAACCGCAATGAAGGGTAAAGGAGTTCTACAGCCCAGCTCTGATGGCAGTAGTGTGTGTGTGTATATGTGTGTTATATTGTTTACACCTGATAACATATTTCTTAATACATTGCAATTACAACAGAACTCAAAAGGTTAAGATCTCTTACCGAGCCTGCCACCTGCTCAAACAGCTTTCGGAGACCCTTTTCCTCAGGCGTCTCATTCTCTGGTTCGGTGGGAATTGGTGGCTGAGACGGTCAGTCACACACACACACACGCCACACACACACAGTCATCTCATTCAAGTCAGCATAAAAATTCCATTGCCCAACAAATGTCTGACAAAAGAAACTGAATAGTGTATAAACTGTAGAAATGTGTTTACGCTGGTAACATAACACTATAACAATAACAACACTACAAAACACCCATGAAAAACGCTGCTTAGCGGACTGATAAGGGGACTGATAAGGGGACTGACGAGGGGACTGATAAGGGGACTGATAAGGGGACTGATAAGGGGACTGATAAGGGAACTGATAAGGGAACTGATAAGGGAACTCTTAGAGCAGGTGGGAGGGATGGCACTCACATCAGGCAGGTCAGCGTTGACTGTGCTCCCCATCTCTCTAAACACACACAGCACTTCATTAGCAGTGAAACTCAGAGGACATGTGTAAGACACACAGGACCACGTCTGGACATGATTAGTCTATACTCAACACCTCAGTGTCGAAAATTGAAAAAAACAAATGAAGAAATAAGTAAAATACTACCTCATGACTTTTTATTGCCTATTGTTTGAGAACAATGGTGCATTATATTGGGTTAGGTATATAACTGAGAAAGGAAAGATTAGGAAATATATAAGAGAGAGAGAGGGGAGAGAGACAGAGAGAGAGGGGGAGGGAGAGTGGGGAGAGAGATAGAGAGAGAGAGGAAGGGGGGAGAGGGGGATCCGTACATTGCGCCGACTTTGCTCTCGGAGAAGATGCGGATGAGGAAGTCAGCCTCGCGGTGGGGCTGGAAGGTGGTGGGGACCAGCAGGTAGTTGCCAGGCGGCAGGGTGAAGCGCTCGGACACCTCCCGCACATTGATGTAGGTGCGGCTGCGGGCCTTGGACGGGTTGAAGCGGAAGTAGTCCTTACTCAGGTGGTCCTCGTCGTTAGGGGACTGGGGGCGGCAGGGCACAAGGGTCTACTTACTGCAGCCAGTATTACACAAAGACCACCATACCAACAGGAACACCACAGAGCCCGTTCAACTCAAGGGCACTTTCTTTTATTCCTTTATTCCTCACTTGTCCTCTCCATTTTTCTCATCCTCTCTCAATCTGTCTCTCTATCTCTCTCTGTCTCTCCCTCTCTCTTTTTTTGTCTCTCCCTCTCTCACCTCATAGATGGCGAATCCGATGGTCTCCAGGTCCAGGCCTTCCTTGCGGAGCCTACGCCTATTCTTCTGCATGACGGCCACGATGAAGTTGCAATGACCGTCTCCGTCTGCGTCCTCCAGGCGCAGCTTGAACTGAGGGTTCGTCCAGAACGTGTCTGTGAGAAAACACACGGTCACTGAAGCTCTCCAAGTGGATCTCTGTTTCTGAAGCATTTCAACTACTTGAGAAGGCTGGTTAGGGCTCTAATATACAAATGTGCGTGTGTGTTTGTGTGTTTAACACAGCAGTTTAGGGCTTGCTGAAGATCCACAGCTGAATACAACATAACTGTGGAAAGGCCCTCAGGCCTCTGAGCAGTCAGTAAAATCACCGTCTATACTAAAGTGCCCTGACCGATGAAGTTCCGGCAGCCGCCAGCAGTGGCGCCGCGGATCCAGTTCCCCTCCAGCGTGTTGGTGGCCCATTTCTTCTTGGTGTCGTCGGTGAGCGAGTCCGGAGTCAGGTTGCAGATCTCCACCCGGTCATAGTTCGACTTGAAGTCATCGAACTCCATCCTGCAACACAGGTGAAGCGCCACGTGCTGGTTTGCCATGGGAGGAGCTAAGAGTGGATCATCGTTAGCCTTGAGGGGAGGAGCTAAGAGTGGATCATCGTTAGCCATGAGGGGAGGAGCTAAGAGTGGATCATCGTTAGCCATGAGGGGAGGAGCTAAGAGTGGATCATCGTTAGCCATGAGGGGAGGAGCTAAGAGTGGATCATCGTTAGCCATGAGGGGAGGAGCTAAGAGTGGATCATCGTTAGCCATGAGGGGAGGAGCTAAGAGTGGATCAAACGCTGTGAATCAAGTCTCTTACCAGAACTCTCCGTCATCAGTGGCGTTTTCCAGCAGTCTGGTCTTGTCTGCTTTGTCAATGTAGCTCCACTCTCTGGAACTGCACAAAACAAGAAAACACCTATGTCAGGGGGACACTCTATGTCAGGAGGCCCAGTGCAAGACATCCAACTCTGGACCAGTGACCCTGCTGACCATGGTATTATTTCCTAAGACCACAACATCCTAGGACAACTCTAGGTTGAAGCATTATTACAGCAAACATTTCTAACATGTCCACTCGAGAGAGTGACATCATCAATAGGGGACACATACCTGTCGCTCCAGGGGCCGCTCCACTCCACCTGGCCCCAGGGGTTTCTGACACGGATCAGCCTGACATTTCTCCCTCTGTAGTTCACCTGTAGAACAGCAGAAATAGAGAGAGAGAGAGAGAGAAACTTCATGATGATCGAGAGGATTTATGAAATCTTTGTGGCATGGTTGACTCAGCAGGGTTTAAGTTAAGCTCAATGTGAAGTTATGAGATGTGAGCAGCACAACTAGGAGCGACGGCATTGAAAGACAGTAACCTCTTCTAGGCCAGTAATAGAGTAGGCGTGTCCTTTAACCAGGCCAGTCGAGGTCTGAGCCTCAGACTCTGCTGAGCTGGTGATCTGGGGAGGGAGAGAGAGAGGGGGAGAGAGGGATAGAGAGAGGCATTGAGAGAGAGAGGAAGAAAGAGGGAGAGACTGTAACTAAAAACCATTTGACCTTTTTACATTTCCTTTTATTTACACATTCAGTTATTTCTACTTTTATACTTCTATAAGTTTCTACCACATCTAGTAGAATTCTGGTCAGGAATTCTAACACATAAAATACAAAGTGCCAGTTCAGTGAGGATTTTTACTGCTTTAAACTAAAGGAAGCCTTACATCTATGGAGCAGCCCATCATGGAGCCTCGGTCCAGGGCCTTCTTCAGGATGCTGTAGAGGTCAGAGGGCGCGGCCTTGGTCTCAAACGTCTCGCCAACGCCCCCGCTGAAGTCCTCCAGGGCCTCCAAAGTGCTGCCCCCCTTCAGAGCCTCATAACTACCATTGAGCCTGCAACACACACACACACCTCAAAACACACCTCAAAACACACCTTTCCTTTACCTAAACCACAAACCACGCTTCAGGTCTGTAAATAAGTCCAAACGTTTTAGTGTCCATAGCAACACAATAATTATATTTATGTTTAGAACTGTACTGTGGAATTTGGTCACCCAGAGCAGGTTTGAGGGCCATTATTGTGGTACATGAGCGGGTGTGCACATGTCTCTGTGTGTGTGTGTGTGTATGAATGTTTCTATGTCTGTGAGAATGTATGTGTGTGCATGTGTGTATGTGTGTGTGTGCATGTGTGTGGTGTGTGTTTGTTTGCATGTGCGAATGTGAGTGTGTGTGTGACAGTGTGAGAGTGTGTATGAGTGAGTGTGTGTGTGTGTACTTGGCGTAGGCCTTCTCCAGCAGTGCGCTCCAGAATTCATCGTTTTCAGCAGAATGGAGGTACACCAGCTTGTCCCTCACACAAGGCAACCGATCATCCACAACCACATCTAGCCAGCGGTTATGCTGCCAGAACTTCACACACACACACACACACACACACAGCAGATGAGCTATTGGTTCAAGGAATGCTACAGGAAAAAACTAAAAAGAAAAAACTTCATTCACTCATTCAGCAGTGTGTGTAGCTTCCCCACCCAGCATCTGATTCATATACAGGGCTCCGTAGCAGCAGTTTCCTGTTGAACGTGTCGCTCTGAAACGGCTCCCATTGTTATGTTTAGCGGCTCAAACTGCAGAGCTGACGAGCTGGCACTCTCCCCATGGGTGAATAAGACTCTCCGTGTTGGTAAATCAACTCTCTCCGCATGGGTAAACCAAGACTTTCCATGTTGGTAAATCAAGATTGTCCGTGTTGGTAAATCAAGACTCTTTGTGTTTGTAAATCCAGACTGTGTTTGTAAATCAAGACTCTGTGTTGGTAAATTAAGACTGTTTGTGTAAATCAAGACTCTCTGTGTTGGTAAATCAAGACTCTCTTTCTTTCTCTGTAAAAATCAAGTCTCTATTTCTTTCTCTGAACAACCTACAGGACCCGAACCAGTCTGGCTTCAAACCGGCGCACTCTACTGAAACTGCTCTCATCGCAGTTACAGAGAAGCTGCATGCTGCTAGATCTGCCAAACTGTCTTCGGTCCTAATTCTGCTTGACCTCTCTGCAGCCTTCGACACAGTTGACCACCAGATCCTCCTGTCTGTCCTCAGAAGACTTGGAATCACTGGCACTGTCTGGCAGTGGTTTAAGTCTTATCTAGATGGGAGATCTTACCAAGTATCTTGGCAGGGGGCCACATCTGCTCCTTCCAGGCTCACCACGGGTGTCCCACAAGGCTCAGTGCTCGGTCCTCTGCTCTTCTCTCTTTACACTCGTTCTCTTGGTGATGTAATATTCTCCCATGGATTTTCCTATCACTGTTATGCTGATGACACTCAACTTGTCCTTTCCTTTCCACCTTCTGACACACAGGTTTCATCTCGGATCTCGGCTTGTCTTGCTGATATCTCATCTTGGATGTCGGCTCATCACTTGAAGCTGAACCCCAGCAAGACTGAATTACTGTTCATCCCTGGAACTTCAAGTCCTCGCCAGGATCTTTCCATCTCTTTTGAGAACTCGCTGGTCACCACATCTGCTGAAGCTCGAAGTCTTGGTGTAGTTGTGGATGACCAGTTATCGTTCTCAACCCATGTTGCAAACCTGACTCGGTCATGCAGATTTCTCCTTTACAACATTCGGAGAATTCGACCTTTTCTGTCTAGCGAGGCTACTCAAGTGCTTGTTCAGTCTCTTGTCATTTCAAGACTTGACTACTGCAACTCACTCCTGGCTGGTCTTCCTATGCGTACCATCAGGCCCTTGCAACTGATCCAGAACTCGGCGGCTCGACTTGTCTTCAATGTTCCTAAGTTCAGCCATGTTACTCCTCTGCTGCGCTCTCTTCACTGGCTTCCTGTAGCTGCCCGCATCAGATATAAAACCCTGATGCTGGCCTACAAGGCTAAGAATGGACCAGCACCTCCATACATGGTGGCAATGGTCAAATCCCGATCTGTACCCAGAGCTCTTCGAGCTTCAAGCACAGCTCGGCTTGACCCACCATCTCTCAGGACATGCGGAAAACATGCATCCAGACTTTTTTCAGTTCTGGCACCTCAGTGGTGGAACGAACTTCCACTGAGTGTCCGAATGGCAGAGTCTCTTGCTGTTTTTAAGCGAAGACTGAAGACACATCTGTTTCAAGAGCACTTAAATTAAATTTTACTACACTAGCATGTATTAAATATTTGTGACTGTAATGACTTTTCTTGCTTTTATCTGTTAAGTAGGGTTTTCTCAGTATATATTTGAGTATATCTAGGCGTCCATACTGACTGTATCTAATAATATCTTTGCTTAAAGTTTCTTCCTGATTTTAGCCTAAACTAACTAGCTAGAGATTTTGTTCTGAGTAAAACAATGAAGCACTTTTTGTAAGTCGCTCTGGATAAGGGCGTCTGCTAAATGCCGTAAATGTAAATGTAAATGTAAAGACTGTGTTTGTAAATCAAGACTCTCTGTGTTGGTAAAGACTCCAAGACGAGCTGTTAGTCCAGCTGCTTTTACCTCCATGTTTATGCGGAACAACACTAATCAAATTCACTACCTCAAACCCCACAGCAAAACAATCTCTGTTTGTAATTCATCGTACTTGTTTTTTATTTGTTGACAACTGCTTGGTTTTAGAGTCACAGTCCATGCAGAACTGATGTTCTGCAATTGTACTATGTGGGAGTCAAAGGGAGGTTTAGCACTGAAGATCTCACTAATGACAGCTGGGAATATAACATAAGAGCATACTATCACCTACATCACTCACTTTAGAGAGTGTTCGTGTATGTGTGTGTGGCTTCACCTGGAAGTGAAAGATGCCAGCGTAGCCACGGTCAAAGCTCTGGTCTGGGGGCACCACCCTTGCCAGCAGGTCCTTGTGCAAGGTGAGGGAGGCAATTGCTGCCAGCAACCAGCAATCTCCTGTAAGCAGGATGGACCTCATTAGGGACCACAGCTCTCACTTATTTCCTCTACAATCAAAACAGCAAGACTAGCTGTCTCTGAGCTTCACTGAAGCAGGCCCGGCTGGGTGGATGGGTGGATGTGTGTACGTGTTTTTGTGTGTGTGTAGAGGAGGTGTTTCTGTGCTGAATGCTCGGTGTTGGAGCTGTGATTGTTATGTACATGCAGGGGTGCAGCTCTGTGCTCTGTAGCCTCCAGCAGTGTCTGTCTCCCCACCCCGGTGACCCTTGACCCTAGGGGCCTCTAGTATGGGCCCCCCTTGAAGCTCCGCCAGCACACCTGGACCATGAGAGCAACATTTCACACAAGTGGAGTAAGCGGACTGGGAGTGCTGGGAGACCTAGCTGAGGCTCACAACGGATAAGACACACTACAGATCGGACACACTATGGATCAGACCGTTGTGTGATCAGACACACTATGGATCAGACCGCAGTGTGATCAGACACACTATGGATCAGACCGTTGTGTGATCAGACACACTATGGATCAGACCGTTGTGTGATCAGACACACTATGGATCAGACCACAGTGTGATCAGACACACAATGGATCAGACACACTACGGATCAGACACATAGTGTGTCTGATCACACTATGGATCAGACCGCAGTGTGATCAGACACACTATGGATCAGACCGCAGTGTGATCAGACACACAATGGATCAGACACACTACGGATCAGACACACTATAGATCAGACCGCAGTGTGATCAGACACACTATGGATCAGACCGCAGTGTGATCAGACACACTGCTCACCTAGCTGCCCCTGACAGATGTCCGTCCGATCAGCTCCACCGACGATGAACTTAGGGTCTTTGCAAACATCCTGTATGAGAGAGAGGTAGAGACAGAGATTCATTGATTTTCATTGCTACTGCAGTGTGGTGTTGGATCAGCTGTGTAGCGTGTGTGACTGAGCAGAGCAGGGTGTGTGCAAAGTGTGTGTAATATGTGTGACTGTGCAGTGCAGAGTGTGTGTGTGTGACTGAGTAGTGTGGTGTGACTGTGCAGTGCAGAGTGTGTGCAGTAGACGTGTGACTGCGTGTGTGTAACGTGACTGCAGTGCGGAGTGTGAGTAACGTGACTGCAGTGCAGCGTGTGTGTAACGTGACTGCAGTGCAGAGTGTGAGTAACGTGACTGCAGTGCAGAGTGTGTGTAACGTGACTGCAGTGCAGAGTGTGAGTAACGTGACTGCAGTGCAGAGTGTGTGTAACGTGACTGCAGTGCGGCGTGTGTAACGTGGCTGCAGTGCGGCGTGTGTGTAACATGACTGCAGTGCGGCGTGTGTGTGTAACGTGACTGCAGTGCGGAGTGTGAGTAACGTGACTGCAGTGCGGAGTGTGAGTAACGTGACTGCAGTGCGGAGTGTGTGGGTGGTAGGGAGGGACACCCGGGCTGCTTCTGTGAGGTGTGGTCACATTTTTGTAGTTCTGATCAAGCTCTGCCCTAGTCTGAAAAATACCTGTGACAAACTAGCTCTGTCAGACACACACACACACACACACACACACACTCTCATCCCTCAGACAGTGGAACGCCCAAGTGAGACATTTTCACTCTCAATGGCTTCTACACTTGCATGCTGGGGGTGGAGGAGTTGGGAGGGGGTCTACATTTCTTCAGCTGTTTTAATCTGCAAAATGAGCCACTCTCGGTCAGCCTCAAAAACACCACCCTGTGGAACACCGCCCGCCCTGCTCCAAACCCCACACCACACCTGGAGGTCAGTGGTCATCCCTCCACCAGTCAACTCCACCATCACACAGAACAGTTGGACTTTTCTCATCAGAGAAGCACAAATATTTACCCGCTAATATTTTGGTTGTACCACAGTACACGGTGTCACCAAATGGTGGGTTTGTACAGGTCAACTGAAATGTTCAGGAGTGTGTAACTGAGACTGAATAGAGGACTTTAATGCATACATATAATGCATTTTTGCCATCTCACCTTTGAAACCGTTTGACTGGCTCAGCAAACCAGAGAAACTTGTTCCAGGGCAAATAACCCCCACCAACCTGCTGGTGTAGTGACAGGTGGAATTCGTATTTCCTTTTGTTTTATTTAACCTACATCTACAGAATTGAACAGCACGCTGACTAGAGTGGAAGTTGACACACACTCGAGGCTTGAGATAGGTAGGTTACCTACAACTACACCTACACACACACATAGGCATCCACCCACCTGAGGCCTAAGACAGACAGGTTCATTCAGACGGTTGTTATTATTTTAGTGATTTAAAGAGACCTACACCTACACCAACAGTATGTAGCAGGCACTCTTGTCCAGAGGGACATATGAGACTACAGGTGTTCAGAAGCGCTGTGCTGGTTGACAGTGAACAGGCTGTTGGAGGATATGCTCATTCAGCAAAACACTGACATGCTTACTAACCCACCACTATCACACTAGTTAAGAGTCCTGTAACCCTCCAGTAACACACCAGTTAGAGTCCTGTGACCCATCAGTAATGCACCACTTACAGTCCTGGTTTATCAGACATGCAGTGTAATCAGTTTGGGTACGGTCCACATCATCTGATACCTGACATCACTGCACAGGCTGCATCAGACCTCTTAACATCAAACAGCCCTACGCCAATAAGCCAGACAGGGCCAGCACCCACGCTTGCTTCAAATCCCCCATCAGAACCGTCCCGGAGCGATCAGTCAGACCCGGCCGGGTCTCGGGCCCCTTCCAGGGTCGGTACCTACCCCGGGCCGCTTCCATTCGAAGTTGACGGGCACGCTCTGGCTGTAGAAGAGCGTGGAGTCGCAGGCGGGAAAGTCGGGATCCTCAAAGAGCTTCCTCCTCTGCAGACAGTCCTGCCGCAGCTGCTCGTAAGAGCGGCCGTCCGCCTGCGTGCTCTCCGCCCGGACGCCGGGCCCGCCGGACAACGTGAAACTGGAAGGCATCCTGGCACCAGCCGCTCACTCACGGATACAGCAACGTGACGACGGGTTCAAGGGATGTGCTTCTGGGCTGGCTGGCTGGCTCCGCCGTTTGCACTCACGGGGCACAGGAGGTGTGTGTGTGGACAGGATGGGCAGGTTCTTCCCACCTCTGACAGGGAAACAGGTTTGGCCTCCCAGGCGAAAGTCGCCACACCTTCCTCTCCGAGAGCAGACACTCTCATTGGTCCGCGTGTGGATGGGAGGCATTCCTGGCCAACGCCTTGGCAAATGCTCACGAGGTGACGATGACTGTAAATACTTTACTATCTTCCTAAGAACAGCAAACGAAACCTCTACAGAGGAATGGAGTGGAGTTTGTGTGGAAGGCCCTGCCTATCCCAGCATCAACACACACCCTCCGCCCCCAAATAAGTCAACAGACAAATACATCACATATAACAAAATATATTTACAGCTTTAACCACAATACAAATACTGAATTTCTGCAGGTAAGTATGAAAGAGTACAAAGTTTAATATCTCTCTATTTTTAGCATGCCTGCAGACAAGGTAGCAAATATTTGCTCATAACAATGCCAGTCATCGCACACACGCACACAGACACACACACACTCTCTTCAGCACTGGGGCCCTTCTCACAGATACAGCAAGTGTTAGAATCAGTCCCAGAGGAATTAAGCAGTTCCCAAGTTCCTAAGCCCCGCCCCCATACCCACGCCCACTCCTCTGGGCTCCGCCCCCTTTCACCACACCCGAAACTATGACAAAAATGTGAAGCACGCAGTCCGGCAGCTAGAAGAGAAACCCCCAGAGTGTTGGAGAACCGGAACTGCTGTAGGGCAGTAGACCATCATCATCCTCCTCCTCCTCCTCGCTCTTCCCCCCTCGCTCATGCTCCATCAGAAACGCTAGGTGGTGACCCCTGTGACATTGGTTGATGGTTTTGGGGGGCAGACAACTCTCAACCCAGCAGTGTGAATGTTTAGCACCTTTAGCATCAGACATCTTTATTTGTCACGGTGAGATCCTGACCGGTGGAGGATATAACGCATCTCTGAACAGGGGTGGAAAACCTGGCTGTCTACAACACAACAGATATTCTCCAACAATACAGGCAATGATCGTCTGCAAATTACAAGCCCACTTGTATAAAAACATCAGAAGTCACACTGAGCTCTTGGCAGGGCAGCCTGACAGAAAGTCAAAGGTCAACAGACTGTCGCTTGTTGAATTCAGAGCTTTGCTACGCATCACACAAACAGATGCTTGAACCCTTGGTCATTCCTTGTCAGGCAAACACACATGGCATAATGTCAGAGTTCTGACCAACAATCAGGTCTGTCCAGGAGACTGTTTATTGGGACTTAAAGATGCAAAATCTGAAGTTAAATATGGACCAATCTCTCTCTCTTCCTCACTCACACACACACACACACACACACACACACACATATCACTGCTCCTGTTTCTCCGGCGCTGTGCCAGTCACCAGGAGCAGGTTGCAGGCCATGAACTGCACGTTGAGCACGCTGCCCGTGTCACCAGAGTACATCCCCACCAGCTCGGAGCTGGAGCCGTCGGCCGCCGCCCCCGCCCCGCCCCCGTGCCCCCCCCGAACATCCCACACCCGCACGGAGTTGTCCAGGGCGGCAGACGCCACCAGCGAGCTGTCCGGGCTGAAGGACAGGCCTGTGATAGAGTGGGCGTGGCCACGGAGGTCCTTGAGCAGCCCGCCCGACGCTAGGTCCCACAGCTTGACTCGCTGGTCTTCGCCCGCCGACGCCAAGTATCTGCCATTGGGCGAGAAGGCCAGGGCGTGCACGGGCCCGCGGTGGCCCGTGAACAGGCGCACCGTCGCCCCCTGCTGGATGCTCCACAGCCGCACAGTCTTGTCGGCCGAGCCTGTCGCCAGGTAGTTGGAGTTGGGGTGGAAGCAGGCACAGTCGACGTCGGCCAGGTGTCCGGCATAAATGCGGAGCGGGTAGGCGCGGGCCAGCGCCCAAAGGCGTGCCGTGCGGTCCTGCGAGGCCGTGGCGAAGTACAGGCTGCAGGGGCTCACCGCCACGTCCCACACCGGGTAGGCGTGGCCGGCGAACAGCGCCGTGTTGGTGAACGTGCGCAGGTCCCAGTAGCGCACCGTCGAGTCCTCCGAGCACGACAGCAGGCCCGAGCTGTCCGTCAGGAAGGCCGCACGGTACACCGGCCCGCAGTGACCACGCAGGGTCTTCGTCTCGCTGCCCGAGCCGTCCTCCTCATCCGCCTAAACAAATATACATGTCGAAAGAAATAAATGGAAATTAGGACAAAACTTATTAAAGTAAACAAACTGGAATACGGTTTAAGATGGAGATAAAATATAACAAACGAAAGAAATTTTAGAAAACACGAGTAAAGATAGAAAACGAAACGACGTGGGACTCGGGTCTTTGATCGGCGGGGCCTCACCTCCTCCTCAAGCACGTCGCAGGCCAGCCGAACGCTGGCCACGTCCACCGTGTGCGGCGCCGCCTTCAGCTTGCGTGGGCGGAGACTCCACAGCTTGAGGGCGGAGCTGTTGAAGGCGGCAGCCAGCATGCGGCTGTCGGGCGACACCTCGGCGGCGTTCAGCAGCCCCTCCGCGTCCTGGAAGGCGTAGAAGCAGACGGTGGTGAGCGAGGGCGGGCCCTCCCGCACGCGCTTGATGGAGTCCTGCAGGGCCTCCAGCGCTGCCTCATTCTGCGGCAGCCCCGCCGGGACTTCCACAGGCTCCGCCCCTTCTGCCCCGTCCACACCCGTGACGAGCCCTGTCCCGTACAGCTGGTAGTCGGTGTGGCGCACGGCGGTCACCTCCACCTGCGCAGGGACAAGTGAAACACGCGGTTCGGCATGTTGGACAGTCAGCTACTCCAGGAGATCTGAGGCAGGAAAGTTTCAGCTTAAAGCCTCAGGAAACATTGTTCATTCAGTCTAAACAGCAGTATTTTAAAATGGTTTTAGGATCCCCTCCCCCCCAAATGTTTAGCTGTACAGAAGTTCTTGATTCCATCAATATCTGCTCCAACTCTGAGACCAAACACCAATAATCATAATGTCAATCTACTATGCTAAAAACTTTGTTTTTCAAGTTGTACTTCCACATTTTGCTTTTAACACACCTGTAGGTGTGTGCTGAGCACCCTGCAGAGGGCGCTGTTGTCCTCACTCTGCAGGTAGCGAAGGAGGTAGCTGTAGGCATGGTCAGTCAGGTGGACCACATACTTGTGCTCGAGCAGGGCACACAGTTTGGAGTTGGAGGCCACATCCTGCAGCGAGACACATGAGAGAAGCCACACACCCCCCGTCCCCCAGGGTCAGTAATCACAGCAGACTCAGTCCCCACATGAGGAGCTAATGGGTAGGGTGGAGACACCAACTACGCTATAAGGGCAAAAGTTAAAGCTCATCTGGGAGGAAGACACGCCATTGTGCCCAGAGACCTCATGGTACACCAGAAGTCCCCGATGCTTAATCCATGTAAAACACAGTCAATGCAATCAAGAGCCCTGCTAATAAGGGCATCTCAACGCGTGCTTCCAGGAAGCTCTGGTTACGCATCCTGCCTGGGTCTTTACTTCGGGTTGTGCCAGTCCCGCGGTGCAAGTGGCATCGTTTTCATAGTTAGTGCAAGCAGCTGCGGGATTAGAAACTGTCCTACGATGGCGTGCAGTAGCCGTCGTCATGGAGACCAACCTGAGGCGTGAGCACTCCGCGGAGCTGCTCGACGACGGCCTTCTGCTCGGCGTCCTGCTGGAAGAGCGAGTGGAAGCGGCTGTAGAACATGTCTACCGCCCCCTTCAGGCCGCAGCGCGCCATGTCCAGGTGCAGGTAGAGGAAGAGAGGAAACAGGACCACGCTCACCTCCCGGCCAAGCGGTATCTCCGCCTCTGATGCAGAGAGGGAAGCACACAGACATGAAGAAAACCTCAATGAGGTAAACCTTCACAATCCGGATTCACTTTACTACTAAATCCTGCAGTGTCATGTTGAGGCTCAGCAGTCCAATGCCCAAGGTGGCCTTCAGGTCATTCTGCAACACTCAACGCCTCCGAGGACAGATTTCTCCACAGAATATAAGAGCACCGATTTATATATCTCAGCATTTTTAGTCAGGCACACAAGCATTAGTTACTGGCGGAGATTCAGAACCGAACCGAAAGAGTCTGCCGGTCGGGGCAGATTCCGTCTGTGTTGTACTTACCCAGCAAAAAGGTGCGTAATCTGGAGAACTGAGACTCGTACTGCTGGGAGTCTGACTGGCAGGGAGCCGCTGAGACCACGTTCGCACAGCTGGACTCTGTTTGGACTGGAGGGAGGGAGAGAGAGAGAGAGAGACAGAAAGATCCCTCTGAATCACCAAGAAAATGCGTTTCCAACAGTCCGGTGAGGTACTGATGCACTTAAAACTTTTTCCATGCCTGCACGAGGCCAGACACAGATGACTCGTGTGCGCACTAATTACAACACCAATCGTTCAATCTGGAAAAGTACCCGTGAGATTGGCTGCCATTTCCTCTGCAGACTGAGTCAGCTTGGCCCCTTTGAGCGAGCCCTCTATGTCCACATACTGGCGCCGCTTCAGGTACTGCGTCACCGCGTACTGAATCTGCTCCGCCCGGCCCCGTTTCATCACCTGTGCAGGGATAATCGCGCGCTCATCATTACAGCTCTGAGCACCAGGAGCACAGCAACCTTTGCGTGAAATTCTCCTAATTGTGAACACTTGTAAACTACCTAGCTAGACCTTCAGTTAATTGCCCCTTATCGTCGCATCCATATCAAATTATGTCCAATTATTTCGCAAACTCTCCGCGACCTTTGTAGTAAAGAAACTTAAGGTCCGCTCCGTAGTTCAAACAGACCAACATGACAACTTTTTTGTCCGTTTTGTGGGTGTTACAGTGCAAAGCGATGAATCAATGAATGATTCAACTGAGCTAGTTCCGCGGTGCTACGGAACACTTACGTTACTTCTCCGGTTGTTGTCCGAAAGCGCCAGAACTGGACACGTACAGAACAATTTAGGCCATGCAAACCGCTATATGATTTCTGAAGACGTATATATCTATCCGAATAACCCTGCGCAGTTGCGATGCGTGGCCGATAAATATATTATTTAACCTCGCTAGTCAGTCCAACCAGGCCTTGGTAGCGTTTAAGACAGCTAGGATTAGCAACCTAGCTAAATGCTTGCTTGTTAGCAATGTAGAAGTGTTTATCAGGTGTAAGATACTTTAGTACCCATCGCTATAAAACCACACCTCGTTGTCCAGATATTTTTGTACTCACTGCATTTCTTTCTCCCCTTGAGGCAAAAGTTTAAAAAGTCAAATTCCTAAAGTAAATGAGAGTTTTCACAGCTGAGTTGATGCTTCATGTTGCAGCAATATCATCGATGGCTTCACACGTCCGTCAAACTGTGAAGCCAGCGACGATAAGAGGTTCGTTTCATTTATCCTATGCTACGCTATTGTAACGTTCTTTTCTTAAGCTTGATGATACTAAAAACCAATAACCCTACATTTATTGTTTTACTTTCTTATGTGTAATACTACTTATTTTTAGAGTTTATTTTGGCATTAACATATAATATTGTATCATTAATAAGCAACAGTAATAAATGGCATTCAGTAAGAATATTCCGGTTAATAGCAGTAATGTATCACACCACACTGGACAACTATGATAGTTCTACATTCATTTATTCCGTTTATGTCAGACTGTGTAACAGTCACATTATATTTATATAGTCAGGTTATATTATCAGATTAACAAAACAATGACAACACATGTATTAATGGGCTTCATCTTAACCTGATGCTTTTCAGCCAGTGGAGAGTTATGCAGTAATAAAAAGACACATCCCTCAGTTTACTTATAGAAGATGGATTAAGGGTCTTTCATGTCTTCTCATTGTGGACTTCAATCTGTGTGCAGTGCAGTTAAACTCTAAGCAAACACTACAGATACAGAATAGAATGTAGTGAATGAGTTATATAATATAATTGTAATTTGAATTGTAAAGTTGTCCATGAACAGAATTGCATCAATGGTGTCAGATCAGTTTCTCAGAGTCCTCTGGAGACAGTAGTTAGGATTCCGCTTTCATTCTTGGCTTCTGAAGCCTTTTCCCCACGATTCATTGCTAGCGCAGCCACGATGTAGGAGGAGAGGAAAGCAGTGTTGCTGCCCATAAAACACATGGAGTTGACTCGGAGAGAGGGGGCGACTCTGAGGGGGGAGGTTGGGGGGGCTGCTCAGAGAGAGAGGTAGTTGCCAGGGTATGAATCAGCAATGTATAAATTGAGAAAATGACAAGAATGTTGTTAGAGTGTTGTATCCTTGAGTCGACGGTCGTCTGTGTACCGGTGGGAGCCAGCCAACCACAGCAGACTGGTTCGCTATTTCTACCGGCCCCTCCTCTCTCCACTCTTCAGTTCAAGGTTCCTCCGACTTCAGAAGCTCCTCCGGGCTCCTGTGAGCACGTCCCGAATATCCCCAGGTGCACTTGTGGCTCATGGTGGCCAATGAGCAGAGCACCGCCCTTCAGGAGGCCAATGAGCAGAGTGCCACCCTTCAGGAGGCCAATGAGCAGAGCGCTGCCCTTCAAGAGGTTTTTCCACTCGTTCATGTTCCCTTTTTGTACTCATCGTGTTGGTAGCTGCATGACATGCACTAGCATTCATGTATCTGTCCCCAAATGTTTGCATTATACGCATATTGCTTGTCCAAACAGATCCATATTGCTGTACTTACACATTCTAGAAGTATTTTTTGGTGGTTGTGCACGCTGGCCTCCGTGTCTGTTCCAGCGCTGTTGTGTTGTATTAGTGAATATTATTATATTAATGAAGCTCTCCCAATTAGTCCGAGTGAGAGTTTAGATATATATATTTAGACATGTATAATAAAAAAGCTAGAACTTTGAAAATATTGGTCAGACCACAGTGTCACCTGACACCTGCATCCATCCTCTTTGGATAAGTGTGTGTACATCCGTTTAAGTTCCCAGTTTAAGATGGTTCTACTTGCAAGACAGATGGAGTTCAGCATAGCCACATACATCTCCCACCAGGGTGGAATATAATCCTCCATGAGAAGGACAGACAGGCCTGGGGTTTCTGCTTGCCGTAACGCTGGGAGCCAGCATAGCAGGACGAAAGCCCCTGGCTACCTGCCCAGAGCACACAGACGCTCGACCCCTGGGAGCTGCTTGAAATGTCAGCCCGTCTCGGGCACACACAAGCAGGAGACAGAAAACGTCTGCTGCTCTTTCTATCATATTTTTCTGCCCTTTTCTGTCATACCTACTGGACCCGGTCTGGACCGGTCACTGTGGTAGCACTCGCAGGGCTTGTAGTTACACCAGACAATGCTGAATATATGTGTGTCGCTCTGATAGGACAAATGACACCAGAGAATGTTTAATCATAATGTCACACTGATAAAACAACACTAAGTATCCTAATATGGATTTGGATATAAACGTTGGAGATCGTGGTTTATGTGTTTCTACATTAGTCACCATGTTATTCATGAGCTTTCCAGTTATTATGCAGTGTGTCGTGATGCAGTTCATGTCAGCTGAGCTTCATCCTGTAAGTCGTCATCCTGTAAATAACCAAATATCCCAGGCAACAGGTAGGTCACTAAGGCAGGCAGCGACATGGTCAACGGGGCCGCAGTGAGTGTGTGTGTGTGTGTGTTTGCTTCTGTGCTAGATCAAGGCCCAGTTTCTGTACTGCTTCGCCGATCAATCGCGATAATTAGATTAGATGTACTTTTCCGTTCTGCCTCCACCCGTTGTCTCCGCGGGGAGGGGGAGGGGCTTCCCGCAGCTTCCGCTCCGCTGTCTTCAGGTATACAGGCCGCCCAGCTCTCCTTTCACTACACAGGAACAATACCATTATTGACTCAATATACTCATGAAATTAAACAGAAGCACCATCGGCACACAGCCAGGGGAAGAATAACAGAGTCCACTCCCGAGTTCACGATAGCCATTATGCACGTAAGTGATCACAAGGCATATGAGCCATTGGCTCATGGAAGTGCACACTCTGTAACACTCGTGTGGTAAGCATTCATTAGTGGCACATGCTAGGGCGGTGTGCCTTCTGTGACCGAGTCCATTAAGCTGCATTCAGGCAGCGATTGACCCCCACCCCCCACCCCCCTTGTGGGACTGGGTCATCTGCGCGCACACACGGCGTGAGCATGTGAGGAATGACATGCGCAGAGTGGAAGAGCAGGATGGTGATTTCCGGTTATTTCGCCTCAGGCCTCATCTCTCTGCCTCTGTAAGGCACAGCATGTCACAGACCGATCGATCGCAAGGCAGCAGACATATGGCCTTTGCTATGTGTTATCGTGGAAATGACAGATGCTGTAAATAGACAGGCTCTTTGCACTCATCACATTTATATGTCTTGAGTCTTGAGTTTAGAAACAAATCAAAATGATTAGGTCTCTGTGCCTTTGCAGTAAAGAACATACGAAATGATCAAGAATCTCTTTGTTGATAAGGTCAACTTTCTTCGTTCAACTTTCCAGCTGCCGTATTATCTCACTGGTTTTGTATGCGGTAAACTCTTCTGTCCCTTTTGAACGTGACTCTTTTAGCTTGTAACACCTGCTATTCACCAACAGGCGGCGCTGTTCGAACTGTTTGGAGGCAGATATGCAAGCAATTTGCCTACTTTCTATGGTTCTTCTGGCCTTACCACTTTTCTTCTGCACATTCTCTCTGCTTCTCCTACCCAGACGCCTTATGGTTCCTTATCACTCTTCTTGTCTGTCCACCCAGCATCATCACTCTTCTCCTCTCTCCACCCTCTCCACCCACCATCATCACACTTCTTCTCTCTCCACCACCGTTGCCGCTCCTCTCCGCCCTCCACCTTGTTTTTCACTCTCACCTTCTCAGTGTCATTCTCAGTACCTCTGGGTAATGGACGTCTTCTATTTTATTCAGTGGCTTTCTGCAATGGAGATGTTGGCCCAGTTCTGTGTCAGACAGCGATTGAATGACCTCTAAAGTGAACACAGAGAGCTTCGACAACATTGCTTCATGCAATAATTGAACACAGGGTAAATACACAACTAATAATTACCATGTTATTACCAACTAATTATTACCATTTAAAAATTCAAGTACAGAGAAAGAGACAGAAAGCAGAGAAACTGCTTGTGTGTAACAACTTTGCCCATCTGTTTGGGCATTGCTTCTCCAAATGGATCTCTTGTCTTAATGGCTTCATTTTAAATGCCAATATATCTAAAAATGTTGTCAGATAATACTGTACCTGGGTTTGTAAATATGTCCCAATTGTCTGAAGATTATGACATCATGATGCCCAGATGCAGGCATCTGTTATCACTTATCAGTCAGCCACTCTCCTTACCACAGTGCACTTTATCTGCACTCTGGAGACAGCGTAAATGCACACACACGTGCACACACACACACACACACACACACACACACACACACACACTCATCAGGAAGCCTTTTGCTGTGTTCTTACCTCAGGCCTCCTGTCCCAGCAGGACTATGCTCAGAACAGTGCTCCACAGTGCCCCCTACTGATAGCTGAGCCCCAGCTTTCTGTCCACCATTACACAGCACACACTAGATCCCCTCCAGAAGCTCATAGTGCCAGCATGAATGCATATGTGAGGTACTGCTTCCCCCAGAAGTGATAACAAAGTCAGCAGTGAGCAAAACGCCAGCTGGCACAGCGTGGAGGAGACAGACACAGTTAACCTGACAATGTGGACACAGCATCGAGGAGACAGACACAGTTAACCTGACAATGTGGACACAGCATCGAGGAGACAGACACAGTTAACCTGACTCTGTGGGCACAGTGTGGAGGAGACAGACACAGTTAACCTGACTCTGTGGGCACAGTGTGGAGGAGACAGACACAGTTAACCTGACTCTGTTAACCTGACTCACATATCATTCTTCATTATTTGATGATGTAGCTTTAAAGTTTTTGGGAGATGCTTTTAAGCTGTTGTTTTTGCCTGGATGAATTAAGGACGGGCATGTAATTGGTCAAATGCATTATTCAGATATGGGCGGAGCCAACCTCATCTGTGGGTTTGTTTGTGTACTGTACAGCGTCTGCCATTTGCTTCTCTATTATGTGTTGGTATTGTTGCTTTTATGCAGATGTTTTACCTGACAACAGAAACCACAGAGGCAAAGCTTTCATCTGACCTTCCGGGATGTGTGTGTGGGTGCAAATGTGAGTGTGGGTGTGTGTGTCTATCTGGATGTTTCCATTTTCTTGAGAATTGTTTGTGCAGGTCATATAAATTGACCCCATTAAAGCGTTGGAAGCAAAACCAGCTTAAGCCTGAATATCTTTAAGAAACAAAGCATCTCCACTCCATCTCCACTGTCTCCTCTTTGTCTCCACTGTCTCTAACTCCTTTCTATGTGCACTGGCAAAGCTTTACCATAAGACAACTGCTTGGAGACTGAAGACAACATAATCTGGAATGGCCAAATTGCAACGTTATATTCAGGTTGTCTGGAGAGAAAGCAGAGCTAGGCTTCCATTATGATGTCACTGTGGCCGCTGTGTTCTGCATCACAGAAACAGATGATGATGTCAGAAATACAACTGGAACAATGGGCACTCCGTGATGGAATTCTAGACTGTCAGCCGTGCAAAAGACGTTTGCACTCATTTAGTTGAAGAACCGTGTTTATTCAGTTTAACTGTGATTGTGAAAGGATTGTTTCTAGTAGTGACTGATTTTATCAGATACTTTACATTTGTCACGGTCAGCCCCGGATCCCTCCCTGTGGGCGTGTGTTCCTGTTGTCGATGTCCTTATGTGTATTTCCGTGGGTGTGTGTGAATGTGAGTGTGTTCATTCGTCGCACCTGTAGCTTGTCTCGTCTTCACAAGGGGTTAGTGTGGGGCGTCTATTTAATGTGTGCTTGCGCAGTGTCCCATGCTCGTCTTTGTTTGAGTCACCGTGTGTGTGTGTGGGTCTGTTTATGTCTTGCGCGTCTGCGCTGAATATAATTCAAAATAAATATACGTTTGTCTGTCAACGCCTGCGATTCCGGCCTCTTTCTGAAAACGCCTCGCTCAGCGTGACAGAAAGACGAGCCTAAGAGAAAGATGCCTACGGGCTACGTTAAGGACAGGAAGGCCAAGGTGGGCAGAAGAAAGGGGAGGCATCAACGCGCCCCCCTGCCCAGGCAGTCCCGTGTAGCCAGGGGTAGGACCTCCACGAGCGAGGAGGAGGTGGTGCCTACCTCTGTAGTGACTCGGAGGAGGCAGCAGCAGAGGTACTGCATGATTACCTGATCCGGTGTGGGCGCGAGGCCAAGGACCAAGCGATGGGACGGTTTTACCGCGAGCTAGCGGACCGGACCATGGCCGAGAGGCTGGGCCACCGGTCGGGGAACGCCCCCCCACTGAAAGAGGACACAGGCGAAGTGGGAAGCGGAGCCAGGCTCTGGGTGGCCACCGGTGAGGTGAACCAAACACCCCCGGAATACGAGTTTGGGGAAGACGACTCCGAGGAGGAGGAGAGGGCTTCCCCCTCTGAGTGCTCCCAGAGCACGGAGCGTTACATGGGGGACTACGACAGCTCTCCCCCCGCCGAGTACGAGACGGAATCTGAGTGCGCGTATGGAGAGGTAGACTCTGAGGAAGAGGAGAGGGGTCCCCCCTCCGAGTGCTCCCATAGCACGGAGCGTTACGTGGGGGACTACGACAGCTCTCCTTCCGCCGAGTACGAGACGGAGTCTGAGTGCGCGTATAAAGAGGAAGACTCAGAGGAAGAGGAGAGGGGTTCCCCCTCTGAGTATTCCAAGAACACGGAGCATTACGGGAGGGACTACAACGGACCCTCCTCCTCCGAGTTCGAGACAGAGTCCGAGAGCCAGGAGGAGGAGGACTACCGTCCCCCCTCCTCAGCACACACGGACTACGGAGTGTCTGGGGGGTAGGGAGTGCCTCTGCCGCTGTCAGAAGGTGAGGAGATGGACTGCCGGGAGGACAGCGAAGTTAAGGATGCCAGCATGAGAAGCGCCTGCTCCTCAAGAGGGGAGATGAGCCTGGGAGAGGAGCCGGAGAACGTTCCTTCCTCGTGTGGGGGATGGTCGGAGCGGGGAGCCTCAGGGTGCCCGTCACGCAATGGCCAGCGACCTCCGGTAGCGCCCCGGAGTTTAGGGGCGGAGCCTAGAGGTGTTCCCTCCTCGCAGGGAGTGTGGATAGAGCAGAAAGCCCCTAGGCGTAATCCATGCAAGGGCCAGCGAGCTCCGGTAGCGCCACGGAGGAAGGCAGACCGCGCCACCCAGTGCCAGGAGCCAGCGCAAGCCCCTACTCCTTCCGCGGCGGGGAGAAGAGCCCCGGGTGCCGCGACAGCAGGAGTGGGCAGACCGGCAACATCGATCAGGCCCCCAGCATTTGGGGGAAAACAGGCAGGGATGCCTGGTCCCTTACTCCCGCAGCTTCCCATACCAGTGTTGGTGTCGTCCCAGTGTTTATCCCAAATCCCCTTCTCCCTCTTGTGCCTATGTTGATCTGTGTGCCTGTGTGTGTTTTTGTATCCGTGCCGTGGCTGTCATTGTCTAACGTGTTTTCCCCTGTCTTCCCAGGGAGGTTGGTCTGAGGTGCTTGACAGGGCTGCCCCCCCCTGGGGGTCGACGACACCCGGAGTCAAAAGTTCCCGGCGACCACGGGACTGCCCTTAGGGGTGGGTCCGTGGCGTTACAACTACGCTGGGCCTCCGGGGCGGAGTTGCCCCTTTGGGGAGGGCTATGTCACGGTCAGCCCCGGATCCCTCCCTGTGGGCGTGTGTTCCTGTTGTCGATGTCCATATGTGTATTTCCGTGGGTGTGTGTGAATGTGAGTGTGTTCATTCGTCGCACCTGTAGCTTGTCTCGTCTTCACAAGGGGTTAGTGTGGGTCGTCTATTTAATGTGTGCTTGCGCAGTGTCCCGTGCTCGTCTTTGAGTCACCGTGTGTGTGTGGGGGTCCGTTTATGTCTTGCGCGTCTGCGCTGAATATAATTCAAAATAAATATACGTTTGTCTGTCAACGCCTGCGATTCCGGCCTCTTTCTGAAAACGCCTCGCTCAGCGTGACAACATTCTGTCAGAATTGTTGGCTTGGAGGTTTCACCTGAAATAAACCATCGCTGGACCAAATAAATTTTAGACTAGGCCTTTAGAGTAAAATAAAACCTTTAAGCAAAAAAGTGAGACTATGTCCAACAGCACACAGTTCAGATGCAGTGCAGAATTAAATTAAACACGTACAAAAAGAAATTAGCAACTACTTCTAAATGAGTAAAAGTATTCATAAGTATAAGTCAAAATATAATAACTCTACTTCATTACACAGGTCATCGGTCAAGTGCATTTTACTTAAATAAGTGTAGCCAAGTACTGCCCACCTTTGATCAAAGTGTCGCACAAACAAACACCGTATGCCCACAGTAACACTAAAAACCTGAAGCCTTTTTCAACATTATGCTTGGTTTGGTACAATTGCACAGTATTTCATAATACACCAGCAGCTGCAACAAATATTTCCCACTCCCGTTTCAATTTGACCGAACAGACAGTAGCAAAGCGACTGTTTTACAGGAACAAATGTGACATATCCGATCCACTCCGCTTATTTCACTCAGCCGCGTAGTAAAGCCCCTGCCTCGGGCTACATGTAGCACTGAGGATTTACTCACTGGTGACTGTAGATGGGGAAAAACTGGCGTGTGCATTGCTTTCCAAGATATAATCTTTAAACAGCAGCGGTGTGTGTGCGTGTGTGTGTAGTAGGACAAATGTGATATGTTCTTTATTGGACGCTGGTTTTCTTACAGATTTAAACCACATAGTTTTCCTCCGGATGTAAATAGATTCTCTCTCTCTCTCTCTCTCTCTATTTTTCCTGCCACTGTCTCAGTCTCCGATATGATGAGATATCAAGCATAATATCTGTAGTATAGTAACCATTCATAAACTCAGCGCCATTCTCCTTTATAAAGCCTGTCAGGCTTTAGCTACCCACGTCTCTAGCCCAGACCAGCGCCGAAAGCGTTAATTGCGCTCCGGTCTTGTTTGCAGGGAAGGGGGTGGTAGGGGAGTAAGCGGCAATATCGAGGGTACTCATTGTAGCCTAAATATGGATCTACCAGACTAGGTTGTAACCTACTTTCAAGATATGACATATCACCTGGTCTTCGTCATTCATTCAGGAATAGCCAAACTGGAGCGAGACCGGACATGATAGTTCTTCCTGGACTCAAATGAAGCAGCCACGCAGCGGAGGTTACAGCGGGCGTTATACGATATGATAATGAGATCGCGTGCTTCTTCCGTGGGGGCTTCGCGCTGATCCATTAGGACAGAGTCACGAGCGGTCCGGGAGCATCTTCCACCGCCCATCCTCGGCTTGTGCGCGCGGAGTATGCCCCACATACCGTCTCGCCGTCCGCTGGGAGAGAGGTAACGAAGACTCGACCGCGGTTTGATCAGGTGTTCCTGGATCACAGATGTACAATACATATCAGTGACGATGTAGTGATTCACGGAGTGTCCTGTGTTATTTGCCCGCTACCGTGTAGACTATGTAATAGTACTGAGATTATAGCAACGTCCGAGATGTGGTTATTCATATTTATTGAAATGCAACCATTTTCACTGAGGCAAAACACGTCCTAACTGCATGCATGGTGCAGCTTTTTGAGCAAAACGAAAGTTTAACTGTCGTTTCAGTGACGTTTAGCTGTCCGTGTGACTGCAGCGCCAAAATCAACAGAGCCGTTATCGCGGCACGGTGACAGTTTGTTCAAAGCGGCTGAGTAACAAGTCAGGTTTCTCCGTCCACGCGCTCTCCGGGATACCACGTGCCACTGGACGATGCGTGGGTGCAAATGACGTTTCTGCTGGTGCGCCCCTAATTTAAACATAGCCTGGAAAAAAATCCGCGATGACCGAGAGATCGAGTGACGTTAAGGATGACTCCGGTATTATACACCGGCGGAGGATGCAGGTGAGCTGATTTCTACAGTTGTATCTTTTCTCAAGTCTTTCTCGAGAACTGTAACAAGCGTCAGTATTGAAACAGAATACTAAATTATTAAGGTTACACTGTTAGGCCTAAGACCCAGAGTTTAGTTTTATTTAATGCAAAACTGTTTAATACTTATCTGCTGAATGAGGTTCTTATAACTGAAGCAAAGAGTCTGAAATTCGGTTTGTACTCTTCAACACCCATTTTCTTAAAGAACAACAACAGAGATGCCATTAGATACACTTTCAGCACTTTGCACATGTAGCTAATCTGCAAAAACTGTGTGTGTGTGTGCAAGCACATACGCTTTCATTTCTTCCCTGTGACCTAGCTTTGCGTATACACAGACTGACAATGACAAAACAAACAAGCATAGCAGATTAAGACACACACATAGACAAACACATACACATAGACATACACATAGACATACACATAAACATACACACATACACATAGACATACACATACACATAGACATATAGACATACACATACACATACACATAGACATACACACATACACATAGACATACACACACACACACACACACACACACATAGTCATAGGCTGAGGTTGTACAGGGGAGTCCCATCTCCCTCTAGTCAGACCCAGAGTGCACATAACCATCCATGCTCAACCCCGCAAACTGCAAACATATGAGGCTTCATGCTTCAGGTGTCAGAACACATAGCAGGTGTATCAGACCTCAGCACACGTCGTTACTGGTGTGGGGGACACGTCTCATACTCATATGATGTGCTAGGTTGGGTGGTGTGAGCAGTGTCCCCACCCAACGCTGAAATGGAACCTATGCGACTATCACGACATAGAAGGCCTCATGCTTCCTGTCTCTGTGTACATCTCATTGGCTGTTTCCCCCTCTCTCTCCCTCTCCCTCTCTCTCTCTCATTGGCTCTTTCCTTCTCTCTCTCTCTCATTGGCTGTCTCTCTGTCTCCCTCTCTTTCCTTGGTTGTTTCGCTCTCTCTCACTGCTCCTGTTCGTCCCATAGGAGTGAGTCCCAGTAACTTAAGATCCATCTCACAGTTATTCACGCTGGCTTATGCATGATATGAAAAATGGGGCTCATTTTCTATAAATGCTACACACAATTCACACAACCACACACACACACACAATCGACCAAAAACCATGCTTACAGTAGTTCTCTCTTGCTTGAAATGGCAAAGGGACTGAGAAGTGAGTTTAGTGTTTTAGCACAACACAGTGAGTAGTTTTTAGCCAAACGTCTGAGACTTTGCATGCTCTGTGCGGCTGTGCAGATCTGGGCTGAGGTTCTGCTCCTTGAGTGTCAGGTTTCACTGTGTTATTTTTAATTTTTGCATATAAGCCATTGTAAAAAAAAAAAAACTATAGAAGCACTGTTTTTTTATCCTTTTTTTTTAGTTTGTTTGGATATTTTATTTGACTCCGCCCCTCAGAGGTAGGCGTGGTCCAAAGGCCGGCACTTCCAGCTGAGCCGTGACCAAGCCTCCTGGTTGCCGATGGCGTTCCTGCCAGGAAACCCTGTCCTCTGTTAGCACCTCCCACAGGCCTAGGGAGATGCAGAGAGCTCCTCCTCTCCTGCCATGTAGGAGTGGTGGAGGTGCTTCCCGCACTGCTGCTTCCATCTCAGCGCCGGACCACAGATTTTAAGACCCCTACGGTCAGAGGCATTGTGAGAAGGCTCTTTAATGGCTTGTGTGTATTATGTATTGTGTGGATACTATTGAGTGGTGTGTGTGTGTGTGTGTGTAGATGCAGTAAAAATGCACAGAGCCCTGGATGGCTCCACTGTGGCTCTAATCTTCAGATCAATGCAGCTGCTGTATGAGTTTCACATGAGATTACCTCCATACACACATTTCAGTGTGGCTCAGCATTACAGTGGGTGACATACAGGCAAATCTCACACACACACTCAAACACACACACACACACACACACACACAATTGCATGAAAGGTGAGGCAAAATGTCTTTAAATAACTCCTTTAACACCACCTGAAAACAGGTTCAATCACTATACCATCTCAACTAGCGTCAGACAGCAAAGTATAGAAACGTGTCTTCACCACTATGTCTGTTGTCTGAGCAGTCCTAATATAGGATGGCTAATTGTTCCGAGGCTCTGCATCTATCTCTGCGTCTGGTTCTGCATCTATCTCTGCGTCTGGCTCTGCGTCTGGGCTCTACCTGGGCACCTGGTGGAGGTCAAGGCCTCCACGCCCCAGAGCGCACAGTGGTGAAAGAACCTGCGACCTATGATGGTGCCATTCTCTTCACAGCTATAGCACACACACACAAAACATTTTTTTGTGCTCCCATGCACATACACACACTCTCTCTCTCTCTCTCACACACACAGACACACACACACACACACAAACATACACATATACACACACACAAAACATTTCCTGTGCTTCCATACACACACACACAAACATACACACACAGTCACATACATTATTGCTCTTGTTAGCAAACACATCCAGACATGCACACACACACACATACACCTTTTCTCTGTATTTCTGTTGGCTGTCCTATCATCCTGTCACACTGAGTGTGATTTCCGAGCTGTAGTGGATCTTGTGCTATGGCGCGTTTTCCCTCTCCGCCCTCCCGTGTCGTCAGGGCTCCTGCTCTCCAGATGGCTGCATGCAGGTGGAGGCAGGCGTGTGGGGCGAGACACAGGAGCTCTCCCCGCCCTGCCGCCCTCCCCTCTGTCAGAGGAACGACAGTCTGACGGCTCACTGAGTCAGGCAGAGAGAGAGAGATTATTATTACTGCTGCTACAAAATATGTTAATCGAGCAAAATGTTCTAAACTGTATCTCCGATGCTTTTGCAGTATTGTGCTACATGCAGTTGTGTCGGTATAGCCGTCTTGAACTTAACTAAGATCGAGGGATGCAGAAAAATGAAACATAGACACAGAGAGATGGAGAAGGAGAAAAAGTGAAATATGAAAAGAGACAGAGAGATCTAAAGAGAGCGGGAGTAAACACAAACCATTTAAACCAGAGGGAAGAACAACAACTCGGCCTGTGGAGATGTCCGTGTCCAGGGTTGAGATGTTACACCTACTAGTGGTATGTGTGTATGTATCTTGCCTGAAATGATGACGTTTTCTTTAACACAAAATCGGCTTGCTGAAAGACTAAACCTACTTAGTCATTTCCCAGCAGGCTGGCCACGCCCCTGGCAGCTGGCTAATGAGCGGGGCTCCGCCCCTGGCAGCTGGAAAATGAGTGAGGCCCCGCCCCTGGCAGCTGGAAAATTATCGAAGCCCCACCCCATGCAGCTGGAGCACCTTAATGCCTCAGCCTCACACTCCGTCACTTTGTACTCTCTCTCTGCCCTCCCATTTACCACTCTACACCCCCAGGTTTATTAGGCTGCCTTTGTCTTGCTGCCAGTCGACAGCTGTGCAGACTGAGTTTGTTTGCCCTGCCGCTGTTTGCTGTTGCCTTCGCTCATCCAGATGTCTGTCTGGATTTGGATCCCTTCGCTCTGTGTAGATCTGCCGATCCCTTCGCTCTGTCTGGATCTACTCTCAGGATCTTGCACCTGCCAATTAGATGCTCTCCACCTCAGACTGGGCGGGTCAGCACCAGCGGATATCCCAGCATGCCTGTCACCCAAAGCCATCAGGCCTGCGGTTTTTCCGACCTCGATGTGAAGTGAGTGCAGTCGTTCTTGTGTTCGTGGCAGTGTGCCTACGTGAAACAACCTGCCACATCAGCGCAGCTCTGCAGGACGGCATTAGCTGCAGCACGCAGACGCGGTAGCACAGTCAAGCAGTCCAGACCACCCAGGCCTTTTAGGTAATTGTCTCATCGAAGAGCCTCACGCTGTTAAATAAGCTCACGCGCTCCTTCCTGTCACGCTTCTCCAGGAGGGGAAACCAGCAGTGGCTGAAAGGCTTCCATGGCTGGCCTGCTTTCAGCTCCACCCCCCACCTCCATCCCCCCTGGCATCCTCCACCCTCACAGACTCCACCCCCACCCTCACAGACTCCACCCCCTCAGCCTCATTTTAGCACAGAGGCTCAGACGTGAGTGTGCCAGCGCTGCCTCACCACAATCACTAAAGAACAAGAGAGACGCTCTGACCTTGGGTCAGTTATTGAGACTGCTGAGATCATAGGCAGGGAGGAATCTGATCCCAGAACAGCGTGATGATACCTGACCTGCTTGCAGTTATGTCCCTCACTTTGATCATAATGCAAAAGTTTCTGTGTTTTAAGAAATAAATAAAATAGGCTAAGCAACAGTTAAGTGCAGAATTATGCAGGGTTGAGTTAATCTAGAGGATATGGTATGGTGTTTTGATAAAAAACATCTGAAGACACGCTTGTGAAGATCTGTTAAAGCATCTGGATGCGTATCTTTATACATGAAGATATTGATAAGGTGTGTTTATAGGTTTATAGGTATAGATATTGATAAGGTGCGTCTATAGGTATAGGTATGGATAAGATGTGTCTATAGGTATTGTGCATCTTTTTCAGAACACAAGAATTTGTTGTGCTTGAACAATACTCCTCTCTCTCTCTCTCTCTCTCTCTCTGTCTCCCTTCTCTCTCTTTCTCTTTCTATTTTTTCACTCAGCTATTTACCTGGAGCCTTCAAGGTCAGCTGGCAAAATAGTTTTGAAAATCCTAGTTCTGGAGCGCTATTCTCAGTGTTGTAGCATTTGTGTGTGTGTGTGTGTGTGTGCGCACGAGTGTGTGTGTGTGTGCGCACGAGCATGTGTGTGTGGTGCACTCTAATTGAACATACTGCCTTTTAAGGAAGGTGGCAGAGGGGTAGGATGCAGCACATACACTCACACACACACACACACACACACACACATACGCACACCCCATTTGGCCCCTGAGAGCATTTACCCACTCACTCCTCCATTAGCTACTCAGTGGCGCCAGCCGACCTGGCGGGAAAAACCTGTGTCACACACGATGTCATCAAAGTGAATCACTGCAGGTGAAGTCACTGTCCCCCGGTGTGAGTCCTTCCTGCTCCTGCAGGGGGCACCAGCAAGGGCTCGACAAAAACACCTAACACGTTTTTGCTCGCTCCTCTCCTTCTTGGTCTCTCTCTCCCAGCTTCTGTCGCCCCCCATTCTGCCCCCTCCTGCATCCTCTCATGTCTCTCTGCGTGATCTCATTTGTGTAATTGGCCTGTGTGTTGGGGATTACCCTCCCCTAAGTGTAGTCTGCCTGGGAGGTCCCTCTGCCCCTGCCCCCCACTCCCCTCCCTCTGCCCCTACCCCCCACTCCTCTCCCTCTGCCCCTACCCCCCCACTCCCCTCTCTCTCCTTGGAGTGTCTGCTCACATTTAAGTCCCCTCACTGTAACATCACACATCTTTAATTTCACAGTTGCTCTCCATGTCTATAAGCAAAGTGTTTAAACTTGTTTAAAGTGATCACTGTTCTCTCTGTCCCCCCCCCTCCCCCTCTCTTTTATTTCAGAAGGATCTGCCATTGCCCAGGAAGAGCAGCAGGTAGAGTTCCACCCGCCCGTGTGTCTGTCCAGCCCAGGGTTCTGGTCCTGTCCAGCTTGTCTGATGCCACCATTCCATGTGTGTGCCGTGTTACAAACACAGGCCTGGTAGTGTGTGTGCCGTGTTATGAACACAGGCCTGATAGTGTGTGTATGGCCACGTTATGAACACAGACCTTGTAGTGTGTGTGTGTGCAGTGTTATGAACACAGGCCTGGTAGTGTGTGTGTGTGCAGTGTTATGAACACAGGCCTGGTAGAGTCGGTTGTGCTACAAACAGGTTGAATGGCTTTTTTCAGTAAAAAAATTTCAACGTTGTCCTCAATCCATACTGAAATATGGATCAGCTGAATGATGCTGCAGGAGTTCACATCTCTGTTGAAAGTTGTGTTCCAAATGAGAACATCTGACTATGAGGTAACAATGGCAGGTGACCAAATCCCGAGAATCTAAGATCCCTTTACAATACTGCTGCGTACTGTGGTGTGTATGGTTTCATACCTTCTTCTCTTTATTTATATTGAGATAGTTTGAAAGTTTTTGAGAATAATTCCTTTATAAAAAAATGGAGATCCGCTTAAAATCGATAAAAGATCCCAAGGGTAGCCATGTACAGACCACCACGTACACCCTTGTATTTCACTGAGTGCCCTGCCTACCATGACCGATCTAGCGTGTCTGATAATGAGGTGATTGGTTGAATCAGGCATGTTGGAGAAGAGTGCACAAGCACCAAATCAGAACCAAATTAACACCTGCAGTCCAGTGAGCAGGAAGGAACCCATGAACGGACCACGCATGTGTCTGGGTCTGCTCCAGGGCTCGGATCGAGGCAGACAGGAGCTGTCCGTGGTACTGGAGACTGTACGTGCGGAAGTGCATTATCTGAGCCTTAATGGACTTTATTCACTACATTTACACTTTTATGCCATACAGTAAATTCCTGTGAAACAGCCAGTTCACGCTTCACAGTTTATATTAACTTATTAATACTTAACAATCAGTCTGGGAAGAATAGGAGCTGTTTTTGCTACTATTGACACTACGTAGGAACCTACTAACAGCATCTCTTCATGAAAGTATACGCATTACACACACACACACACACACACACACACAGAGGCGCCTCCAAGGTAGGCAACTGCTTAGGGCCCCAGGACGGTGGGGGGGGGCCCTGAGGGCTGACACACTTTAAACTACAACAGTGGCGATGTGCAAAGTTTGCAATGACTTTATGAGACCTGACTTCCCTATGGGGGAGGCCCTGAATTTTTGCCTAGGGCCCCAACAGACTCTAGAATCGCCACTGCACACACACCTGTCACTCTATCAGGGCTGATCTCTGGGGATGATAAATTGTGAAAAGGTGTGGGGGGAGGGAGATGGCTGGAGTGTTCAGTGGAAAAGCCCGCGCAGTGTTACTGTATGTGAGTGCAGTGTGACTGCACACGGCTTACTGCACGTGCTCAGAGAGCTGCACACAGGAGGCAGCGGACATCCACACAGAACCTCCAGAGTCCAGCTTCAGCACCAGAATTCAGATTCAGCACTAGAATTCAGATTCAGCACTCCAATTTAGATTCAGCACTTGAATTCAATAATTGAGTTCAGCTTAAGGACTCGAATCTTTATTCAGCATTCGAATATGGCATCTCTCAGACTTCAGGTTCTGGCTGTTATGGTTATCGGTTATCTGAATACCTACCTTCACATAAACACACATGCAAACACACATGCAAACACACACATGCAAACACACATGCAAATGCACATTTCATGGCATAACATCATCTGTCACCCAGCATCTGATCCACAAGATGTATAGAGTAGCATCTCTATGCCCAACTATGACCAAGGTAGATGCACACAGACACACACGTGTGCACACACACACACACTTATGTCTAAAGACATATCTGTCCAGACACTTAAACTTACTCAAATTATTTATTTTATATGTGTGTACATGTTTGTGTGTGTGTGTTTGTGAGTATGTATGTGTGTGAAAGAGAGAGTCCTAGCTTAAACTTACTGAAATATCATCAGTGATGTTTCCTGATTTGAGTTGTTAAGCAGGATGTGACTGCTGGTCTTTGTGTATTGTGTGTGTGTGTGTTGGTGTTTGTGTGGTCTTTCTGTATTATGTGTATGTTAGTGTTTGTGTGATCTGTGTTTATTATCTGTGTATGTAAGTGTTTGTATGGTCTCTGTTTTATGTATGTGTGTCTGTGTATTATGTGTGTGTATTAGTGTCTGTGTGGTCTGTGCTTATTATGTGTGCACATATTACTGTTTATGTGGTATATGTATTATGTGTGTACATTAGTGTTTGTGCAGTCTATGAGTTATGATTGTATATGTAAATGTGTGGTCTGTGTGTATTATGTATGTGTGTTAGTTTGTCTGTATTATGTATATGCATGTTAGTGTTTGTGTGGTCTATATTATGTGTATGTTAGTGTTTGTGTGGCCTGTGTTATGTGCATGTAACACATAACACAGTTTGTGTTTGTGTGGTTTGTGTGTATCTACCTTGGACATAATAGGGCATAGAGATGATGTCACTTTATGAACAATATGTCATGGAAAAGAGACGGAGGGAGAGAGAAATAGAGAGGGAGAGCTACTGGTTCGTTTCGGACCAAGTCAAGGTAACCAATCATGCAAAATCATCAAATGAACCCCCACTCACCAGCTCTCTTTCACTCTTTCTCAGTCTGTAGTCACTCTTATTCACTCTCATCTCTCTCATTCTTTTGCTTGTCTCTCTTTTCTTCTCTTTCTTTCCATCTGTTGTTCCCTCTATCCCTTGAGTCATTCATATTTCCATTACGACTGACACCGCCCCAAGCTTTGTGCTCTGATAGGCTTTTAGTGACTGGGTCACACACACACACACACACACACACACACACACACACAACACACACACACCCTCCCTTCCTCTTTCTGTCTTGCTGTCTTCACTTCCTGGGTTGGCACGTTACCCTTGAGAGCCGCCTCCTCTATGCAAGCAGTCTCTCTCTCTCTCTGTCTCTCTCTCTCTCTCTCCACATCCTCTCTCCTGCTCTCTCTGTTTGTGCGCACACACACTAATGTAGACAGCGCACACACACAAGCGTGTGTAGAAACAGCAGCCAGTGTCATGGCGCGGCTGAGCTAGCCTGCTGCTCCGCGCGACTTCGCACGCACATGCACGCGTGTGTATTTTCACACATTCGGCACCTGCTGTCGCCCTCATCGCCGTGGGCGTGTGTGTGTGTTTGTGTGAGAGAGAGATAGAGAGAGGGAGAGAGAGAGAGAGTGGGTCAGCCAGCCTCGTGAGCAACATGTTCCGCCGGACGAAAAGGTAAACGCGTGTGAGCAAGAACGGAAAGAGTGAGAGGATGAGAGGAAGAGACGATGTGAGGATGAATGAACGAATGCACAGTGGGATGTAGAACAACAGTGTTGTCATTCTTGTGCAGTTTTCATGTGTCTGTGAGGAGTGAGTGAACACTCTGAGCCCACAGAGGGGCTCGGGTAACAGATGACATGGCTTTCTGATGATGATGATGAAGAAAAGTATGATGATGGTGGTGATGAAGATGCACTTGTTGTTTACCCTGATGTCATCTGGCTCACATATTTGTGCATAGTCACTTTCACTTTTTGCTTATCGCTCGTGTGTGTGAGTATGTGTGTGTGTGTGTGAAAGAGAAATTGCTGATTTCTCTCCTTTATCACAAACCTATTTAATGATGTGTTTATGTGTATATTGTGTGTGTGTGTGCTTATGTCTCAGTATTTGTTTGGGTACATAAAGAATGTGTGTGTGTGTGTGTGTGTGTGTCTGTGTGTGTGTGTTTGTGTGGTGTGACAGGAGATTAAAGTGTCAGAGAGAGAGAGAGACTGATAAAAGCCATTCTTTGAACACAGGTCAGATTCTGGTCTGTACAGCATGTGTTCAAATGACAGCCTCTCTCTCTCTCTTTCTCTGTCCTTCTTTCTCTTTCTCTATTTCTCCCTGTCTTTGTCTATCTCTTTCTATTGCCAGTGTGTGTTTTGTGTGTATGTTTGTGTGGGTACTGTGAGTGTGTCTGGGTGTGTGAGAGAAAGAGAGGATTATAGTGGTGGATTCACACATATATATGCCTGCAACAGCCCAATGGCCAAAAAAGCTATGCTAATATATACCTCCCACAGAATGCGCTGTGCTAATCTCTTTCTCTAATCCCAGACCTCCCTCTGGACACACTGTGCTAATCTCTCTATCTCTAATCCCATACTTCCCTTCAAATGCACTCTCATATTTATGACTATTATGAGGAGGCTAAACAAGGTAACTGTGTGTGTGTTTGTGTGTGTGTGTGTGAATAAATGTTAAAAGACCTTTCATGTGAATGTTATGTTTGATGTTAGGTTTGGTTTTGAATGTGTTTGTGAAGAATATGTTTGATGTTCGGTATGGAAGTTTGTGTATTGGGAAGGGTGTGTGTGTGTGTGTTTGATGTTAATTGCTCTGAGTCTGTTTCATTCTTTTCCTCTCTAAGCGGTTAAAAATAAAGCAAGGGAGAGAGCTAATAGGGAGAATGAAAGGTAGAGCTTGAGGAGATGTCTGAGGAGAAGTCTGAGGAGAAGTCTGAGGAGGTGTCTGAGGAGAAGTCTGAGGAGGTGTCTGAGTAGGTGTCTGAGGAGGTGTCTGAGGAGAAGTCTGAGGAGGTGTCTGAGTAGGTGTCTGAGGAGGTGTCTTGGTCCACACTGAGAAGCAGCAGTGCGTGTCTGTGAGTGGCTCCAACCCAACCACTCCTCAGCCCACCACCCCTCAGCCACTGACCTCCTGCCCTGCCCCCAGGGCCCCGCCAGCACACGCTCTCGCTCTCCGTCTGGCTGCCGTGGATCAGATACTGGGTGACTAGGCAGCTGTGTGGCTGTGTGGAGCAACTAGGCCGCTGCAGATGTGGTTCCCTCATGTCTCCACCCATTTAGTGTCATAGACAAAAATGCAGAGATGGACAGAGAGAGAGAGAGAGAGAGACAGACAGGGAGACAGAGAGAGAGACAGAGAGAGAGAGATGAATAGAAATAGAAAATGGAAAGTTCTTCTAAGTACATAATGAGCTCAGGAGTGTTTCTCTAATGTAGTTCTTTCCATCTTTTACTCTCTTATTTTGTTCACTCATCCCCTCTCCATGTCATCTTTAAAGTCGTTGGGCTTCTTAAAAGGAGAGAGAGCGAGAGTTTGTGAGGTACAGTCGTTGTTGCTGTTCCCTCTTTCCTTAGGCCACACCTCTATCCCTTCATAACCCCTCCCACAAATCACCTCAGTCGCAGCAGCCACTGAGAAAGAACATGGTAATAACAAGCATTTGAATCACTGCTGCACATTACACGTCCCGAACAGCCACACTGGCCATCTGCCATCAAACAAGGGCAAAAAAAAGTCCTGTAGAAGATATAAAATATGCAAATTCTCCACGGCACTGGTGCAGCTGATGCGAGTTTCTTTTGATGAAGAGCGCTGTTATGGTAAACGTCTCGGGGAGGACGGCCCGGGTGCTTGATGGCGTAAGTGGGGATAAATAAGCACTAACGGTTTTGGCTCTGTGATTGCATTGGCCACACCTCCCTCCCCCTCTGGTTGGCCCATAGCAGCAGCCTGTCACCGGGGTTAGCATCAGAACCCGACTACAGCGGCTCCCTGCTGACTCTGGGTCAGCTAGGGTCGTGCACGCTGTGAGGGGAAGCGTGGGAAGGGCAGGCTTTAAAGCTGAACTCAGAGCAGGAGGTTAGTGGGTTAGCGGTGCGTGTGTGTATGTGCCCTCACACTGAGGTGCTTCCTACATGTATTTACATTTACTTTTACATTTACTGCATTTAGCCCTAGATCTGTTCCCTAATGATGTACTAAAGACCTTTGGTACGCCCGTCCTAGCACCAGTGGGCCATAGTCTACAGACAATGAGCTGAAGTCTTGGCAGAGAGAGATAGACAGAAAGACAGGGAGACAGGGAGACAAACACAAATA